>OZ038482.1:109627329-109664829 GCA_964036315.1 Acanthosepion esculentum | reverse complement strand
AGATTGTTTGTAAATTGAGGGAGTTTTTAGTTTAAAATTTGTGTTGAAATCGATTTTTCGTTTTTCACGGTTTTTTGCTAAACGCAGTGGCGTAGAAATCAAAATGAAGTATCGTTGAGCTCATCATGATGTAAGTAACATACATTCCAAGTTTCAACGAAATCCGAGGAAAAAAATTGAATTTATCGATTTTTGATCGGCTTTATCGATTATTGATTTATTTAAATTATCGATTTCTTACGCTAAGAACCTATCTCTTACATTGTATAATGTATGTGCCCAGTTTGGTCAAAATCCTTTGGATAGATCTCGAGTGAAAATGTATCACACAGACAAACAGACACACAGACATCTCCTGTTTTACATCTAAAGATTTCTGTGCATTTTATTTCGCTTAATTATTTGTGTATTAATTCATTTTAAATTATTTAATTTATTTATTTCAAATTATTTAAAAAAGACCTTTAGATTACCATTTTCTTTTTATGGTCATGTACAGGGTGCAAGGAGTAAATTTTCGCTATTTTATATTTTTAATTTTGTGCATGCGTTTTTCTTTTTGATTTTGCCGACTGAACAGTCTAGTAGGGTCAGTTGGTCACCGTCTATGAGAAAAAGTGCACCGTGACGCAATTCACTCTGCTATAAATTTCAAAACGGCATGTTATACTTATTGGCATTCGTGCTCCAATACGAACATTTCAAATTGTTTATATGTGAATCTGAGGACAGTGCAGAAGGTTCGGAAAGAGTTGAATGAGTCTAATGGTGATTATGAATGTACGGCAACTTGGAAAACTTACTGTCATTGTTCTGATAAGAAAAGAAGTCCCGAATTTGTTGCTGAGAGCCTGAGACTCAACACAGACGTCTATATCAAGTGCCTTGCGGAGGTAGTGCTGCTCTGGGTCAAGAGGGTGGCTGCTTGAAGTTCCTGCCTGGCAAGAGGACTCTGCATAATGCCAGACAAGCAGGAAAACCCAGTCATGGCAGCCAGGAAATTTCTGCAACTACACCATCTCTTTGCATCTGGACACTTCACTCCCCAGACTTCAACCTCCTTATTATTATGTGTGGGATGCAGTTGAATGAGAGATCAGCAAAACTCCTTGTAAGAGTAAAGATGAACTGAGAGCAAGGATTATGGCAGCATTCACGAACTTAAACAAGGAGACCGTTCAGAAGAGTTGCAGGAGATTCCAAAATCGTCTGGAGGGCGCGATTAAAACCATTGGCGATTTCATTGAATAAATTTACTATTTAGATATTTTTGTTTAATTTTTATAAATATATCTGCTAAAAATAGATGTCAGTATTATTTTCATTTTTGCTTAATTTAGACAATTTATACATCGCACCCTGTATGTTGTCTTTTGAAAGGAGCATCTCTTAAAAAGGAGCTATTTGAAATAATCCTGTGCGTAATATTGATTCATTTTCTATTTAAAGTCAGAAAAAAATTTATATTGCAAGAATTTTCATTTTTTTTTTGAAAGAATAATGCTTTAATGATGCTACTTTTATTAATTAACCCATAGCTGGGGGGAGAAGAGTTGCATCCATATCTGTCCAAAAGTTACTTGCGCGTAATCGAAATATAACGAGCCCAACAGAATTTGGAAGTTGGCTCTCAGATTAACAATTCAGAGCCGTTATCCATTACACCACCCACACATCCAAGTTTACAGTACCTGGTATTCGGAAGCGGTCAGCCATCAGACCAATCACGGCGTTGCTTAACTTCGGTGATAATACGGCAACCGGTGTTTCAACGTGATGTGTTCCTAAGCCTCTAGTGCCTAAGCTAACACACACACACAGACACACACACACACACACAGACACACACACACACACACACACACACACACACACACACACACACACAAACAAACAAACACGCACGCGCGTCCTGGGTAAGACGTTAAACTACATCTAGCAGCAAGCCTGCTGATGAGGAGGTTTTGAGGAGCGTGAAAAACCTCTTTATTGCTGGTGTCCCCAGGTCCACCCTGACCCAGGGTGGTAGCTCCTGTTAGGGTCCCAGCTATGGGTAAATAGTTGACTATTACCGGCAATATTTTTTTGCAAAAATTATTACCAGCAATACAATTTTGGAGGAAAATATTAACAGAAACAGATTTTTGACAAAATAAAATATTACCAGCAATAACAAAAATTGTCGGCATTAAATAACCCATTGAGGTTGATATGCTGTAAAACAAAATAAACCAAAACAAACCAAATACACACACACACACACACACACACACACACACATATATATATATATATATATATATATATATATATATATGCATATAAAAGTAAACATTGACATCAACACTCAGAGGCGACAGGGTGTTTCATGCTAGACGCAATCGTCAGGCCGCAATGTCAGTGTTGACATCAATGTTCACTTTCATATTCATATTTACATACGCTCTATCTCTGATATTGGGCACTTTATCCCATAAATATAGCACACGTTAAACCTATATTTCTTTATATATATATATATATATATATATATATATATATATATATATATATATATATAAATTTTATTTATTATTTTCTTTCAAACTGAAAGAAATGAAATACATAGATTCTTTGCGAACAACTTCACACAAAATGTTTTGTCTTTTTCTTTTACAATACAACTGAATGAATTGCGTTGGTATAAACGAGAAATTCGTCTATATGTGCAGATGTCTTCACAGTGTGTATAAATTCCAGCAGGAAACTACATGAAATAAAGACAAGAATTTATGTTACGACTGTTGCATCATGTAAACAATTTAGCGGAATGTCGTCTCTATGGCTAAACATAACTTTTGTAATGTATACTCGAATAAATCTGCGAAAGTTTTGACCAATTAATTTTAAGTTTTGTTTGCGTGACAAACGATCAAATACCCTAGTTAAAGGTTCATTGAAAGACTAGTTAGTGAACAAGTATTGATCATATTTATAATAAAATAGTAGGCTCCGGATGAATCTAGAATTGACATTTATTAATTTTAAGTTTATTGGCTAATATATAATTTTAAATATTCCTTTTAAGTAAAAAAAAAATTTTTGAACATATTCGGAAGCTGAGACACCAAAAATTAATTCTAAGATATTCTACTATCTACCAATTCAAAGATTACCGCGCGTCTCGTTCGACATCGCTGGTTAGTTAATATTTATGAATACAACACTTCAAATAATTGGAGCCTGTGAATGTACAAAAAATGAGTTATCAGTGGTGACAGCACTTATATACAGGGGGTCCCAAAATAATGTATACACTCTTTGAATCGTTATAACTTATTCAGTTTATGTATTTTGACTTGTAAATAAGATTAATGCAAGAGAAAGAATAAACATTTAGAGAATTTGAGAGTAAAATATACAAAAAATCATAGAAAAATAACTTTAATAAGATAAAAGCTACTTCGTGCAATGGCAGAATGTTCATATAATGATGAGTTCACATCAAGTGCTCAAACTGATTGCCGTTCTGTTCAATACACTTTTTTATATCTTGAAGAAATAGACTTACAAACGTCCAGTATCATTTCCTCTGGTATTTGAGCACATTCTTCTTCAGTTGCTACTCTCATTTCAGCAATTGTTTCAGGTTTCCTGCTATAAACTTTGTCTTTTAGAAACCCCCATAAAAAGAAATCGAAGGGTGTCAAATCTGGTGATCTAGGTGGGTCTTCAAGTGTCCCTCTTCTTCCAATCCATCTGTTTTGCAGATTTTCACCAAGATAAGTTCTCACATCACGGTAATGTATGATTAACTATTAATAGTTAAAGAGTATATACATTATTTTGGGACACCCTGTATATTAGCATTTTTCTACAATTCTGAAACGGGACTCCGCGCACACACACACACACACACACACACACACACACACATATATATATATATATATATATATATACAGTGTGTTTCACAATTGTTGAAACAAAGCAGCCGCCTCTCGGGGTGAGCTCGAGGAGTGTGAGGACCTTGATGAGGAGGAACAGTGGTTCCAGCAGGATGATGCTCCTCCTCACACTGCTAATGTTACCATGGTATAGCTCCGTGAAAAGTTTGGAGAGCATCTCATCAGTCACAAAACTGAAGTGTAATGGGCACCTCACTCGCCTGACCTGAACCGCCCAGATTTCTCCCATTGGGGTTTCTCAAGAACAACATCTACCATGGAAAACATCGCACCATTGCTGCATTGGAGGCAACCATCACTGAGAAGATTCAAGCGATCACCTCGGAGGAATATGTGTACGCGTTATCAACAACATTGCCTTCAACTGAACAGCGGACATCCGGATGATGTACTCTAGGGATCCTTTTGACATTTTCTGGTTTGAGACTAAATGCTTGCAGATCCTAAAATGTTATCCTTTTACCTTTCAAAAAAGTAATTTCCATTACTCTATCAATTGTGGTCCTTGATTTTTGCCCGATCATTTTGTTTCAAAAATTGTGAAACACCCTGTACACGCACACGCACATACCCTTATATATATATATATATATATATATATATATATATATATATATATATATATATATATATATATATATATATGCGTGTGTGTATGTGTTTGGGGGTGCTAGTGCAGTTACCCTAGGAGGAACTTATAACCGGGTTATAATAAGTCGATCGCATTAATGCGATACTTGCACTTAACGAGACAAAATCTAATGAAAATAAAACTCAGTCTGTGGAAAATAACGTACGACATATGGTCCAAAGATGAAAACAAGTTAATCGGTCGGGGAGGGTCGCTACACTTTTTGCAAGATTTCATATGACTCTATTCAAGCACGCGGTTCCAGACGCATCCACAAAGACAGAAAAAGCTTTCATGTGACTAACAGGTCTATGGAGTATTGCTTATTTTTAAAAAGAAAAAAAATACTTGTTTGTCCAAAGATCTTCACAAATGTATAGTGTGCTTTTCTCCTGTAGTCATAGCAATCCAAAGCTAGCGGCTTGGAGACTCACCCGGTGTTCCATTGTAAGATTCTTTCTTATACATAAAAAGATGTTTTTTTTTACATTTTATTTGAAAAATAAAAGTTCAGGATGATCGTCTTCCATGTAATGTTCATTAAATTAAAATTTATGTAACGCGAAACAATACAAAGATCTAAGTTTCTTTAACATACCTAAAATAATCGCTTTAAAATACATTTATTAAGCATTTTAGAACAATGATTGCCACTCAAATAAGTGTACTCATTAAATATAGCGTTTATAGAAATAATAATCGTAATTTTATATATATATATATATATATATATATATATTGAGCACTCTTTAAAGAATATTAATTGTTGGTTATTGGATCTCACTCCGTATATACCAATCCTAAACTTGTATATATATATATATATATATATATATATATATATATATATATATATATATATATATATATATATATATATATATATGTACACGCCGGCAAAAAAATAAAATTCGGTCGAACGCTCTCAGACACTGGCGCGTTTATTCCAAAATAAATACGTGAAAATCCACTTTCGTCTATGTCAAGAGTTGATAGCCTAGGGGCAAAATCTCCGACTGATGACAAATCAGTTGAGTTTCGATCCTGGCTTGAGGCAATAGGATTTCTAGTTCACGCTTATGGGCTGTGATACAGCGAACAGTCGGTCGGTAAATGATAATATATATATAATAATTTTATTTAAAAAATATTTTACATCGCTACACGGAAATGTCTATGTTTCGGAACTTCAAATTTTTTCCATTGTCAAGCGATGCCAGGTAACTTTTGATGAAAATGATTTACTTTTGATAAAGAGAATGATTGGAAGCTTGGTCTGTCAAGGTCCTTCACGGTTATGCCAGCCTGACGGGCGTAGATATCTTCCGCCGGTTTGGCCATTGACATCGTGTAAATCTTTGCCTATACTGCCGTTGAGGTCTTCGGGGATTGGTAGCGTTCAGTCTGGTCTTTCCTCTTCGATCTTACTGATTGAATGCTATACAATTTCTTCATATATGGTGTGAACACTTAAGGCAACCAAAATTTGGTTCTACAGAAGGATACTGAGAATACCATGGAAGGATCTTGTAATCAACGAGGAAGTTTAAAGGAAAATTGATGCAAAAACACTATTATACTTAGTTTAAAAAAACAATTGACATTTCTGTGACACCTAAGAAAAGAAGGCTTGTAAAATTTGACACTCTCAGCATACATGAGTTTAAGAGCGGTAGAAGAAAACGGAGAGTAACCTCCATAATATTAGAGATTTAACTCCGGTTCTCAAATGCTGATTTTCTAGGCATTTTTTTTAATGTGTTGGTTTGGTTGTTTTTATTTAACGTCATATCAACACCTCTATGGGTTATTTAATACCGGAATCTAAATATTTTGTACGCAAATTTATTTATTTATTTTGGAAATAATTATGGTTTTAGTGATACAAGTCTTACTAATTAACCAATAACTGGGGGATTAGAGCTGGCCTCATACCTTTCCCAAGGGTGTTTGCGCGTAAGCTAATGTAAGGAATCTAACTGTAATTGGAACTCAGCTCTCCGATTAACTATTTATGAACATCATCCATTACACCACCCGCACATCCAAGCGTACAGCACCATTTATACCCAAGTGGTTGCCCCTCCAGGCTTGATGTTGCTTAACTACGGTGATCGTGCTGGAACCGGTGCTTCAACGTAATGTGGCCATTATCTCCTTAAGATTGAGTTTATGATGATCAATTCCCCTCATTTCCATTTTTACTTGACCTTGTGCCATACTAAGCTGTGTTTAATCAATGATGAGGAGGTTAGGACGAGTCGGTATTTGCTAATTTAACTCAATGAGAAGCGAACTTACTACGCAAGCCATTGATTTGTGCGAATGATTCCGTATGGGCATTGACACCAATTTCTTAATACTTGTGATTCGATATTGAGAATTATTCGGAGCAGATTTAGGTACAATGAATAGGCAACCTATGCAATTAATTTTGCTAAAGGTGCGTTTGGTGCAAAGTTACAATTAAAGCAATCCAGTGAGAATAAATTTCTCGTCTGTAAGCAGTGGCCTATGACAAGTGTAGCCAAGAATTTGTTTTATATGGTTTTGGATTACATTTCCTTCCTATTCCCTATTTAGTATGTACCTAGCTTAGCCGGGCATCTGACCCTTAACGACCAGTCAGTGAATTCTGTTCGTATGGAGTTCAATTTTGCGGTAAACGCCGCGATGAGAATAACACTGTCTCATGACGTGATGGACGTGTGAATAAAGACAAATTTTCGTTATATTTCGCCTTCATATTCAGGCTCGGAGAGAAGACATGTAACACTGTTCCATGTTAGCATTTTCTCTTTCCATGAAAGAAAAACTTCATTTATGTTCTTCCAAAATTCCCCTTACCGTTTCTATTGCTTTTGTTATATTCCGTGCTAAGGGAATAAATAAGTAACACGAGGTAGATACTAGAAGAAAGGTTTATTGTACAAAACAAGTACAATATGAAATACGGTACAGTTATACACACAGGTCAATCTAGTAAAGAGTGCCACTAATTGGAAGGTTGGATGTGCTTGCGTCGTCTCGCTCTGACAATCCTCTTCCTCGAGTCTCTCGTAGACGGTTGACTTTATAGGTACTTACTACCTATAGTGTAATCATTTATGGGAGTGACTGGTTATTCCATTACATCAGCTTTATTTGAAGTAATTGGATAAATATGGCAGCTCTTACTAAGGCTACCTTATTAGATAAACCCAATATTTATAAGAATCATATACAATGACATGCTGATGTTTGAGAGCTGCAAGACCTAAACATTCCTCTTCTGTTTGAAATTTCTCTACATTCTCTACCTTCCGCAATTCCTTCTCCCAGCAAAGTAACAACGTGTCATTTAAATCTAACATTAAATTATTAATTATTTTTAATAACCACGAATTGTAACTTATGTTTCAATGCAGTCGGATCGCAGTTCATACAGGTTAAATAATTATAAAAAACGATTTTCGATTCATATTGATTGTAATAAGAAGCTCAATAAACATAATTCCATGAGTCTCGGTCAGGCCACCCCTAGTGTGTGAGACGAGATTACATATCCTGCCTCTTATATTCATTTCCCAAATACCTTGGGCTTACGGTCACATCACGTTGAAACACCAGTTCCCGTACGATCACTGTTATGGTCCAGGTTAGGACCAAGCAAGAACAACACGAACACAAGTGTAGAAATAACGAAGATATATTACACGAAATAATAATACAAGATGTGGAAGGTGTTAGTATGACTGTCAGTCTGGGTTGGAGTGAACTACTATCGGCTCGACTCGATTCGTCCCTCTCTCTCTTGAGAGGCGTAGTATACATAGTGTTAGGAAGAGTTCATTCTGTAGTTATAGGTAAGGACCCATAACAATCACCGAAGTTAAACAAAGTCCAGTCTGGTCAATAGCTAGATGGGTGACTACTTAGGAATACCAGGGGTACTAAGCTTAGATGTGCGGGTGGTGTAATGAATAACGGCTCGTAGTTTTAAATCGGAGAGGCGAGTTCCAATTCCAGTCGGGTTCGTTATATTCACTTACGCGCAAATACACTTGAGATGTATCCACATCTTCCCCCAAGCTATGGGTTAATTAGTAGGACTTGTATCAATAAATCGTTATTATTTAAAACAAAATAAATTCTTACCATATAAAAATATTTTCTGTATTTAAATAACCTGCAAAGGGTCGATAAGCCGTAAAAAACAAATCAGTAACATCAAACTTACTTTCACTACTTATCGACCTCAGTCGAGGTTATAATGTCCATAATGTGTCGATGTTGTTAATTGCGGACTACATAATAATGTTTACCCTTTACAAGGCCCAACAGCGTCTATGTAGAGGCTTACTAAATGTGTATGTTATGAGGACGTACAAGGATTTAACAAGGTGGAATATTGTGAGGATATGTAGGATAGATAATGGTTGACCCCTCACTTGAAGATTGTAGTGATCACAGAAGTATACATTCGAGAGTCCGTTCCACAATGCAATAGTTCTCCTTGACTAGTCACCAGCCACGGTTGGGGAGATCAATTTACCCTGCTATAGATCGGGGCGAGGGAGAAGAGATGGATTCAAACCTTTCCCAGGGGGATTATGTGCTAAAAACACTATAACGAACTCGACCGTAATTAGAACTCGGCTCGTCGATTTCTCGTTAACCATTACACTATCTGCACAAATATAACCATCTCTCTTATAATCATTGGGACATTATCGGTAGCAATTTTCTTTCTAAGTTTCATTTGCTTGTTCCCTTTTGTTCTTCGTTTGCGAAACTCTTCTCGATGTCCGACAACAATTCGTAGGTCATGAAAACTGATCTCAAACTCAAATGACATTTGATAAGAGGACATCTCATCCTTGTGAAGAGTTTGGAGAAATTCTTCCGAAGTCAGGAGTGACGTCAGCATAGATATATCGAGTTCGGCCTTGACTGATTAATAAAGAGTAATCAGTCAAGGGCTCGCCCACTGTCAAAGTCGGCTTTTTTCACCTCATCAAACGCCAAACTCTTCTGACCGTTTCTGATACTTTTCCTCACACCCATTTCTTTTCTTTTTCTTGTCTTTTTTCTTTTCTGAAATTTTTCTTTTCATTCTTCCTTTTCTCTCTGTCTTTCTCTGTCTGTCTGTCTGTCTGTCTGTCTGTCTCTCTCTCTCTCTCTCTCTCTCTCTCTTATTCATTCATTCTCTTTTATTTATTTAATTTTTTTTCATTCGTTTGATTTATTTTTTGGTTCATTTCCCCTTTTTGTTGACTCATTTTTTCCTGAAAACTTCTGCCCACTTCTACCCCCCAATCTAATCCACTCCCTATATTTTGTAAGTCTAAGCTCAACCGTTCTCTTCTCCGCATATCTCCATAATTCTTTGTCTCTTACTCTGTAACCCTCTACCTCGAGTGGCTCTTGGGCTTTGTACAGGATGAACACAATTTTTAAAGAAAGCTTTGCCTAGTATGGCCAAATCGTGACAGACAGATTGCATTATGCATATCTGCTTGTCTAGAATCCATATACCAACATACTTTTTTATTGGTTCTAACATCAACGTTTTCTTTTTCTAATGTCTACTTAATACAAGTCCCAAGAGCCACTCAAGGTATAGGTTTAATGAATTAGGTTGTTAAAAGATGGAGGTAAGAACTGTATTTTATATGAGATTATGTCGGAAAGATAACGGTTAATCATAGAGTTGAAGTGGTTAAGATTATAGTGATCGAGAATGCATCTTCGTGGGAGTCGGTTCTGCAAGTCGTGGTTCGTGGAAAAAAGATGCTCGAGAGGAACTTCCTTCTTACTAATGGAATCCGAAAGGAATGATGATGGTTCGACTCTGAGTATGAGGGTTGGCTGATAAGTTCATCGGCTAACTAAGTTACTCTCATTGAATGTAAACAAATCAGGTTTCTTTTTTTTTTTCAATATAGTCCGCCTCGCGGTCCACACCCTTCTTTCATCGGTAGTGCTTGGATCCAACTGGTGAAAAGCTTTCATACTGTTGGTCGAAAAAGTCATCAACAGTAGATAATCATCATCACTGCCATAATGATTCCCAGTTAAGTGTATTTTCATGTTGCGGGAAAGATGATAGCCAGATGCGACCAAATCAGGAGAATAGTGAAGGTGATCAACCAGTTCAAAGACACAGTCAAACACAGCAACCATTGAAACCAAGGAGTACTGGAGCATTATCCTGACGAAACTAAACTCCTTTCATCAGTATTCCTGAGCTAATACTCTTGATAGCCTTTCGTAACTGCCTCAGTACGTTGATATAGTACTCTTCAAAGATGGTGTGGGCCTTCTGAAGAAAGTCAGTAAACACAATAAATTTGGCATTCAAAATGACTGAGGTTATCACTGTCCCTGCAGATGAAACGACCTTGACCTTTGGAACAGGTGAGGGGGGATGTATTGTCTCTTTACCTCTGGCTCAAAGTGATGAACCCAACACTCATCCTGAGCTAGGAATAATTTAAGGAAACCAGCTGGATTTGCCACAAACAATGTCAGAGTTTCCTGTGATGCGATCAGTCTGTTGAGCTTTTGAAACCTTCGTCATGCCAAGTTCTTTGTGCAGAATATCCTCAGCTCTTTCACGGGATATGCTAATAACATCGCCCTTTTGGTTTATGGTCAATCACTTGTCATCCATCACCATGTTATGAAGATGATGAATGTTTTTCTCGATGGTGACAGTTGCAGGATTTACAGACCTTGGGGATCACCTTCAAGACTCTCCCTTTCCAACTAAATTCAGCTACCCACTTTTGCACTATTGACAAAGCTGGAGCATCATCATCTAATCTTGCAAGCATATCAGCATGAATGTCCGCGAAGGCGAAACCATTTTTCTGCAGGTGCTTGATAACACCACGATGCCAAATTTTGTCCATTTCCAAGTGAAGTTGCTACTTGTTATATTTGAAGTCTTCTTTGAAAAGTCAGATGTCAATTTACCCGGAAAGAAACAATGCAGTCATTAATAAGAAGATCTTTCTATCATATGTAAGTTTAAGTAATGAATTTAAGATTTCACAGCTCTAGCATCACTCCTTTATTGTCAGCCTATGAACTTTTCAGCCCACCTTCGTACGTATTATGGCATGTGGGATAGAAATGGTGGATATAAGGAATATAGCTCCTCTGAGCATTTTCCATGGAAATAATGATTGAGTAACGAGGGTCTTGCGACGTTTTGTCTGTAGGAAAGGGGTTGTAGGCTGGAAAATAATTCATCACCCACAAGGCCGTCTGGACACTTTTGAACTCTATGAATATAAAGTAAAGACCAGGAAGCTCCAGTCCACGTAGAGCACAACAGATACTCCACTTTTGGTCTGATCTGACTCTTGTAAATATAGAGCACGGTAGGAGGAGTCAGGTACTTTCTGGAGCCGCACAAGAAACCGACCATTCTTCCAGCATCTTTAACGACAGGACCGAGGCGTTTCTACCATCCCCTCGTATAATAGTAATAAATCGTTTCCAAAATTCGAATAGAAACCTAAGCCGAGGATCCAGTGGATGAAACCTGGATCTCGGAAAGGTAAAGCATAGTCCGCGCAGCCAGGTACTTACTTCAGCGGTACAAGGAACTAATCATATTTGGAACATTTTTAACGATGGATCATATATATGATCCATCACTCAAGTCCCAATAGGCGTTCAAGGCAAGGGTTCTGCTTTAGAGAACGCCCGTTCAACGCGATAGGCGAAAATTAGAGATCAGCTGCTGGTCTTTTGTAGGTGCACCCATATAACTCATACCATATGCACGCGAATCCCGTGGCCCTTCAGGCAGCCACAGTAGAAGTGGTGTTTCTTGGGCAAGATAGCCTGACGGAGCACAACCCTCTCCATGCCGGTTTTTGAATTCAGAGTTACCTTGACTTGTTGCCACTATAGAACCCAGTCTGTCCTGCTATGGGTAAACAGCCGGTCAGAAGAAGAGGATTCATGGGGGTGGGAAGAAGAGGACTCATACCTTTCCCAAGCGTACTAGCACGTAAGTGAATATCCTACGCCTCAATTCCAGCGGCTATCCATTACTTCACCGTCTCTCTTATCGTTGTATCCTTTGCATAGGTATTAAATAAAGATCGAAGTATGATCCGTAGCAGAACCTCTGAGAATCGAGCCACTATTTTAGCCACAAGGCAGGCTGACAACATGTACTTAATCGGGCACAAGGCTACAATAATAGGTCATCCAATAAAGAATGAATTTACATGACCGAACGAACTGGTTTACGAGACAAGCTCGTTAACTACAACGTCTTTGCATGTCCTTGTTTTTCAATGACTTTTCTCTCGACTTCTGTTGTAATTTTTTGTGATGTTAGACGCCTGAGCGTTGTCAGTTTTGTAACGTCAATGAATGCTCGTTATCACGTTCGTAATGCTCGTTGTAGTCGAGACTTTGGAACCGCGGTTACTGGTAGTAATAACGCCTTCAAATAATAATCGCACTAATAATACTTGTTGAAATAGTAATCGCCGAATAGTAATTCGTATAATTATCAGTATAGAGAAATAGTATAGTGGACAGTATAGAGAAAATATTTATTCCGTCAAAAAAAGAAAATTGTGGCCCAAGACGGAAGGGGAACTGGGGAAAGGCTGGTCAAAAATGGCTATCCAAGTCTTAGTTGACCAAAATCACGACCTATTTTTTAAGTACAATATTCTCAATCAGCACAAGAACTTGTCCATCACCTCCCAATCCTACATGTACCACAATACCACATATTCACAAGGGACCTACAAAATACACAATGATGTAAAAAAATTTAAATGTTCATAAAGTCTCTTATAAAAAATAGATAAAAATTTCATGAAACATTAAATGATGGGGAAGGGGATATTAACCCAGAAAACAAACTCAAAATGTAAACCAAAGATAAAACTAATATAAAACAATGTTAGTAGGAACCATCAAATGGACGGTATAGAAAATAGCGATCACTTAGACGTCACGCTAATTCCCATTTATACTTTTCCTTTACGATCACGTGATCTACTTATATTAATAATTGAATCGTCCGTTTTTGCTAACTGGTGATCTTTGTTCAAACTCCGGTGTCGGCAACGACACTATTCCTATACAATAAATTTTAAAAGTGACCCAGAATCCTGAGTACGAAAACTAAATACCATTTATTGTAATTTTAAAAAAAACGTCTGATCAAATCAAAGCGAATTCGTTAAGTAAAGCCACAAGCCGATGAAGCTTACTTAAAAGGGTAAATAGAAGCATGCTGGTCCGTGAGATCTCTGTTACCGAGTTGCCTAAAGCGTTGGGTTCGTATACAAAAGGAGATAAAGGTTCGGACACTGCTGGAGAGTACATTTTCTTTATCAATGACGGTAAACGGAATACACACTGTTTTGAAAAAAAAAATCGAGGCATCTATTCAAACACGGATATCCACTAAAAATAATTACTGAAATAATAAAAACGTCGGATTAAAATTAAATATATTAATTATTTAGAAATCTATTGTCTTATATACAAGGTGGTCCGATAGTCTTGTTACCCGAACTCTTTCTTCCAAACTGTCGGAGCTCGTGTCATACATCTGAAATAGAAAATTATATTATATAGGTGTGACAAGACTTTAAGACCACCCTGTAGATTCTATCGAAATACAAATATATTTATATAAATATATTTATATCTCTAAATAGATATATAGTTATAGAGATTATATAGATATAAATAAATTTATATAAAATATATAGATATAAATATATTTATATAAATTATATAGGAATGTAAATATATTTATATAAATGAATTTATATAGAATATATAGAGATATAAATATATTTATATAGATATGTAAATATATTTATATAAATGAATTTATATAGATTATATAGAGATATGAATATATTTATATAGATATGTAAATATATTTATATAAATGAATTTATATAGATTATATAGAGATATGAATATATTTATATAGATATGTAAATATATTTATATAAATTAATTTATATAGATTATATAGAGATATGAATATATTTATGTAGATATGTAAATATATTTATATAAATGAATTTATATAGATTATATAGAGATATGAATATATTTATATAGATATGTAAATATATTTATATAAATTAATTTATATAGATTATGTAGAGATATGAATATATTTATATAGATATGTAAATATATTTATATAGATATGTAAATATATTTATATAAATGAATTTATATAGATTATATAGAGATATGAATATATTTATATAGATATGTAAATATATTTATATAAATGAATTTATATAGATTATATAGAGATATGAATATATTTATATAGATATTTAAATATATTTATATAAATGAATTTATATAGATTATATAGAGATATGAATATATTTATATAGATATGTAAATATATTTATATAAATGAATTTATATAGATTATATAGAGATATGAATATATTTATATAGATATGTAAATATATTTATATAAATGAATTTATATAGATTATATAGAGATATGAATATATTTATATAGATATGTAAATATATTTATATAAATGAATTTATATAGATTATATAGAGATATGAATATATCCCGAGAGTAAAATTTCCACTCCCAACGGGGTAAGATGGAGACCAGGATCGTTGTTTTTTTGTTTTTTTCGTACAGTGTAGAAAATTAGCGTAATATAATTCGAAGACGAATATAAAACTTTTCGAACCTAGAATCTCACTAATTACCATTTTATTCCAGAGAATATCTCAAAAAGACGTGTTACATGTTGCCAGCCTCAGGACTGATAAATTTTTTCTTTCTGTCACAATGTCCGGTGTTCGTGCTCCGTAAATAATCGATTCTTAGAGGCGTGCAGGGCTTAACAATTTGAAGCCTTTGGCATTCGATCATTCTTAATTAAATTTGCTGAATGTCGAGGAGATGCAAACCAAACACCCAGAATTTATTGTAAAAGAATCGAGTGATTTTAATGGGAGTGGAACCACTGTCATTTCTTCCGTATTTCAAAAATTAAAAGAAAGATGTTTTTTTATTATTTCATCCCTAAAAAGGTGGTAATGTCACTAGTACGCAGGCGGGGAGGGACTTACAGGGTGTGAAAGTGAAAGAGAATGAGAAGACTGAGAACAGGTTGGATTGTGGGAATGACAACAAAATGAACAGGTTTCAAGAAGATGTAATATGGCGTTGCATTTATTTTTTTGAAGATTGCAGTTATCAAGGTAGCAAGAAGTGGGAAGTTCGAGAAAATAAACTGTTGGAGTAGAAGTAACGGTTACATTTAACTAATTCAACAGTAAAACGATGGGACCTAGTTGCCAATCTAGTAGCACGCTTAAAGTCATGTATTCGGGGCACCAGGGAAAAAAAACGCTCGTCTGAGCAGTTGCCATGAAAATACGTCGGCGAGAAACTGAAGTCAGATTTCTGGTCAGGATCGATTACATTACAGATCCTTCTTTGGATTTTTTCAAGAATCTCCAGATTTACGCCAGGAGCACCAGACCAGATATGGCAACAGTATTCAATTCACCGACGAATGGTAGATTTATAAATGGGTAAGATATATTCGGACATGAAAAATTTCTGGCACAACACAATGAACCAACTTTCCTTACAGTTGATGTAGCAATTGATTCGATATAATTACTCCACTTCATGACAATGGAAAACCCGAGGCCAAGAAAGAGTACAGTGTTGCTCTCCAAGAGTTTAGCATCAGTCATGCTGATGGCAGACAGAAAACGTTCTCTGTAGTGATTCCTCTCAAACGCCTTTTTTTTATAACAACAGGATGCGTGGATGCATTCGTGACCATTACAATCTTAACCTCTTCAAGTCAAGGGTTAATGTTAAGCTATCCTCCCTATCCTCATAATCATCACTGTCTACCACTTTCATTCATATCATACATCTTATTCAACATAATTTTAACAGTAACTCTCTATCTTGCGTAGCTCTCACGACTTGTATTGGTTGACACGAACTACCACTTGTCTCAATGAATGGATTCCCTGTCGGAGTGGCTATGTGCCTTAACAGACTACTGGGCCTTGAACTCACCCCTGATACATCGCTAAAGATGCAAGATCTTTTAGATCTGGCCTACAATAGGGTACTGTTATAATATTTGGGATTCACTTTCCAGTCTCGATAGAGACCAAAAGCGTTTCAGTGTCCTTGGAGGTGACAAATTATTTTCAAACCCACCAATCTCTCTCTCACAGGCGGGGTCGTTCCTTCTACGTAAACTGCTCGGACGAACTGCATTCCCTGGTTCCGATACTTCTAATCTTGACGGCAAGCACACGCCATGCCACTACCATTTAATCAAACCACCCACATTCCCTCCGTATTCCATTGGTGAGAAGTTCCACTCGAGCAGCTTCTTTCCTCGAAACACGACTCTGTGAAAGTGACCCCCCCAAGAGGATGTTTCCCCGATCACTACAATCTTAACCTGCGCAAGTCTAGAGTTAACCATTTTCCACCTCATATCCGTATAAACTACCCCTCTACCTCGAGTGGCCCCCTGGACTTGTAAAAGGTGAAACTTACCGTAAAAAAAAAACATTAAAAAAGGCCTTGATGTTCATATATCTTGAAGGACATTTCCTTCTCTGTCGTCGGTACACGACTGCGAGAGGAAACGTTCTTCATTCTCTCGGCGCTAATCAATCTTCCCAATTCACTGTTGTACTTAGCTTTATATCGGACCTACAATGAATAAATCAAATCTAAAGATCAATATCTTTTAATAAAAGTGTATCGTCTATCTTATATAGGACATGAAACACGACAAATATGTATAAATAAAAGCTGCACTGGTAAAAAAAATGTGACCAAAAAATTCGTATACAGCATTTCATGCAGTTGCGGAAGTGGATGCTAACAGCTGTGGAATTTGGAAAAGTTGCAATCATTTTTCTTTAACTGGTCACTTATGGAGGGAAAGGTAGAATATTTATTGTCGGTAAAGTGTGTGTGTGTGTGTGTGTGTGTGTGGGGGGGGGCTCTGTAATAACAACGACATCGCAGTTTAGTGTGGTGACTTCTGTCTGCAAAAGCGATACTCCTGCTTTTTATTCATACATATACAATATGGCCGACACATTACTTCCGGGTTTGAACAATAGCTGAAACGATGCTTCGGTTTCCTTAGTTTCCGGTTACAACATTTATCAATGCAAAATAATGGAAAAAAAACGTAATTTGAGAGTAAGGAGATTGAAAGAATTAGTTCAAATACTTTCTTCAAATCAGTAAACCAAGCAAAAGTATTTAAAGCAGATGAGAGTAACGAATAAAAATAAGATCAGACGAGGAACTTAAGCTTCCAAAAACCTGACTCCAAAATGGGACTGAATGTGAAATACTCGTAGTTCACTAAAAGGTCACGGGCCCGACACGCAGTTTAGAGATGGAAAGTTTTAAAAACTCCGGAAGCTCAGTAGGCAAAGATATGCGGTGTATGAAGAGAAGAAGCTTACGTGAATTCAGGGCAAAGGTCGACATTCCAAAATATGACATTAGAGGAAGCCTGGGGTGTATAGCAACCGACAATAAAGACGTGCACATTGACACAGATGAACCATAAACTCAACAACAATTCCTTTTCAAAATCAAACAAAGGTTATAATCACGTAGAGTGCAACCCCAATTCACGAACGTCTCACATATCAAACAAATCGGTTTTCGAACAGAATATTCGAGATGAAAATGCCACGGTTATCAAACAAAATTTCGGTTCTCGAAGAACATTGCTGAACTGAACCGAAACGAGCCGAACCATCCGAGTTAACCCGAACGGAATCATTTCTTAGTCGACCGCCATGTTGTATACATTCGTGTGTTGTGCTGTTCTTTTCTTTACCAATTTCATTGTACTGTGCCATTTTTTTCTCTTCTTTATTCCTCAGTCACGGCTCCAAAGAAAGCGAGCAGTGATATTGGTAAAGGAAAAAGAAAAGTTAAGAGAAGAACAATTGTTGATGATATTGTCTCTTCCTACTCAGTTTCATATGGCAAAATCAATGATCTATACTATTCTTATAAATAAAGAGACGATCATGTCTTGCCTTCCCCTTTCCAAACAATAACATCTCTTTCCTTCTCCTTCCACTGACGCCATCAATTCTCCTACATGCACGTTGAAGTGTTCTGTTTAGTATTCGGCTTATTTTTTTCTTAAATTTAATGATTTTTCATTAGTTTTATGTGTAAACTTGTGCACAAAGTACTGTTGTTAAAGTTTAAATAAGCAATCATCTAGGGACCAGACACGGATTAATCCATTTTACATTGATTCCTATTGAAAAATAGTTTCAGTTTACGAACATTTCGTGTTACGAACGGACTTCATGAACGAATTAAATTCGTGGACCGAGGTTCCACTGTATTTGCTTTTTTCATCAAAATATAAAGAACAGAATCCATATAGATAAAAAGTAAAAAACCCTTCTGAATTTACACCAAAAGGATAATAGAAACAAAAAGGACAATTATACTTACACCATTTACATTTAGACTATTTTCCTCATCTTTGTTGTTATCACGACGTTTCGACCGTTGTGTCCTCCGGCCTTCTTCAGGTATATATTGGTCTGGATAAGCTACAGTGAATTTTAAACTGAACCTTCTATTTAATCTAAGGGTATAATCTACTGTTATTTTTAGTGTTGCTCAGTTATTGCTCGCCCGTTTCTACAGAATCCTAGTAAGCACTACCTGGCCCAGGGATTGAACTCACTATTATTATGTCACCAAATTCAAGAACCAACGCTTTAATCCACTAGGTTATTATCCCGTAAGACAATAGCCTAGTAGATTAAATAAACGGTTCAGTTCAGAATTCTCCCTAAGTTACCCAGATCGATATATATTTGGGGAAGGCCGAAGAGCGCAACGGCTGAATCATTTTGATAGCAACAAGAAAGATGAGGACAATAATGCGAATAAAAATAGTGTAAATAATAACTGAAAGACAATTATTCTTAAAATCAGAAAGAGTTAGTTGAAATTTCAAGAGTACATAATAAGGAAAGAGAGCTTGGAGAATTTGACACTCACATGACATATTGGCAAGAGCAAAGTATGAGAGACAGTGGGAAACAGCGAATAAACTACCTAACAAGTTTATGTAAATGGGAGTCGGGTGGATATTGAAAAGACAAAACTTACTAGGAACTACAAGAGACAGGAAGTTTCGGAGAGCTAAGATCGACTATGTCCTCAAGGGATACGGCGCATCGAGAAAGAAGACTTCTTGATTATCTTTATGAATAAAATGTCAAAAACCCAATTAAACTCTATTGAATTAGTCTTATCCAATAAGTCAATTGTATTGGATATCATTGTCTCGGTGAAATTCATCACCGGTGCTGGAAGCAAGTGAAAATGACATCAACAGGGTTTTATTAAAAAAAACAGAAATATTGGTGAGTGATCTAAATCACTGCCGGGTAGAAAGTCGGTAAATATATTTTATTTAGGGAAAAAAAGACGAAAAACCTGTTTAACCTGATGTAAAAATAATACGAATCACAAATAACACACAGATCAGATTTTGTATGACAATTCATATTGTTGCTCTCTCTCTCCCTCTTCTATGTGACGTGACCCTCTTGTACGTGGGCGATCGTGGTTCTCCACAACTTCCAATTATTTGTAGCTTTTAGTAACGTTTGTCTTAACCTTCCATCCTACATACCATTCTGCTATCCATTCACACATGCTCGTCTGTTTTTCTTTCGATATGTCTTATGAGTATCACATTCTCCAAGCCCTCATCCCACATCTTATGTATTCAAGAGATGTCAGCTGTGTCTTTTGTTATTCTAAATATATATATCCTTTTTTGTTTCCATTTTCCTTAAGACCTAGATGCTCCGTTCATGGTATTATCAGCATCCTTCCATCAGATTTCTGTTGCCTCAATGTTTCTCTTCATCTACGAGAATTTTGTCTAACATTCTCTGCTATAAATGAGGATTGATATTAAATTGCAGTTCAGCATTCTTTTCTTTGTTTCTAACGAAATTTTCTTGTCTCTTAGTTTTTTGCTTAGCTTTTAGAATACATATTTTACTATTCCTATCCGCGTTCGGATTTCGGTGTCACATTTTCCTTCCTCTGTTAAACCACTTACGATATACTTAAACTTCTCTAATTGTTTGATTTTGGCATCTCCAATTTGTAATAAGCATGTTGGGCTGTCCCTTTTGCTGACAACCATAGATTTTTGTTTTCTTACTGTTGATGGTTAATCCTTTCTATTGCCTTGTCTCGCAGCTCCTGTAGCTTTCTTTCTGTGTCTTCCATCAACACGGTGTCTTCTGCGTGTTTTATATTGTCAAGATTGCCCCCACCAATAATAAATCCTTCTATGATATTCCAGTCTCTTTTATTCGAACTTTGAACTCGAGATGAAAATTATGATCTCATACATTACACGCTATTATGGATATACGAGTAGAGTAATTATTATCGACCGACTCTGTTGTGTTCACTTCGTACAAATCCCTTGGCGAGGCATAAATTCGTCTCTTCTCCCTACAGCGATGAGTTAAATGACCGGGTAGTCTAAGCTTTCTAGCCTTAGATAGCAGCCAGTCTACGAAAAGGAAAACTCTGAATTCCAAACGAAGAAGGCAATGAGAAAGCACTCCATCTTTTGATTCGTCTTTCGGTTCTTTTCTCAAGTCTTCTTAAAGTCTTTCACTCCAACTAACCCCTTGCGTCTTAGTGGCATTTTCGCTTTTCTTGGGGTGAATAGACTGAACAAAGTCATTACAATTTATGCATATAAAAAAAAAAGAAATCATGGAGAGCCATGATTACCTACAGGAACAATTCATTAAAATATCTTGAAATCTATTACTGTAAATAATTAATAAGATGAATTTAGCTTAACGAATTAATTAAGTTTATTCCTCCTATATGGCAGTGAATGCTGGAGAATCTCCTCACATATGACGAAGAGAATTGAAGCAAGAGAAATGTGGTTCTACAAAAAAGAAAAGAAAAAAAAAGCTGAGAATATAAAGGGGAGAACATGTGATTAACGACGAAGTTTTAGAGAAAATGGAAACAAAATGAGTTGAAATTTCTAGGGCGCATAATGAGGAAAGAGGGCTTGGAAAATTTTATACTCACAGGACAGATTGAAGGCAAGAGGAACTACTTACGAGCTTGATGGCGGAACAAGGTTTAAGAGAGATAACAAAGAAGACGATACTTATTAAGAGCGACAAAGGAAAGGAAAGCTATGACCGCCAACGTCCTGTAGGGACATAAGAAAAAGAAAAAAGATTTTGAGAAGAAGAACAAGAACAAGAACAAGAACAAGGACAAAAAGAAGAATGGAATTGAATGGGAATAATTTCTTAACATTTTTACCATTGTCTTCTCTGTAGTTTTGTAATTCAGAATTGTCCATCGCTTAGACTAGCGACTGTGCTAGGCTAGAGAGCCCAGTCTACCCTACTATTTAACTCATAGTTGTGTGTCGAAGAAATGAAAAGGACCTCCAATCTGTGGTTGACTGGAGCAGGAAATGGCTTCTAAACTTTAATGCCTCCAAAACGAAACTGCTCCCATTTAGCCACCATAGAGAAACCCCCAGCATCCCATCAGAATGGCTGATTCCCAACTCCTCGAGATCGACTCGTTGCGCCTGCTTGGTCTCACGCTGTCCACTGACATGAAGTGGAATAAATATATTGAATCAATAGCTTCATCTACCGCAAGGAAAGTTGCTTCTCTGTGTCATGCCCCAAAGTGTTTCTCGTTTGAGTCCATCCTTCAAATCTATAAATCAACCATCCGTCCTTGCATGGAACATTGCTGTCATATATGGACTGGTGCTCCCGCTGTACATCTCGAAGTCCTTGACAAAATACAGAGATGAATATGCGATATGATAGGTCCTGATCTGGCATTTAGTCTACAATCGCTATCCCACAGACGTGCTGTGGCTTTTCCCTGTCTCTTCTACAAGTATTTTTACGGCAACTTTTCCAGCGAGCTACTTTCGCTGGTTTCCAGACTGCATAAATTTAAGCGAGCTACAAGGCTGCATATTGGTCCCACCCTTTCACTGTCAAAACGATTAAATGTAACCATCTCTTCTACACACAGAGCTTCTTCTCTCGCAATCCCCGTCTGTGGAAATCCCTTCGCTTTAATTGCTTCCCCGATTACTATAATCTTAAAATATTCAAGTGTAATGTCAATCGACATCTGACGCCCTGAGCTTTTTCCCTGTCCTTCACTGTATCCTTTCCTCAAACATGCCTCTTTACACTTGTTCCCAATCCTCTGTAACCCCTTGTGTACTAGTGGCACTTCCGCCCTGCTAAATTGCTCTAAAAAAAAATATCTTTCCAAAGATAGTAGCATGAAGAGAACGCAACAGATTAGGAAGGATATTGAACTCGGCTCGTCAGTTCCATTTCCTTTGCCGATAACCGTTACTCAACACCTTAATATAAGTTTTGTACGCGTACCGACGCATATATATTGTCTGTTCTTACAATTTATCGTTAGTCCTTTCTTCTGGTTTTCAATTACTTACTTGTCTAGGAGTTCCTGCAGTTTTGCTTTTCTGTCTCTGCTCAGAGTAACACTTGTAAAATCTACAATGACCACAAGGGAGGAATATTATCAACTGAATTATCGACTTCATCATAATGACGAAGACGAACATTCCAACACAGTTCAGCGTCCGAAACGCTTCAAATGAGCTGCGGTTATTATATGAAAACAGAGCACTTAATCAGAAGTAAACAATAAGGGACAATCGACTGGGAACAGATATTAATTACTTTCTTGATTAATTATCAGCAGAAAACGAAACGAAGTTGGGGTAGATGACAAATAAGAGTGAAAGACGGGCGGAAGATGACTCAGTGATGAGAAAAGCAGACACGCAGCAAGGAGGATCTGTTAAGTGAGGCTCATAATCACAAAACCTAAAAGACGCTTTTAAATTTCTAATTTTGTAAATGTTCTCGAAATTAGAGCAGTGGACCAGCAACCGAATGACAAGAGGTTCTCTTCAAATATTAAAATAAACAAGGAAAATCGCGCTATACTGCTATGTCACATGTAGCTCCATAGAAGAAGAGGAGACCTGTGGGAACAATGATATGGTTCTACAGAAGAATGTTTAGCATAACGTGGGCGGGGCATGTAAGCAACGAGGATGTTTTAAGGGAAATTGAAAGAAAAAGAGAACTAATACGTATAATCAGATATATATAATACTTGTTGACAACACCAATATACTACACCACGAAAATAATAAAAAAAACTTCAAATTCTCGAGGCAATCTATATCAAATCAACCAAACAACATTCGACAATGTTTATTACGAGTCTAGAAGCAACGTGTTGAAGTGCATTTAACAAACATTTAATGTCATTTTGCATTTCTATCAATATCTGGTTAGCTCCCTTTTATTGGGACGCTTGTTTTGCAAAATATCCCATAGCTACAACGGACAAATTTAAAATAATTATGAGTTCGCTCACGCGGGTTTTAAAAATCATCATAACAGTTGCAATAAGTTTGTCTTTGTAATTCACTCCTAAAAATGATCTCGGAGTAGATCGAAAGTGCTTGGGTAGAAAATAACTATGGCGCCTTCCTTGATGAATTCCATCTTAACATCAAGAAAATGATTAGAGAATTGGAAAGGATTATTATATAATAGATATAATATGTCTATACTATTCAATGAAACACACACACACACACACACAAATAAGGATGCTGAGGATAAGGGAAATAGAAATAAAATGGGCAATTATAAAATATATATATATATATATATATATATATATATCAAGTATGTGGTGCAGTTCAATTTACATTACATGAATCATTCATACAAAAAGCAGATAATGAAGTTAATGATATAAATGGCAAGAATCACTCTCGCAAACCATTTTTAATAAAATACATTAACCTTGAACCCGTTGATGAATGTTATGATCCCTGTTTATAAATTCTAAGGTCTTTTTTTACTACAAACTTTCGATCGTGCATACACTCATCCTCAGGTATAGAAATAGATATGTCTTTTTACATCCAGGTAATAATAGGACAACGAAATTTAAGGTGTACTCTGAAATAGGTTTTTTTAGAAATGTGTTATTGTTAACTGTGAAAAGTTTTTGGGAGCGTGCGGTCGCAACGCTGAAGTTGAATTTTTTTTTTAAATTTTGAATTGTGCGTTTTTGTACTAATATAGTAATATGAGAATTCTTTTGTAGAGGTAGGTTTTTTTTCCAGTCAATATGGCATGAACTAAATTACCGCAATCGCAACGCTGAGGTTGATTTTTTTTTTTTTTAAATTGTGCGTTTTTGTTCTAATATAGTAATTTAGTTTTAATTTTTGTTGTGCTTTTTTATTATTTTATTTTATTATGAGTGCTGATTGTTACTGTGCTTGTGTTTAATATCTTGTGAAAAGTGTTTTCGTATGACTATTTTGTATGACTATTTTTCCTACGTTTGTTTTTTTAATGATTTTGCTGTACGGTTGGATAAACCATATTATGCTTCTTTCCCTGCTGGCATTTTTGTACTCTATAATGTGTATGTGTGTGTTGCCGAAGATCCACTACCTATTAGGACCGTTTCCTAACCTTTTTTGGTTTCGTTGGAAGAATTGTCAGATAACCTGCGGTTAATTGATTGTGACATCTGTTTATTATTGTTGGCGTATAGTTGGAAGATGGTTGCATGTAAAGTGCTTTGTCAATGGATTTTCTATATGGTTGATATATACCTTTTCTTAAGTTGTGTGTGACATCTAGGAAATAAAAGAGACCTTTCTACTCACAATGCACCATTGAATGGCAGATATAAATAGTCGAGCCAAAATTCAACACACCCCTCGGTTTTGACCTCATTGTCCATTTATATATATATATATATATATATATATATATATATATATATATATATATATATGGTTAAGTAAATGAGATAACTAGATATTAGCAACCGTTTAGCTGGCGTGCATACGCTGGTAAGCAAATAAATAATTACTAAATTTAGCCAAGAGGTGTAGACATAAACGTGCTCAATGTGATTAGACAGATCTAAGAAATATATATTAATATATACACATGTAGCTACGTTTAGTGCGCAACTTAAGTTTCGGTGGTTACCCAACTCGTCGGGCACAAGTTATAGCTTAGTGTTTATTTTTTAAAAAGTACACAGATGCTCATGTGGTGGACGCTGAATCATGGTTCAAAATTAAAATAGCACAAAAATAGTACTGAAGCAATACTGGGATTTAAATGCAGGAAATAAGGTGTATGTATGAGAATAATAATGATAATAAAAATATTTACATATATATATATATATATATATATATATATATATATATATATATATATATATATATATTCGCTGACGTACTCGGTAATTCTCTGAAAAGCGAATAGCATGAAAATGCCCTTCAAACATGTTAATTCACAAACAACAACAATAAACGTGCTGCGACTTTTTAAAAGGTGGATTGAAATATGGACTTCGTCAAAGTTTCTATTCGTAAATAAGCTCACTTTCAATGTTATGAAGTGGATCGAGCCAATTTCTTTGTATTTAATAAATATGAACCTGAACCTGATGAATTTATTGATGCATATGGCGAAATTTGAAACGAATTAATTACATATTAAAATGCTAAACACAGTGAACCGCGTAATGTAAGTCCCGGGGTGAGCTGTTATCGGTCCCATTATAAATTTTTTATAAAAAATTAGCCTCGTAACAAACTATTTGTTAATTTAATATACATACAAAGTTTCAACAATATAGGAGTGGGAGACGACATTTATTAAATGAGATACCTGTGAACAGTTTGAGTGTGCGTACAGATCGAGAACTCAGATTTGCTTGCTTACGCAGTGGCATCGCGATCTTGTAGTTCAAAGCTATTATGATACTTCTGTTCTTCCGTACGATAACTGTTGTGGATTCCGGGAATGGAATCCTGCACAAATAAATAAACAACACCAGTAATTGAGATAGAAAAATAAGTGTATTAAACGTAAGAATACAGACTTGAAGTGAAGATTAGTAGTCCAGGAATGCGGGTTAGTAGAAGGTATATGTACAAGTCTCTGTAAGCGAAGCCGTAATTATCTCTCTCTCTCTCTCTCTGAACTCTCGTATAACTCTCTGTGAACACCCTGTGTACTGTCTCCGTATCTCTCACCCTGACTCAACGTATCTCAACCTGCAGGTATTTTCTCTGTCAGTATAATTATACTTTGGACGAGTCTATCTTGTGTAAAAGGGGTCTGCCCCACAACACTAACTTTCCCTGACATAAGCTGTCAATATATTTATGAATCCGCCATTCACACCTCAAAATGACAACCACCAGACGGAAATTGAAAGGAATATCAAAGTCACTCCCACTTCAAGGAAGTATTCGGCTGGTGGGACTGTTCTTTCTTTTAGAGAACCTTCGGTCAGAATTTGTTTGTTTTTTTTTAAGGTGGTGGGGGCGCGTAATTACAGATTTGTTTTTAACGAAATAACCTTCATATTGGTTAGATCGTGTCACCTGAATGTGAAAATTCGAACATCCATATCTGTCGGGTATTTTATGATGTATAAGAGTATTATTTCGACCTGCTCTTTCCCAGTAATATCAGTTATCAGCAATGTGTCCTAAGTAGCCGAAAGATTCCTAGAAATAGTCCTGGTTCCTGGTACCTCTGTATTTTCCGTGCCAGATCTTGGTATCTCTGTAATTTCAATGCTAGATCCTCGTACCTCTGTAATTTCCATGCCAGATCTTGGTACCTCTGTATTTTCCTTGCAGATCTTGGTACCTCTGTATTTTCCGTGCCAGATCTTGGTACGTCTGTAATTTCCATACCAGATCCTCGTACCTCTGTAATTTCCATTCCAGATCTTGGTACCTCTGAATTTTCCGTGCCAGAGCTTGATACATCTGTAAAATCCATACCAGATCTTGGTACGTCTGTAATTTCCATGCCAGATTTTGGAACCTCTGTATTTTCCGTGCCAGATATTGGTACCTCTGTATTTTCACTTCCAGGTCTTGGTACCTCTGTACTTTCACTTCCAGATCTTAGTACCTCTGTATTTTCGTCTGCTCCGCCTTCACGATATTTTTATCCCAAGGTACCACAGCGTTTATCAGGATTCATTCACACAGTACCTGATGTTGATTGCTAGTCAAAAAGTTAATTTTCTTGTCACCACTCGTGACCTAAGAAATTAAACTGATCATTTGTCATTTTCCCTGACAGGTTGTATCCAATACTCCTCGCTGTTCAAAGCAGAATGTTTTTCTAATTGATCGATTTCTAAATCATAATCCGATATCTGAAAAATTACTTCCATGGTTTTGGGTTTTTCTTTTTACAAGACCCTAGTGCTGCCATGATCACTGGTACTGTTTTTTAGTTTTCTTGTTAATCTTTCCAAAACTTTATACTTTAAAATCACTGTAGTTGTCAATCTTCCCATTTTCTTTGTATTCAATTCCAATGCCAAACGGACGGGAGAATTCATTCAGGTATCAAATCTGTTTCTGTTTGTCTAGCAGGACTACAGTTGGTTTATTGAGCTCTAAAATTGTTACTGTCTGTATCAGAATACCCCAAAGGAGATTTCGACACAGGAATTGTAATTAATAGTAGTAGTAGTAGTAGTAGTAGTAGTAGTAGTAGTAGTAGTAGTAGTAGTAGTAGTAGTAGTAGTGGTAGTAGGTATGCATTTTGACAATCGCCGCAGATGGTTGTCGCTGAAGAGTGATTGATAGTTCCACTTCTATCATCAACCTTAATTCTTCTACCGTGACTATCATGTTCACATTTTGGAGAGTCTCGACTGTTCTTTAATTCTCTGTTTCCTCGAGCCAAATCTCTAGCATCTTTGAGGCGGTTCTGAGTACTCCAGTTATTATGGATACGACCATGTTTCACTTCTATTATTATTATTATTATTATTATTATTATTATTATTATTATTTATTTATCTCTATCCTAAGTCCATACTTTTTGGCTGCGTTCAAAAATAGACCTCTTGCTTTAGTGAAGGTACGCATTTATCTTAACCACAATGCAGACTGTTATTATTATTATTATTATTACTATCAACAAGAGAAGTATTAATCACTGTAGTAGTTGATAGATAAGAATTGTTTTGTTGTTTTCATAGCAGAGTCTGAAAAGCTATAGCCAAAATAATTATAAACTCTGAATTCGTATCGCATGAAAAACTAAAAATGTTCAGTGGCAATAAGAAGGATTAAAAGAATCATTATGACACAAGGTTAAACAATTGTAAAAACAACAAAACTGATATTAATGTTAATAAAATAAAATTAATATCAAACAAGTAATCTCCTAATTTAGGCCTTTTGTGAAAAGAATATAAGAGAATTTTTATTCGTTCTATTTTGCCACATTTATTTATTTTTTTGCTGCATCTCTGCGTGAATTTTTTCTTTTTATCTCGTTGTCTTTTCTGCAATCTTTCTTTCTTTCTCTTTACCTTTTCTCTAATTATAAGTCTTTCCTTTTTGCCTTGTCTTGAAACCTTCTTTCTTTGTCCTGCTTTTCCTGTAATCATTTTTTCTTAATACATTTGTCCAATTGTTCTTTCTTTCTTTCAATAATTCTTCTTTCATTCTGTCTTTTGTCAGTTATTCTTTCTTATGTTTCTTTCTTTCTTATTTGTTCTTTTTTATGTTTTTTCCTTTCTCTTTCGCCGTTTCCCTTTCTCCTTCCTCTTCCTTCCGTTGCCTTTTCTTTCTTTCTTTCTTTCTTTCTTTCTTTCTTGTTTACCTGCAATCTTTTTGTCTTTCTTGTTGCCTTTCCTCAAATCTTTCTTTTTTTTTTCTCTTTCATTCTTTCTGTCCTGTTTTTCCTGCAATCATTATTACTTTCTTTCTCTTTTGTTACTTTTCCTGTAATCTTTCTTTCTTTCTTCCAATAAATAAAAAGTGTCGGCGTAAGACTGACCAAATGGGAGAGGAAAATATCGTTGCTCGAAAACGGAACGTACTGATAGATTCCTTCTTTCTTTCTTTCTTTTTTCTTTCTTTCTTTTTTCTTTCTTTCTTTTTTCTTTCTTTCTTTCTTTCTTCCAATAATCCGTCTTCCATTTTGCCTTTCTTTCCATTTTTCTTTCTTATTTATTTTTATTTTCCTTTCGCCTTCCACTCCCTTCAGTTTTCCTTTCTTTTACGTTCCCCTTCAACTATTTTAATCTAATCCCCTTATTAATTACAACGTGCTAACTTTATCCATGGATGCCATATTTTCCATTCCCGCCTCTTTCTACTGTTTAAAGCAGCGGCTCCCGTTTTTTGTTTTTTTATTTCATTATTTTCACTCATATCTAATCTCGTATTTATCGTTTCCCCGCGAGAAAAGAATGGCGTTGTGCTTCGTACAGTAGAACGCCATTGACACGAGCATTGTCACCGTGCGAATTACACTATCACCGCCTGCCCGGCATGTTATTTGAAACATGGCACAGATAGATAGATAGATAGATAGATAGATAGATAGATAGATAGATAGATAGATAGTGTGTCTGTATATATGAGTGAGTGAGTGAGTGAGTGAGTGAGTGAGAGGGGGAGGAGCGTGGTATAGGAGTGAGAGAGAGGAAGGCGGGATAGGAGTGAGAGTGATGGGATGAGTATATAGCAAAGGAAAAGAAGAATTTAAAAAATTGAATGAATAGATTAGGTGTAAATAACAATGACAATATGGGAAAAGGAAATATCGTTGCTCTAAAGCGGGATGGATTGATAGACAAAGAAAAATACAGAGAGAAGGAGTGAAATGGAAAGCATAAGAGAAAGTACGAGAGAGTGAAAAGCGGAAAGAGAGAATGAAAGAAAAGCAGAAGTGACGAAGAAGAACGAAAGACCGTAATAGAACGAGTCGGAGAAAAAACAGCGAGAAGGTGTGAATGACTGACAAAGTTAAAGACAGACAGAAAAAAAATGAGTATAGGCGGGGATGTCTTCACGAACTAAGAAGTCTTGGAGTATGCCATCTGTCCTGTTCAGGAGGTTTACAATATGATTAGCAGCAGTTAGTCATAATGAACGCAGATGTCCAACGTGCAGGCGATAAAATGTATTGCTAAACCGAGTCAGTAAAACCAGAGGTGGTCACACATACATACGGACGCGCACACATACATAGGCACGCACAAAAGCACATACACAAACACGTATGAGCGCGCACACGCACACACAAACACACACAAATGTGCGTGTATGGCTATGAAGGCTTAATTTGTTTTTATACAAGCGTAAATAGATCAGTACGTTCGTAGCCTAAGGATGGAAAAGGTATTCATTTTTCACAATGAATATTTATTTTTCAACGTGTCAATTTCGAAAATTTGTCAAGGCATTTAATTCAGTGGAGATTTGTTTTCACAGTAAGGTTCACCCTGTACAAGGCTCGAGGGACGCTCGATGTAGAGGGTTACGTTAAGACTCAATTTGTGCGGATAGTAAGAGAATATAACGGCTAATCCTAGACTTGAACAGGTTAAAATTGTAGTGGTGGTCGGGGAAACACCCTCTTGAGAGTGGGATCCACAGAGCAGTGGTTCGCAGGAAGACGCTGTTTGGGTGGAGCTTACTTCTCAGCGATGGAATACGGAAGCAATGTGGTTGGTTTGCTACTACGCAACTAGCATGGCCTATCCTAGCTGTGAAGGTTTAGACTGGCAGAACCAGGGAATGTAATTCGTCCTAGCACTTTCCTTTGAAGTAGCGATAGAGATAGTGAGAGGCTTGCCACATCCGCCTGTGAGAGAGAGGTTAGAGGGTAGAGAATAATTCGTCACCTGCAAGGGCTAGGAGATGCTTTTGGACTATCAAAGCTCGAGAGTGAGGCCAGGGCAACTCCCGCCCAAATATGACAACAGTACTCCATTTGTGGCCTGTTCTGGCTCTTGTAAAGGTAGATGATAGTAGAAGGAGACAGGTACTTGCTGGAGCAGTACAGAGAGCCGACCATTTTACCTGCATCTTTAGTCATGGATTGAGGTCAGGTGAGAGTGTGAGGTCCAATGGTCTTTGAAGGTACGGTGCCTCCCCGAGGAGATATATTAAACATGTAGCGCAGATGTTTACAGTGAAATTTTCAGAAACTTATTCAGCTATTAACATATAAGGCTACGGACTTATTGATTTATTCTCTTATTAAAATGTATCTATTGATGCAAATGTAAACACAAATAAGTATATATTTGTGTCCCATTTACATTATTCGGACTATTGTCCTTATCTTTGTTGCCATATTTATCACAACGTTTCGGCCGTTGTACGCTCTGGCTTTCTTCAGTTGGTTGGAATGTCGAACTGAAGCTTTTATTTCACTCACTGAGGTAGACTGTTCTATTTCCACGTGTCATGTTTAATGGATGTCAGTTATCTCCTGTTAATTCACCTCACCAAGTTCTCCACTGCCTTAACTAGGTATTGAACTCACAACTCTTTTTGGGTCCTATCACTGGATCTAACCAACGCCTTTATCGACTGTGCCATGTGTTCTTAACGACACATGGCACAGTGAGTTCAATACATTGTTAAGTCAGTAGAGAACTTGGAGAGGTGAATTAACAGGAGATAATTGGTAACAGACGCCCATTAGACATGGTACGTGGAACTAGAACAGTCTACCCCAGCAAGCGAAATAAAGGGTTCAGTTCAACATTCTAACCACCTGAAGAAGGCCGGAGCGTACAACGGCCGAAACGATGTGATAAATATGGCAACAAAGATGATGACAATAGTCTGAATAATGTAAATAGTGTGCATAATACCTCATCTCAGAAATATAGACAGATATATTTATGTCTACTTTCCCATCGTCCTCAGTGTAGCGATAAACTACACCCGGCACCAAGGCCTCTGTTAGGGTGCTACCACCCTAGTTATTGTTAAATAGTGAACCCCCAAACTGGGGTCAAACGATGAAAATATAAAAATACATTCGAAAAATTACCAGCAATATATTTTCATAGTAAAAAAATTACCAGTAATACATTATTGGAAAAGAAAATACAAGAAAATAAAATTTCGGCATTAAATGAGCCTTAAGGAGTTGATATGCCGTTAAACAAAGTACAATTATAAATTACTTTCTTTAGGTCTACGTATATATATATACGTTGCGGCTATTTTTCCCAAAGTCATGCTATAGATGAATGAATAGCTCTTCGGGTTTTATGCCTGATATATAGAAGGGATTGGACAGATGATTAATTGCCAAGAGACCCTTCGGCCACACCCCGTCATTGGACTGATAATTAAATGAATGATAACAATGACAGAACCTCATGCACGCTATACAGTGCCGTCACTGAGGAATGATTGGGACTAAAAATGACCGATTTCTCTCGGGCAGTTCTAGCAAAGGTGTTTCCATAAGGTGTTGTTTCTAGACATAGAGCACCGGCCCGTGAAATCCGCGGATGTCCACTAGTAACGGTAGAGTTATCAACGCGCAAAGATGCGGGAACATTTTATCAAATGAAAGAAGCTTATGATAATTAATGCATATAAGAAAATAATTTATTCTCTAATGATTCTGGAGCGAGACATTGTTTCGTACGTGGACTTCCGGGGATAACTTACTTTCAATAATTTTAGCAGAGGAACAGCAAAATGCTTTAGGCTTCTGGCGAATTCTCTAAGATTTATGGTCGCTACTTATTAATACAAAACTATCGGAACGGATACCGCCAAGTTTGGATGGTTTTTGGTCGGAGGTGTAACGACTGGGCGTAACACAACCATAACCCTGCCTCTTACCAAGACTAGTGGCTCTTCCATTCTTTTTTTTGTTTGTTTTTGTTTACAGAATATCCTCAAATCACTCCGCATTGTACGTTATTGAAAAAAAGATATTGACAGTCCTATTTAATTTAAAATATGTCGGTGAATATTTAACACAAACTGCGGAGAGCTGTTAAATGAATATTATGTATTCGAAGCTTCAGGGGCCTTTCCGCAAGCATTGCTACTTATTCGAGAAGGAAGTCAGCGTCATTATCTGGCGCCTAACGTAACTCCTACAAGGGAAATACCAAGGCGGCTTGAACAATTCTGTCCCCATTGCACATACGCATGGACTACTAACCCTCTTTAAAATTGGCTTTGTGTCACATTCAGCTCGAGTGCATGCGTGGTTAAATATCTATGAGAGAGATATTAGTTCACTTGGATGAAATTATGCTTTCAATATGAGATATTGATGGATTTCGCGTGAGATTGTTCTTTACTAAGCTAATGGTAATGATAATATTAGCCGTTTCCTTATAAGGAAATATTCGACATTCATTGACCGGACGGCAATTACTACCATCGGTTGAACTGTTATCGCGCACTTTCCAATGCTGATATGGTTTCCTTCCTAACCTTTTGTTCGTGGTTGAGTGGAACATCAATATCTCGTTTATGCCATTATTTAATCTTCGATTTATACATGCTATCCATTTGGGTGGTTAATGCTGTTGAAAGCCCTCAAGGGATACAGTTTCTGTTATTTGGTAAATTTTTGTTGTGATTCTGTAGCGTCAAGAAGAATGGTCCTCTCTAAGTCGTACATAGTTCTTTCGCTCGAAGACATTTTAATTTATTGGGCTGAGTAAGCATAGTACAATGCAAAATCACCGCCGCATGGCACCTGGCGAGGATCGAACTCACTATAACTTGTCTACCATTGCTTCAAGGCAACGTGGCTTTGAATATTTATTAAGCTTAGTTTAGTACACTTCAAAAAGTGTAAAGAATCCAGTAAAAAATCGATCTCATTACAGTCATTGACTTGTTAACCATAGCTCTGTAAATGAAAGAGTCCTCTTAAATTGGGATTTCTTATTTAGTTACAGTAATTAAAAATTAGGGAATATGAGATTCTTGGAATTTGAAATCGGAGAGCCGAGTTCGAATTCTTGTTGCATTCGTGACATTAGCTTACGTGCAAATACTCTTGGGTAAGGAACGAATCCATCTCTTCGCTTCCAAACTACAAATTGAAGACTAGGCTCTATAGTCTTGGCTAGCAACCATTCTACCGCGGAAAAAAATGAGAGCCTACTGGGAGACAATAATTTGCCTAGTCAGTTATGAATCGAAAGAAACATGATTGCCCAAGCATTTATCAAGTAATAGCACTTGACTAACTGAATTTAAAAATTACAACAGAATAGCTTGCTTAGATGCGACGTGATTAATAAAAAAACGTTCTATTGTATTTAATGAGAAGTTAAACTGTACAATAGTTTTTTTCCCCATTTGTGCCGCAAAATCTAGTTAAAAATAAAAATTATGTTAAAAATATAGGAGAATCTCCCATTTTTATAGTAGATAGGTTCGCCTATCGTCCGGTTCACACTCTCTTTTGAACAGGAGTAGAGGTTTATCCCTTATTTCCTGTTTAGGATTGGGTTTCTGGTTCCTTCTAAAGTCTGTTTGTTCTCTTTCAATCCCAGTAGGCCCTTGCGTTTTAGTGGCATTATTAAATTGCTTCAGGTGAACAGAGGTTTATCCCTTCTTTCCTGTTTAGGATTGGGTTTCCGGTTCCTTCTAAAGTATTTTTGTTCTCTTTCACTCCCAGTAGCCCCTTGCGTCTTAGTGGCATTGTCGCCTTGTTTGGGGTGAATTGATTTTTAAAAAGTAATGATATAATCCCATTGAATGGTTTCTTCAATGCCTCTATTTGTCCTGATCCGCAATCGACACTATGTTAGTAACCACATTTCTTCACTTTCAGTGACTGTTTTTAATTCCTTAAGGTTTTTCTCGCTTCACTCTCTCTATATCCTTCCTATCGTTGGTGTTTAACCTTAGATACACGTCGAAGGCTGGTCAGTAGCGTCTACTGTTTTGGGGGGTTTTAGTGCGCTTCTCCCCAGTGTAAACTTTTAACGAAATGGGAATGTCAGTTCCGGTTAAAGACGCTTTTATATATCCAGTAACGTCAATCATGATATTAAAAAAACTAGCAGAAGTACCCGGTTCATAACCGGATTAAAAGGAGTTTGGGGACATCAGGGAGTGAAAGAGGGGAGGCGAAAGAGAGTAACAGAGAGAGTGTATTTTTGTTACATATAAAAATCTAAGTCTAATTTTTTTATCTTTATTAAATATATATTTTTCATTAATTTTTTTCATTTTACCGTAATTCCCCATGTATAATACACCTTCATCAATAATAAGCATCCCTAAAATTGGGCTGAAAGTGTGGTAAAATGCTTCTACTGAAGCATAATACGCAGCCATTTTTGGTAATCAAACCCTATAAATTGTACCTCTCCAGTTTCATTACGACCAGCGTTTCCTATTCTTATTAAAACAAATGGTTTTACAAATAGAATAATATTATTCTAATTTCAAATGAAAAGTATTCGTTTAAAAAATCAGTTTTTTAGTTAGTGATAAAGAACTTATTCGTTTAATTTATTTTATTTTTTACCCTGTAAAATGTAACAATGGCTAGGTACAATAAATAGAAGCTAAGAATTAAAAATGTAAAATTTCGCTCAATTCTATTTTTTCATTTAGAGTTAAAATAGTATTTAAAAACAGGTACGTCTTGGTTTAAAGCAATTCATGATTTGTTTTAGGTCTCCAATAAAGTAAGAATTTTGTTTTTTTTTACAATTAGTACTAAATTACAAAACAATTTTCAGAAGAGCATTTAATTCAAATTTTGTATTTACCTTCGAAGATTTTCGCAATAGAATCTGTGTGATGTTTAAAAATGTCGTGTCTTAAAAATAATTGAATAGTTTCACGTGCTTTTGTGCGTACTCAAAAAAAAAAACTGAAATTAACTTCGACAATTTTCGCCAGTGACGTTTAAATATGGCGGTACTTTAGAGAAACTTGTACTGGAAAATAATTGTGAAGAATTCCACAAAACGATTGATTCTTAATTATTAAATTATATCATTTAATCAGTAAGAATCAAAAACTACATTTGGTACTTTTCATAAGTATAAACATATTAAAATGTATGCGCGATTTAACTCTCAAGTTGTCTGAGTTATATAAGCCGACACGTACCAAAAAGAAAGGAGATGTAACTCCTTTATAATATAGATTTAAAGAACCTGTTCTAGGATTCTGCTGCAATGGTTTTGTCGAGAGAATCCTCTGAAAGTGACATTTCTTATCTTGTCTATTTTTCTTTTCTTCTTATGTGCCGTGTCCTTTCAAGACGTATGCGATCATGGCTCTCCACTTCTCCCTATCCCTTGTAGCTCTCAATAAGCTTCATGTCTCTGCCAACTCACCCAGTCCACGTTCTGCCATCCACTTGCTTAAGCCCGCCAGGTATGTCATGCGTTGCTTTCCCTAGTCCCTCTTTCCCTCTATTCGACCTGTGAGTATCAGATTCTCCTGGCCCTCCTTTCTCATTACGTGTCCCAGCAATTTCATCTGCCTCGAAAGCGATTTCTTATATATTATGTTAAGTATAAGCTTCCTCTTTGTTTGCATCGTCTCAATGACCTCATCTTTGCTCACCCGCTGGCTCTATGATATCCTTAGCATCCTTCTGTAGAACCACATCTCCACTGCCTTGAGTATCGTCTTCATCTTTGAGGAGACTGTCCAACATTCGCTGCGATATAGGAGGACAGATGTCACGTAGCGGCTCAGTACTCTTTTCTTGGTCACCAAAGAAATCCTCCTGTCTCGCAGTACTCTGCCCAGTTTTTGATTGGTTACTGGAGGTATAATATTACAACAGAAGATCGCGTTTAGTTGACAAAGAATTAATAAAAACAAGACCGGCCCATTATATCTAAAGAACGGTTAAACTATACAAAATCTCCAGGCTGAAACATCCTGAATA
>OZ038482.1:109594829-109622329 GCA_964036315.1 Acanthosepion esculentum | reverse complement strand
GATTGAACTCACTATTCAGTCTTAATTGTTCTAGCGAGACAACCTTGCTAACCATGACACTACCTCGAGGTGACCCCCCCCCCAGGTCTATTTTTATCCAATTCCTGTGTATTTTTATCCAAATTTATCAATGTCGTTATATGAATTAAAAGGGCTTGGTTCGAGCATGTTCTCATTCTTGAAGCCGCTTCCTGATACTTCTTTGCTGTCGGGTCGATATTCTTGCAGTCCTTTGAAAATTATTGGAAGTCATAGATGAGCTTATATATAAAGCATCCTAAATGATGAAACCATAAAAACCATCTCCAAATAACGAAAAGTTTTACAGATGATAATGTTGTTACTAGATGATAATGTTGTTACCAGGTGATAATGTTGTTACCAGATGATAATGTTGTTACCAAGTAATAATGTTGTTACCAGTTGATAATGTTGTTACCAGATGATAATGTTGTTACCAGTTGATAATGTTGTTACTAGGTGATAATGTTGTTACCAGTTGATAATGTTGTTACCAGTTGATAATGTTGTTACCAGGTGATGAAACGTATTTCAGATGATACTGAACGTTATGAGTGTAAATTTTAAAAAACCGAAAAAAATAATCTCATACGTAAAATAATTGTTTATTCGCGTCCGGACTTCGTCAATTAATATCGGCGAGCGGGTGTGTGAATCTGGGATTTTTCTCCACATGTAGATTTCCTTCTCGCGAGGATATAAGAGATTCTCTCTCTTTTCTCTCTCTGGTAAGGTACTTCTAGATCTTCCTGTCATCCGGTTAGTTCTCGTGTACATATCCTAAGCGCAGCTAGATCGGCAACCTGTTGACATGTCGAGGACAGGCCACTTACACCATATGAGGCGATAATCTGTATTTGTTGGCTATGAGGCTACCTTCCAAGTCAAACCGCTGATGTATTTGGCTTCACCGAAGCTCTGGAGTGGCAATGAGCAAAAAGGCGAGGACACCATTATATATTGGGGGGGGGGCTTCGGAGATCAATTTCCCTTAGAACAAATGTTCCTTATTGACACTGAATTCGATTCCCTCTGCTTCCTCCCCCAGACCACGTTGTCATCAACTTAAATCCGCCGGGTATTTCACGCGTTGCTTTCCCTTGTCTCTCTTTCCCTCTATTCGACCCGTGAGTATCAGATTCTCCAGGCCCTCCTTCCTCATTATGTGTCCCAGAAATTTCAGCTGCCTCTTCCTGATGTTAAGTATAAGCTTCCTCCTTGTTTGCATCCTCTCTAAAACCTCATCGTTGTTCACACGCTCGGTCCATGTAGAACCACATCTCCGTCGCCTGGAGTCTCTTTTTCATCTTTGAGGAAATCGTCCAACATTCGCTGCCGTAAAGAAGGACAGATGTCACGTAACAGCTCAGTATTCTTTTCTTTGTTACCAAAGAAACCCTATTGTCTCGCAATACTCTACCCAGCTTTGGGAATGTGTCGTTGGCAATGTGTTACTACAGGAGGATGTTGAGAATACCAAGGATGGAGTGGGTTAACAATCAAGATGTCTCATGGAAAACGGAAACAAAAAGGACACTCATACTCAAAATCATAAAGAGACAGCCAAAATTACTTAGACACGTAATGAGGAAAGAGGAATTGGAGACTTTGATACTCACAGGGTGTAATGAAGGGAAAAAAGACACGGCAAGGCAGTGGAATACCTACCTAAGCTCATGTGAATAGATGACGGATCATGGGTCGAGAGGCTTAGCAAAGGGACAAATGTTGCTAAGTGCCTAAAGGGATAGGAGGTTATGGAGATCCATGATCGCCCACGAACTTAAAGAAACGTAGAAAACAAATTTGATAAGCTATATTGCATATTCTGGAAAAAAACAAAAGAAGTGAATATAGGTGCCATGGGGTTGTGGGTGTAGATATCTGGCACGCTTGTTCAGAAATCCAAACCATTTCAAGCACATTAAATAGTGACATTATCTAAGAGAGAACAAATGTCTTTGCTGGACGGCCAACGTCTGTCCTTCAACTCATGATCTCGGTACAAATAAATTTTGGAAAAATGAAAATAAATAAAATAAATTTTTCTATTCAGTTTTTCGTTTCCGCCTCCTTTTGTAACTAATTGCCGAATTTATGAAGGACAGATATTGGAAACATTTTGTGGGCATTATTAAATATTTAATCAACTACTAATTTATTTGATTTTAACGACATTTTTTTGTTTCGCTTAATCAGAAATTTTACAAGGCTTTGTATTTTTGATTTTAAACCGATGCCAAGTAACGGAAAAAGAAAAGAAAAAAAATATATATATGGTATTTAGAAGAAAGAAAGAAAGGTTATAGATTGAAAGAAAAGTTAAAGAAAGAAAGAAAGAAAGAAAGATAAGTAAATGTAAGATTACAGCGAGAAAGAAAGAAAACAAAAAAGATTACGGCTAGAAAGAAAGAAAAGGAAAAGTAAGATTACAGCTAGAAATAAAGAAAGAGATAGAGAAAGAAAGAAAAGGTGTAAACATAAAGAGAGATTACGACTAGAAAGAAAGAAAGAAAGAAAGAATACAAAAAAGATTACGGCTAGAAAGAGAGAAAGAAAGAAAGAAAGAAAAGGAGAAAACATAAAAAGAGATTACGACTAGAAAGAAAGAGAGAAAGAAAGAAAGAAAGAATAGAAGACAAAAAAGATTACGTCTAGAAACAAAGAAAGAAAGAAAGAAAGAAAGAAAGAAAAAAGAAAGAAAGAAAGAAGGAAAGTATGAATGGCAAACGTAAGATTACAGCTAGAAAGAAAGAAAGAGATAGAGAAAGAAAGAAAAGTAAAAGAAAGAAAGAAATAAAAAAGGAGAAAACATAAAGAGCGATTACGACTAGAAAGAAATTAAGAAAAAAGAAAGAAAGAAAGAAAAGAAGAAAACAAAAAAGATTACGTCTAGAAAGAAAGAAAGAAAGAAAGAAAAGTAAACGTAAACGTAAGATTACAGCTAGAAAGAAAGAGATAGAGAAAGAAAAGTAAAAGAAAGAAAAAAGGAGAAAACATAAAGAGAGATTACGACTAGAGAGAAAGAAAGAAAGAAAAAGAAAGAAAAGCAAACGTAAGATTACAGCTAGAAAGAAAGAAAGAGATAGAGAAAGAAAGAAAAGTAAAAGAAAGAAAGAAAAGGAGAAAACTTAAAGAGAGATTACGACTAGAAAGAAAGAAAAAAAGAAAGGAAGGAAAGAAGAAAACCTAAAAGATTACGTCTAGAAAGAAAGAAAGAAAGAAAGAAAGACAAAAAGAAAGAAAGAAAAAAGAAAAACAACGTAAGATTACAGCTAGAAAGAAAGAAAGAGAGAAAGAAAGAAAAGTAAAAGAAAAAAGAAAGAAAGAAAAGGAGAAAACCTAAAGAGAGATTACGATTAGAAAGAAGGAAAGAAAAGAGAAAGAAAGAAGAAAAGAAAGAAAGAAAGAAAGAAAGAAAGAAAGAAAGAGAGATTACGACTAGAAAATCGTACATGGAAAAAAGTAGCAAATGAAGAAAAAAAAGAAAAGTAAGATAATCAATAATTGCAAGAAAAATCGTAAAGAAGGGAGAATAGTTTGGGGTGGGGGTGTTATACGGAAAGAAAAGACAAAGAAAAAAGGAAGGGTGAAAATAAAACAACGAACTCGAAAACATATTTCTGTCAAGTTATCAATGAATCAATCAATATATATATATATATAGATATATATATATATATATATATATATATATATATATATATATATATTGTGTGTGTGTGTGTGTGTGCGTGTGTGTGTGCGTGTGTGTGTATTTGTTAAGTCTGTGTGTCCAGGTATGTAGCGAAGATGGAACACGGAACATATTGTCGGAAAAAATAAATACCAAATATATAATAAACAGAGATATCAATTGTAAAAAACAGATATAATATTATATTTTCTCTTTTAGATGTTATGAAAACTGAACGCTGTTAGCATGCACACGTCCACCCCTACATGTACCCCATATATCCCATATACCCCGAATTTCAAGAGTGTGGAAAGACAAGAAGCAGAAATAGTAAGATCTGAAAGAGAAAAAGAAAGAAAAAAAAAGCAGAACGGAAAGACAATGCTAACCTTGAAGGTGGCAACAAAGACATGACAAACACACAAACACACAATAACAGCAATAATAATAATAATAATAATAATAACACTAATAATAATAATAATAATAATAATAATAATAATAATAATAATAATAATAATTATAAGACGAAGAAGAAGAAGAAGAAGAAGAAGAAGAAGAAGAAGAAGAAGAAGAAGAAGAAGAAGAAGAAGAAGAATCTGTGTGTGCGCGCATGTACCTGGGTATCATGATGGATATATTAAGCTTTGTGCTTTTTACCCGAGCGACAATTTTTGGCGTGATGCTGTGGCAATCAATAATAATAATAATAATAATAATAATAATAATAATAAGAAGAAGAAGAAGAAGAAGAAGAAGAAGAAGAAGAAGAAGAAGAAGAAGACGACGAAAGGGCAAGAAATGGGGTCGCAGAAGGAGAAGTATGGAAGAAAGTAAGAAGCAAAAGAGGAGAATGAAGAAAAAGGTGAAAAAGAAAAAGGGGAGACAAGCAATAGCAATACGTATGAAGGAAAAGGAAAGGAAAGAAGAGTAAAAGGAAGCAGAAGAAAAGGTGAAAGTAAAGAAGAAATGAAGTGAGACCGAGAAAAGCAGACGAAGAAGAAGGAAAGACGGCTGTAAAATCGAAGAGAGACGGAAAAAATCTAGAGGGAAAAACTAAAACAAAAGCAGTTAAAAATGTAAAGAAAATAAAAAAAACATGAAGATGGAAATAAAACTAGGCCGACATTGATGTATCAAAGAAAATACAAGACAAATCGTCCAATAATAGATGAAAAAAGCCCCCCAAAAAACAAGAGGTCGGATAAAAGATAAAAGTCGTTTAAAACAGATAACGGCTGCCGATTTGAGACAAAAAAAAGCCGATATTAGCTCTGTTGTACGCTATTACCCTGACGCTTGTTCATCAGTGACGTCAGACAAACAGCAAGCCCGACAGATAGACAGACAGACAGGCTGACATTGAAGACAAAAGGAAGGGAAAGAATTTTTTCCAGGTTTCCCAACCCAGCAACCTCTTACCTTCTCAATTGTCGTGATGAGATAAAAAAGGGTGCGATGGGGGGCGGTTGGGGGGTAAAAAAAAGATAATGTTAAAAAGAGAAAGTGAATATTGAGTTAGAATGGCGACGGGGTTTTAAAGAAAGAAGCATATTCGCCATGTGATCACGATGAACTCTCGAGTGAGTAAAGGGAGCAGAATTTGAGAATATCAGATAATAGTTTCGTGTCACTGGAGTGAGCCGCCGCCATTTCTGTCATGGTCGTCGTTGCTTCTCGCCAGCAGTACATGACCCATTCTTTCGCCGCTCTACTATTTAAAGAACATTTCGTGCCCTTGCATCTTCCTCCTTATCTACGATCTTTTCTTTTTTTTTTCTTCTTCTCTTCTTTTCTTCTTTTCTTCTTTCTTCTTTTCTTCTTTTCTTCTTTTTTATAACTTGTCTCATTTTATTCATTAGTTTTTTTAGTTTTTGTTTATTTCTAGATTCAGATAATTTTTCTTTCTTTTTTCTTTCTTTCAGTTTCTTTTTTCATTCATTTCTTTATTTTCGTTCTTTCTTTTAATTTTTAAAAAATTTTTTTATTTCTTTAATTCATTTTCTTTCATTTCTTTTTTACATTTTTCTTTCTTTCTTTTCTTTTAATTTTTTAAAAATTTCGTTCTTTATTTTATTCCATTGATTTTTGATTCTTCAATTTCTTTTTTGCAATTTACTTCTTTCTTTCTTATTCTAATCGCTTTTTTCCTTGATTCATCAGTTTCTCTCCCTTATTTTCTATTTCAATTATTCTTTCTTTCTTTTTATTTTTAATTTCATTGTTTCTTTTATTTCGTTTTATTTCATTTTCTTTCATTTTTATTTTACATTTTTTCTTTCTTTCTTTCTTTCTTTCTTTCTTATTCTAATCGTTTCTTCCTTTGTTTGATTCATTAATTTATCTCACTTATTTTCACTTTCTTTCTTTCATTTTTTCTTTCTTTAATATTGCTCTTTCTTATTGTTTTTCTTTTCTTTTTTCTTCCATTTCTTTATTGGTATCTTTTTTCTGTCTTTCGTTTCCTTCCTTCCTTCCTTCCTTTAAATCTGTAGTCCAATAAAAATAGCACTTTACGCAAATATTTATTTTCGAATACAATTTACTCTCTTTTCAAAGCATGTAATTCCGTAATGAATAATAATCAAATACGCCAACCATTATACAATGAAAATTTCAGATCAAAATAGAGCTGGATGCTATGTCAGGCTACGGATTTATTGATTCTATGAACATTTTCTTTACTTTTCTGTATTTATTTTTTCGTTCTGAGAAAACTTTTGTTTCATTTTCTTTTATTTTTTATGCTCAGTTTTTCTTCCTTCTGATTTTTTTTCTTATTTAATTATTGATTGATTTATTTTTGCTAAGCGTTCATTCGATTTCCCCAATTTTCGCTTTTATTCTTTGCTTCCGCCTTTCCATCATTCAAGATTAAATTCTTCGTGTTGAACCATTTCTTTCCCACGAATTCATTTCTTAGACGTTATTCGACTATTCCTCCGTAATGCAATCATTTCACTCTTTCATTCTTCCGTTGATTTGGTTTTTTACATATTTCTTCATTGACTTCTGCTCTTTTATTATTCATTTATTCTTTCAAGAATTTCGTTTATTCATTGATTATTTAGAGTTTTCGAATCTGCTTCGTTTGTTAGCTTCATTTTTACTTTTATTTTTGTTTTCCTCCTTTTCTTTGTTTCTTTCTTTTTCTCTGATTTCTTTTAACTTTTTCGTGTGTTTCTTTTGTTTTTCTTCTCTTCTTTCTTTCTTTTTTGATTCAATTTTCTTTCGATTCAGTTTTTACATCTTCTGCATTTATTTATATTATTTATTTCACTCTTCTTTCTTTTTTTGTTCCTTTCTTTGTTTGTTTTTTCTTATTCCAATCGTTTTTCTTACATTCATTCCTTCATTGCTTCTTTCTTTCTTTCGTTCTTTCTTTCTTATTACAATCGTTTCTTTTTCTTTCATTCATTTCTTCTTTCTTTCTTTTTTTCTTTCTTATTCTAATCGTTTCATTTTCTTTCATTCATTCCTTCATTGCTTCTTTCTTTCTTATTACAATCGTTTCTTTTTCTTTCATTCATTTCTTCTTTTTCTTTCTTTCTTTGTTTTTCTTATTCCAATCGTTTTTTCTTACATTCATTCCTTCATTGCTTCTTTCTTTCTTTCGTTCTTTCTTTCTTATTACAATCGTTTCTTTTTCTTTCATTCATTTCTTCTTTCTTTCTTTCTTATTCTAATCGTTTCATTTTCTTTCATTCATTCCTTCAGTGCTTCTTTCGTTCTTTCTTTCTTATTACAATCCTTTCTTTTTCTTTCATTCATTTCTTCTTTCTTTCTTTCTTATTCTAATCATTTCATTTTCTTTCATTCATTCTTCCTTTCTTAAATCATTTTGTTGTATTTTCTTTGCCATTTTTATCAGAAAAAATAACTACTCATTAAATTTGTTAATTTTTCTCGTAATTCTTTCATCGCTAATTCATTCATTCATTTGATATTCCTTCGTTCTTCGTTTATTTCCTTCGTTCTTCTTCATTCATTTCATCGTTCAACTGTACCTTTTATACTATGCTTTCTTTCATCTATTCCGGGTTTAAAATTATTCCAAATTTCTTTCTTTCCTTCTTATTTCACTATTTCATACACCTCATTAATTTTCTACTTTTCTTCCTCTTCACCCTTCCCAAAACTAACCTAATTTTTTCGCATCTTGGCATTTTCATATAAATACCAATGCAATTGATTTTATTTATTAGTCAGCTCTTTATCTCTGGATTAATTTCATATCTTCTCCTCACCCACTTCAGCCACCAACACGATTCATTTTCCTAATCTTTTTTTTCCGTCTTCACTCGCTTTCCTCTTTTAAGACAACCATTCCTTCTCTCTTATACATATTCGTAATCTTACACTTTTATCCCCGTATTACGTAATCACCTGGATCCGGTTCCGGTTCTCACTTGCGCATGAACGCACAGGCGTGCCGTACGATGCTCTCTACCCCCAATATACGCATGCGCATAAGCACAGTCAAGAACAAGCGCCGATAGACAGGTGAATGATCTTTTAAACATAGTACAGATGTTCAAGATGTTCTCTCGGAAATGAAAAGAACGCACACATGGACACAAATTTATGTGTACTTGCCTGCACACGGAAAAAGGAGGCTCCCTGTTACGAAATGAAAACAAAAATAAACCTACAAAAACACATCCTGAGAAAGCTGTAAGAACATTCAGCACGACGGTACAACATTTGGTTAAATCGGAATGAATAGAAGCAGAGAATAGAAAGTGTTTCGTCAGTTTTGCCCGTGTTCCGACTTTTTTTTTAGTATGTCCATTGAAAGACCGGTTCTCGATGCTAAGCAACGTCAGGCCTGGTCAGTAGCTAGATGGGTGACCGCTTTTGGAATTCTAGTTGCTGTAGCTGTAAGCTCGGATGCGCAGAGTGTGTAATGGCTAACAGCTCGGAATTGGAAATCAGAGAGTCGTGTTCCAATTCCTGTCAGGTTAATTATATCAAAATAAGCGCAAATACCCTTGAGAAAGTTATGAATCTACCCACTTTTACTCCCAAGTATGGGTTAATTTGTAGGATTTGTATCAATAAATCATTATTAAACGCTCCCGAATGCTTACAATCTAAAAATACGTTCCTGCAATGGGTTGATAAGTCGTAAAATATCAATTAAAAAACGAAGGTGGGCAATACATAATTAAATTTTAGACAAGAAACCACCATATTTGTATAAACTAATGCCTATTTTTGTATCATTATATTAAGCATATATACGCACGGAACGCAATGGGTGCCTGCCGTAGAGCTATTGTTAGTAAGCTAATCTCGAAGATCATTAGGAGTGCGTTTGATACTAACTTTTATTTATGTAGGTAGTTACTCTGCCTCTCCACTGAGCCGTGATGTAGCACAAGGTCGGGTTTAACGTGGGCCACCCGAGCGCGTACACTCGGGCCAGGGCACAAAATTGCCCCCCCCCCCCCGAAATCGTCGGCATCGAAAGAACTACCATTCCCCGTCACTCGAGCAATGAGGGGCTAGAGCCAAGGCCCGTAATTGCCTAGCCACCCGCAATTGTCGGCATCGACATGACTACCGATCCCCGTCACTCGAGCAATGAGGGGGTAGAGCCAGGGCCCCAAATGCCCAGTTACCCGTAGCCGTCGGCATGGTTATGACTACCGATCCCCCTATTTAGAGCAGCTGTTCCCCGGGACCGGACACTTCTCAGTATGTTTTTTCTTTTATGTACGATGACTCTTCACAACATGGGTGCTTATTGCTATCCATAATTTCTAGTCATTTGTGGCTCTAAATTTTGCTCTGCCTTTTTATTTCTGCTCTGTCATCCATTCACGCAAACCTATTAATTAGGTTACTTACTGTTTGCCCTTGCTTCTCTTACTTTCCATATGTCCTGTGAGTGTTAAAATCTCAAGTCCATCTCTCCCCATCATACGTTTCAGAAACTTTCCCTTCCTTGTTATAAATATGAGTTTCCTCGTAGTTACTATTCTTCTTAACACTTCCTTGTTAGTCACATGTCCTAACCATGATATTCTTAGCATTTGTCAATAGAACCGCATTTCTGTCGTTTCAAGGCTCTTCTTTATCTTTTGATTCATTTTTGTCGTTGTTTTGACAACGATTCACTAAAACACATCAGGTAAGTTACTTACTATTGCTTTGCATCTCTTACTTTCAGGCTTACAGCCATATCATGTTGAAACACCATACGATCACCGAAGTTAAACAAAGTCAATACTTAAGATGGCTGACCGCTTCGGAATACCAGGTAAGAATGGATGTGCGGGTGGTGTAATTGATAATAGCTCGGAATTGTTAATCGGAGAACCAGTTCCAGTTTCCGTTGGGTTCGTTATGTTCACTTACGTGCAAATCCCCTTGGGAAAGTGTTAAGGGGTCTCCCCTTTTCACACAAATGGACTCACCCGAGGTATACATATACTACCACCAGTGAATACCCGGGAGTACGTTAAGACAGTCGAGAAGTCAGTACGCTGAGTAGTATCAGAGTAGTATTAGAGGAGGGTAACACAAGATCACCGTCACAGCACCTAGACTCAGTAAGGAGTCATACCGCGATACTTCAATACCAAGACTGTATATATATTATTGCTACTAACCCGCATTCCTGGATCTACTAACCCGTATTACCAGTTTGTATTATTACGTTAATACATTTATTTTCTTTATCTATTCCTGGCGTTTGTTATTTATTGATATCGGATTTCATCTCGGAATCCACAACAGAAAGGAATGACTCTACCCCTTCTCCTCCCTAGCTATGGATTAATTAGTAAGACTAGTATCTCTCAACTATTATTATGTAAAAAAATTCTAACAGTCTAAAAATAATTTCTGGCTTTAAATAGCCTGCCAAAGGTTGGTAAGACGTAGAAAACGAAACAATCAGTCAATCAATCTTGCTGTCATTATATCCTGGATGTGTTAAATTCTACAAACATTTTCCCCTATTATCTCCCAAAATTTAAAATCTGTTTCTGCTTGTAAAAGTAAGTGACCTTGTTCTTCCTATTTGTCAAAAGATTTCCTCATTCTTCATATGTTCTGCTCGCAGTATTCTTAAACATTCGGTAGTAGAACCATATATTCCTATTTTAAGTCTTTTCTTCTCCTGGGAGAAGATTGTCCAGTATTAATTAATATACAAGAAATTACATATTACATAGCAGTTCAGTACCCTTTTTTTACTTGATTTTTAACAACGTTTTTCTATGGACATTTGCTTAGTTTCTGGAAGGCATTTTCGTTATTCCTCTACAGCTTCAGTTTTCTGTGTTACTCTTTCCACCCTCTATTACTACAATACCCAGATAGTTCAATATCATGCCTACTTGATTTTGACATCCCCAATATGTAGCTCACACATTAGGTCGTCTCTTTTGCTGACAACCATGCATTCTGTGTTTTTAAAAGTTTTTCCTTTCTTCTTGCTTTCCATTAGAATATTTTCATTTTCCGTTTTGAGTTTACTACCAATATGCTTTCATTCGTGTATGTTGTTAAGATTGTGTCCGCCAACAAGTAACACTTGTCGATCTTCTAGGAAAGATGTTCGAGTAAATCGTAACTATAGTCGCAACAAACAATCTGCATGCGGGTAAAGAACGCAGTCAATTGATATACAAAAGTTGAAAAAGGAAAACAAAGATGTTTATTTTCACTAGATTAATTGAACCCACGTAGCAAAACGATCGCAAGAAAAAAAAAACAGCAGGATTTATTATCAGCGTACAAATTAATTACTTATCAGGCACAATAAAATTATGGAATTGTGGTTGATTAAAGAAATTTTTGTAGATGCAGAGCGCCTATCCTAGGGCAAAAGTTTGTTGAACTTGCTGACTACCTGGCAAAAAAAAAACCGAATCTTTTTCTCTAGTTGCAGGATATTGTATCATCCACTTTTAGTTAATGTAAATAAACTGCAATTATAAGCAATATTACACCATCCTCAAATTTGAATCACGGTAACACAGGTTTTTGGACAGATTCAATTCTGTGAAGTTGTTTTAAAGAGTAGTTTCCAATAAATTTGTATCCGTTAAAAATGGGTAAAGAATCGTCACTTTCTGACATTCAAAGATTCAAGTAATATTACACAGCGAGCAGTGAAATCTCAGACGAAATGGGCTGTACCAAGATGTCAGTTCCCAATATTATCCCTAGCTTCCAAGCCGATGGCCCTTATTCTGGCTGAAAATGTTCGGTCCAGAAAAAAATATTATCGTATCATTAAAGCCATCGATTCACGATTTCCGACAAGTTCATACATTAAAAAAATGAATAAATAAATACAAGTTGCTCTAATTCTCAGGGATACATATGTGTGTCGGGGAATTTCGTAGAATGGTCAATGAATTCCAACTAAGATCCTACAAACCTCTTCGAAAACCGAAATTGAATGTCGAAATAAAATCAATCAGATACAAATATGTTCCAGGAGAAAGTGGCGGTGTTCAGTTCATGCTAAGAGTTCATTACAAACTTCTCCACATATACGCTTTTGACCAATTGTTTAATACCCCTTGGCAAAAAATGAATAAGTCCCTATTATAATAGCATATTACATTGTCGACTTAAATGAACTGCAGTTTTACATCGTCCACAAATTTGAAACATTGTAACACAGTTTTGGCTTAATTGAAAGCTGTGTTCTAAAGAATAGTTTTCAGTAAGTATTTAGACCGTAAAAATGGTATAAATCGTCGCTTTCTGACATTGAAAGAACCAAAATAGTAACCTGGAAAGGGCTACTCAGAGTGTGATATCTCAGAACAAACGAGTCATAGAAAAAAGGCAGTTCCGAATGCTATTGCCAAGTCCCAAACTGATGGCTCTTACTCTGACTGAAAGAAAAGAGGATATCGTAGAAAAAGAACCCTTAGATATGATTGTATCATCATATTCATCATTTCCCGATCTACGACAAGTTCAAATAAAAAAATATAGTTTATCTGTTTCTTCAAATGTTAGTGATATGATTCTTTCTCGTAGATTTTGGTCAATTAATTTCAACTAATGTTCCTGCAAATCTGACCGAAAACCAAAACTATAAAAATGTAATGGAAGAACTTTGCATTCACCGAAAAGCATGACAATTGGATGGAGGAACTTTTCAGAGATTCCTTGCAGAGTAAATGAGTTTTCTGGAGGTGTACAATCTTACTGTCAATTCCAAATCTCCCTAAGCGCCTTTTCAGTTTACTCAGTGGTGGTACAAGTGCACCTATTACTACGGGAATTACTTCAACAATCATATTTCATAGCTTCTTCAGCTCCCTAGCCAGATCCTGGTATTTTTCATTTTTTTCATTTTTCTTGAGTCCTCTTGTATCATGTGGAACAGCAAAGTCAATAATTTGACACTTGCCATTCTCCGTATTTATAACAATAAGGTTGGGTCTTCGTGCTTCAGTGACATGGTCACTCAGAAAGACAGAAAAGAAAAGAAAAGAAAAGAAAGAAGGAAAGAAAGAAAGAAAGAAAAGAAAAGAAAGAAAGAAAGAAAGAAAGAAAAGAAAAGAAAGAAGAGAAAGAAAGAAAGAAAGAAAGAAAAGAAAAGAAAAGAAAGAAAAGAAAAGAAAAGAAAGAAAGAAAGAAAGAAAAGAAAAGAAAGAAAGAAAGAAAGAAAAGATAAGAAAGAAAGAAAGAAAAGAAAAGAAAAGAAAGAAAAGAAAAGAAAGAAAGAAAAGAAAGAAAGAAAGAAAGAAAGAAAAGTAAAGAAAAGAAAGAAAGAAAGAAAGAAAGAAAATACAATACAACGAACAAGAAACCGAAAAATGAACGAACCGGGAAAACAAAACATATCTTGTACTCTTATTTTCTACCAGTTCTCTATCACTTTTTATTCTCTGTGTGTTCCTTTCTCTCTCTCTCCTTTTTTTCTCTCTCGGTATCAGTCTCTTTCTTTCTCTCTATATATATACTTATTTATTTATTTTACAGTAATGTTCACACTATACAAGGCCCCTAGAATGTAAAAGGTTACGTCCAAAGGCAATTTGCACGGATAAGAATTAACCCTAAACAGTTTAAGATTGTAGTGATCGAAGAAACATCCTCTTGGGAGTTAGTTTCTGAGAGCAGTTGTTCGAGGGCAGTTCAGTCCGATGTATTTTTATTACTTATTTTTAGTGGATACCCGTATTTGAGTAGACGTTTCGTTTATTTTATTTTTCGTCTACCAGCTTGCACATTCGGGAGAACTTAATAGAGAAAAAACGTTTGAAGCAATAAAAAGATGTCGAATTAAAAAATAAAATCCAATAATTCTTTAGAAATTGCTTTAATTACGTTTCGGGTACCGAACTGATCACATATGTGTTTCAGAGAAATCTAAATGAGTGAGTGTGTTTTAAATGCGAAATAGAACACTGCTTGATGATGAAGCTCTTTGTAGCCGAGCGGCTAATACACGCCGTATCAGACAGTGGTTCCTCCTGAAAAGGAGAACGTAAGTTTAAATCCTGGCGAAGAGCACGTTTTCTTTATTAAGTTTTCTCGTGAACACAGGCCGATAGACGAATTAAATACTGTTCAAAATTAACGGAGCGTCTACACAAATACGGGTTTCCAGTAAAATATATAAGACAGATCGAATCGTTACCCGAGTTTCACGCGACGAATCGCCTGAAGGTCATGTGAAAATCGGAATATAACACACACACACACACACACACACACACACACACACACACACACACACACACACAAACATATCCCGACTCTAAAATTTCGTAGACAGACCCACCGGGAATCACTCCGTCTACTCGTCAGGGGCTGTCAGCAATTGACTGCTTATACTTCTCGATATTTATTTTTTATATGTATTATATATTGTTTTTTATTATATATTATTGTATATTGTTTTTTGTCTTCATAGTGCATGTGTGCGTACGTACGTGTGTACATGTGTGCGTTCGCGCGCGTGCGCCCATGCGCCCGTATTCGGGTATGTGTGTACGTATAAAATATCTTGGTTATTTGTTCTTTCCATCGTATTTTTTTTAAATTTCCCACTCACTCCTTAACATTTCTTCCTTTTCCTTTTTTCTACTTTTCTTTCAATAGTAGCCATTTTGACTTCCGGTTTTCTAGAATATGCTATCGTTGTTAATTCTTGAGCGTTCTAGTTTTTTCTCGATTTAGGAAAATTGTATATATATATATATATATATATATATATATATATATATATATATATATATATATATATATATAGTTTGCATAGGGGTATCAATTTACATTGAATTTACAAAGCAAACAGAACTCTTTTTTACAATTTAAAAAGTTTTTTACTTATAATCTGGAAACTTTTTTTTATCGTAAACACATGAATTTTTGATGGGCATCTTTGCTGTTTCCTGCCTATTTATCATTTAGTTTAGCGATGCAAAGAAAGCAATATTATTTACGTTTAATACAACACATGATGTACATATAAATGCATTTAGGTCTAAATACGCATGCATTAACGGTGTCAAATTAGACAAACCCACATATTTGATCAGGCACCCGCATGCACACGAGTGCATCCATAGAAATATCCGTCAAATCGAGTAGATGTTTATTTACGAATTCTCCAGAAGTGTGTTTTTCGCAATTTGCAAACACACACACACACACGCACGCGCACGCGCACGCACACACACACACACACACACACACACACACATATCTTTATATATTTATATCGACATATATGTCGCATACAGAGACGCACACATCAATATATAAACACATTAAGACCCACCCCCACACACAATATAGGCATACATCACCCAGACACACATTTTTGCAAGACCTCAAAGACAGGAACACGCATACATATGCACACATAGAAACTCATGCATTCGTGAACAATATCTAGGCAGACACACGCACACACACACACACACGCGCGCGCGCACGCGCACACACACACACACACACACACATACAGACAGATACACAAGAAATGTAATACAGAAATATATAAGTATAAACACATAAACGCACACACAAATATACACACATAAAAACACATACGCTCATGCACACAAAACAAGACACCCACACACACGTAGACAGGCCATTATGGATTTATACAGAAACATAGTCGTGTATACAGACACGCACACAAGCGAAGACACACATACATAGATGCGCTCAAAGATACACACAGATATACCAAGATAGGCATATATATTTACACGGAGACACAAATAAGAACCCAGGTGCGTAGATATGTTCTAAGATGCCCATGCAATCTTTCTTGTAATTAAAGCTGCTGACGCATGCGCAGTACTGTATCCACCCACAAACCCACAAGAACAGATTTTCAAATGAGAAAAAAATTAGAAAAAAATTAAATAACAAAACAAAAACAAACTGGAAACTAGAACATTCGAAAAAGAGGCCCATCAAAGCGTTCAGACTGTGATATCATACTTTGGAGATTACGTTTGTGTGTAATCACGTGATACTATAGGAAGCCTTTGTTGGTTAGGGATCCTCCTACACAAGGCGAGCGCCATTTTATTTGCTGCGCTTCCGTTCCTAGTTCGTCGCTCTATTCGTATGATGAATCGGGAAATGATAGGGCTCTTACCTACCCGCGTCTACCACTGGAAACCCTCCACCGAAGCACCTGTCTTCCAAGATGCACACTAGAACGCATATATCTATGTGCACGCACATCAACGCGTCTGTAGGCTCCAGCAAGCCCATGCAAGCGTACACAAGTGTGCACTTCCGGAAAAGCGTAAAAACGGCATAAAATGACTGCTTATGTGTTGAAAACTAAACTAGTGTGGGTAAATATTTGAAATTTTATTGCAATTATTAAATCCAGAGAGAGATAAAGAGAGAGAGAGAGAGAGATAATGAAAGGATTCAAGATATTTGTTTAATGAATAAAAATGCGGGCAAATAAGATGGAAGAATTGTAGAAATAAAAAATAATTGGGTGTAATGACATAATCAAATATGCGCGTAAGAAAGAAAGAAAGAAAGAATGAGTGTGAAGCAAGAAATAAAGAAAGAAAAAAAAAGAAAGAAAGAAAGAACGAAAATGGAGTAAGAAAGGACGAAAATGAAGAAAGGAAGAAAGAAAGAGGGATAGAAAGAAACATAAAATCAAATAAAAGAATTGACATAAAGTATGGTAAAAAAATGGTAAGAAAAGGAACGAAGATTGAAAGAAAAAAAAACACGAAAATAAAGAAAGATAGAATGAGAGTGAATTAAGAAAGAAAGAAAGAAACAAGAACAAAAGGAAAAAAGAAAGAAAAAAGAAAGAAAGAAAGAAAGAAAAAGAGAAACATAAAATCAAATAAAAAATTGACATAAGTTAAGGTAAAACAATAGTAAAAAGGAAGGAAGACCGAAAGAAAGAATGAAAAACAATACGACAGAAAGAAAGAAAGAAAGAAAGAAAGTCTAGAGTGAGGCAAATAATTAATTAATTAGTTAAGATAGAAAGAAAGAAAAAAAGAGAGAAAGAAAGAAAGAAGGAAAGAAAGAAAGAAAGAAAGAAGGAAAAAGAAAGAAAATAGATAAAGGTTAAAGAAAAACAGTAAAACTAAATGAGAAAACTTATTCACAAGGACGAAAAATGGCTCAAGATATAATTACAGAATAAAAAGGAATGAATCTCAAGCCCAAAAATCAAACAGGAATCTTTTATGAACGACATATTAATAAAAAAAAAACACGAAAAAGAATAAGGCTGTTAAAAATGAGAATGAATAAGAAAGACTGAGAAGGGCGTGTAAGACAAGAAGAATGAAAGATGCGTGTAAAAAAAACCCCAAAAACGAACGATCCGGGGGGAAACAAAAGCGTAAACGTAAAGAAAGAGAAGTTTAAAAAAATAAATAAATAAAACGAGGAAGAAAAGAAAAAAGAATAGAAAACAGGTTTCCTTTTCTAAATAAGAATCCTAATAGAACCGACATGTATGTCATTATCGACATTTCCGTCGACAGAAGGATTATCATTAACCATGAGTAGCAATGTAATCAGAGAAATTATTCTGTTCTGTTTTTGATGGTTGCCACCATCTCAGTAGCTAAGAACAACCCTATCACCACCACTCTTACCATCAATAGCAGAACAATCATTTGAATTGTCATTATCGAGAACTACCATCATTAATACGATTCTACTTCTTCAAGTAGCATTTTTATTTTTTCATCTTCTTCACCATCATTCTTTCGCATTGTTCCTGTTCATGACTTTTTGACCTCAACTTCATTTTTTGTTTGAACTCTTTCCCATTTTTCCTTTGAAATCATTTCTCCCCTCTCAACATCTTTTTATCTTCCTGTTTATTTTTCTTTTGGCGTATTTTTTTCTTTATAATCTTGTTCTTCATAGTTTTTGTAAAATCTTTTCCCTTCCTGTTCATTTCTCTTAAAATCTTCTTCAATTTAAGCTTGAAACTTTCTTCTTTTTTTAAAATCGTTTCTTTCTTTTCCTTCCATTTCCTTTTGATGCCTTTTCCTTCCTTTTCATTTCTCGTTTTGGAATCTGTTTCTTCTCCATCTTCATTTTTCCTTTGAAATCATTTCATTCCTCTCTTTTGTTTTTCTTTTTCTTTTTCATCCTCTTTAATTCTTTTCCTTGTTCTTCATTTTTCTTTTCAAATCTACATTTTTAGTTTAAAATCTTCTTTAGAAGCCATTTTCTTCCTCACCTTCTTTTGAAATCTTCTTCTTACTCTACTTCGTTTTCTTTTTCCTTCCTTTTTTAAGAAATATATTCCTTGCTTTTCGTTTTTTTTTTAATCTTTTTGTCATCTTCATCTTCATATTTCTTTAAACATTTTCTTTATCTACTTCGTTTTCTTATTTCATGCTTTCATTCTCTGTTACAGACTTAACGGGGGGTTCGAAAAGGGAGACACAATGAAAGGGGGGAAGGATTTTAATAGAAAAAAAAAGGTGAGAAACGAGAGAAAAGCGACACGTTTGGAATTGAAATCCATTTCTCCCCCGTCCGCCATTTTATTCCGATCTTTTCTGGTTTATCAGAGTTGCTTTCGTTACAAAATGCAAACCATATATTCAAGATTTTTCTTTGAATCATCAAGAAAATATTCAGATAGCAACCTGGCACCAATCTCAGACTGACGAATGTAATTCTTAAATCATTAACAGCATTTCAGATATATATACAGTGCTGTTCGATAAAAGTGACTCACCTGAATTTTTTTTTTTTACTAAATGTTCTCTTCTCCGATGAAACGAAAGTTGAGCTAAATTCAAAGGATAAGCGATCTAAAATCCGAAGAAGAAGCTTTGAAAGCTCTTTGAATTTAGCAGTAAGTACTGTCAAGCATCAGTTCAGTATAATGTTCTGGGGATGCTTTTCTTTTCATGGAACTGGTTTCTTAAAACCTATTGAAAAGACCCTCAGGAGCGAGCAGTACAAGAGAATTTTAGAGTCTTATCTGCTCCCTTCTGCTGAAAGGGTTAAATCGACCCCACCAAGCTCATTTTTATGCAGGATAATTCTCCCTGTCACAAATCAAAATTGATGAAGGAATACTTTGATGAGAAGCAGGTGAGTGTTATGACATGGCTGCCCCAATCTCCTGACCTCAATCCCATAGATAACTTATGGAGCATTATAAAGTACAGGCTCCCTAGAAAACATTTAAGCAACAAAGAGGATTTGATTGTGAATTTCATATCCGAATGTAATTCAATGCTTGGAGATGAGATTTGCCAGAACCTAATCAAGTCAATGCCAAAAAGAGTTGAAAAGGTTATTCAAAATAAAGCAGGACCCATAGATTATTAAATATTTCGAACTATATTACCTATTATAAATAAATTATACCTCTATTATTCTTTATTTAAAGCTGTTCGGTCATGTTTCTATTGATTACTAGTTGCAGGAAATAAGTGAGTCACTTTTTTGCACAGAGTTTTTCCCTGAATCTCATATCCAAAATTATAATTATCAATAGAATAGCTTAGGGTGAGTAAACGTTTTATACTAGGTGGTCGGGAAGGGGTCTTTATATTAGTAAGATTAAAAATTAGTTTGACCCCAAAAACAATAGGCGAAAAAAATTTTAAGTAAAAAAAAAATCAGGTGAGTCACTTTTATCGAATAGCACTGTACACCATGAGTTGTCTATTCTGCAAAACACACACACACACAATCCAGAGACGAATATGCAATGTGGTTGGTCCCGTTCTGGCATCTCGTCTACAGTCACTTTCTCACGGACGTGCTGTGGCTTCCCTCCCTCTTTTCTACAAGTACTTTCACGGTAACTGCTCAGTGGAGCTAATTTCGGTCGTTCCTAAACTGCATGAATTTAAGCGTGTTACTAGGTTGACATCTCAGTCTCACCTTTTCACTGTCGAAACGGTTAAATGTAGCCGTCTCTTCTACTCCAAATGATTTATGTCTTGCACTTCCCGTCTGTGGAACTCCCTTCCGCTTACTTGCTTCCCTGACAGTTATAGCCTTCAAATATTCAAATGTAATGTCAATCGACATCTTCAGATGCCTTGATCTATTTCCGGTCCTTTTCTTCATCCTTTCCTCTATCACGCCTCTTTACTCTTGCTCCCACTCTCTGTAACCTTTTGCGTGCTAGTGGCACTCCCGCTTTGCTTGGGGGTGGAATGCTGATCCCCCCCAAAAAAACACACACACACTTTGCTCATCAATGAGTCCGTAGCCTAATCGTGAATAGAGCATTTACTTTATGCAACAAAAATGTATTTTTCAACATAATCTCTTTCTTTGTCGATGCACTTCATTGAACGCTACTCTATTAACCATATTAATACATGTCAAGCTACGGACATATTGACTTAGGCAGGCATATTAGGTTCTGTCAAATGATTTGTTGGATTTTAACAGCTGGCGCGAACCGAATATATATGAACTTTTGTCGCTGCCGATTGTAAGCAGTACACATTGCCGTTACGTTGACTAATATATTGAGAGGGATTACATCGACAGAAACAGTGGAAACTATGCAGTACGGTAGTTTTTACAGCCAAATCTTCTAAAACTTTGGTGGCACACACAAACATTCACTCTCTCTCTCTCTCTCTCTCTCTCTCTCTCTCTCTCTCTCTCTCTCTCACACACACACACAGAGACACACACACACACATATATATATATAAAATATAGCCAATTTTAAAGTTTTTATGTATATATATATATATATATATATATATATATATATATATATATATATATATATGTATATATGTATATATAAATCAAACATATATATATATATATATATATATATATATATATATATGTGTGTGTGTGTTATGGTCCAGGTTAGGACCAAGGAAGAACAACACGAGTAGAAATAACTAAAATATATTACACGGAATAATAATACAAGATATGGAAGGTGTTAGCATGACTGTCAGTTTGGTTTGGAGTGAACTACTATCGGCTTGACTCGATTCGTCCCTCTCTCTCTCTCCCTCTCTCTCTCTCTCTCTCTCCCTCTCTCTCTCTCTCTTTCTCTTGAGAGGCGTAGTATACATAGGAAGAGTTCATTCTGTAGTTATAGGTAAGGACCCATAACATCCCCCTCCCAAGCTTTTACCTCGCAGGGATCTTTAATATTTTCCCTCTTCGGATTAATCATCAAAGGCTCTGTAAATAATGGTGTAACAAAAGACGGAAAATACGACACAAGAGATTCGACAGCGCATTGGAATAGCAAAAGATGGTTTCCAGGATCTAAACAAAGTATTAAGAAACATGAAAATGTCAAAAACAAAGAAACCACTGTTGAACTTCTCCATCATATCTATTCTCTTATGTGGCAGTGAAGACAAGACTTGCAACGACTATGATGTGGTTCTACACAAAGATGCTGAGAATACAATGGACAGGACACGAGAACAACGAGGAAGTTATGAAGAAAATAGGAACTAGGACTACTTCTTCTATTTTGCCGTTCATCTATCTTCCTTTCTCCTCAATAATGTTTTCTCTTTTTCTTTCCCTCTCAGTAAACCCTTGCATCTTAGTGGCTTTATGTCCTTGCTTGGGGTAAACTGATTAAAAAAAATAGACAGAAATAAATAATGACGGTATTCAGACAACTTAAGACAATTATAGCCGGTAAGTATTTAATTGAATCATTCTTGTATTTATATATTAATTCTGTTTCCCGCTTAGCTGGTCGTAATTTCAGGCTTCTGTTCAGGCGAGCGAAATGATAATGTCGAAAGTTACCTGATTTATTCATGTTTCAATCACTTTCGCCGCTTTTGTTGGATGTCTTTCGTAGCCATGAAGCGGCAAAGATTTTGAATGAAGCAGAAGAGATTTGTAAAAGCCCCCTTGCAAGAGCAGACATGTGCCATCGTTGAATTAATCGATTGCAAAGTTTCTAGGGTGGAGGGTTAGAGGGAATGTACTAAAGATAAGCGCAAATGTTCAACTATCTGTTCACTTTATATTTCCTTAACTCACGAAATCTCTTTCAATTTTATTGCCCACCCTCTCTTTCTCTCTTTCTCTCTTTCTCTCTCCCCTGTCTTTCTCTATTTATCTCTCTCTCTCTCTCTCTCTGGAGTTTTCCACCAGAGCGTACAAGTGTTCATAAAAATGGATTTATTATCGCAAGATATCGATTCTGTTGCTCAAATAACTGCTTCTGTACCGTCGATTGAAAGGAAACGTCCCTCCCAAGCAACAACGAGTTATTCTCGTAGAATTATATGTGCAGCATTTTTGTTTATTTTTCCTTTCTTTTTATATCTGCTCTGTTTCGACGGATGGCTTGATTTCAAGAAGCAAGATAAAGAATACACCCCACCACCTGCAGCCTTTTTTTAGTATACTTCACCTGAAAATGTATTGGATGACGTTATGTCTTAACTGTATACAAAAGTTCACAGGGTTCTTTTTTTGTTTTTGTTTTTTGTTTTTTTGTTTTTTGCTTTTTTGTTTTTTTTTATAAACTCCTGATTAATTCATAGTTGAAAATTAGTTTCTCACCAGATTGAATGATTTGTTTCTTTAACGGCATTTCAACTCCTTATGGGTCATTTAATGCCGAAATTCAATTTTCCTCGGGGCTTTGAAGTAATAAAAATATGATATGTTATTCTGCTTTCACAATTGCATATATGGTAGACGATACCCAGCTTTTGTGCATATACATGTTTGTATGGACATAATTACTAGAGGTGGTGATATGTGTGTCTTATGTTGTAGTTGTGTTGGAGTTATATTTTGGAATACAGTTTGATTTCTTTATGAAATGTCATCAAAGATTTCCTTCATGTTGGTTGTTTGGTTGGTTGATTTTGTTTAGCGGCATATGAACACTTCTGTGGGTTATTTAATGCCGAAATCTACATATTTTGAACACAATTTTATGGCTCCAACTACAGATAAAATGTATTGTTAGTCATTTTGCTATAAAATGTATTGTTTGTAATTCTACCATAAAAATGTATTTTTATACTTTCGTAGTTTTTTGTTTTTGTTTAGGAGGTTCGCTATTTGCCCATAGCCCTGATCCTAACAGCTGCTACCACCCCAGGTCAGGGTGGACCTGGGAACAACAGCAATTAAGAGGTGGTTCCAAGCTCTTCAAAGCCTCCAATCTTCCAATAGGCCTTGCTATCGAATGTAATTAATCATACCCAGGACCCCAGCCGATCAGAGACCTTGTTGTTGGGTGTAGTTTATCGTCATACACAAGACCCCTCCCAATCAGAGGCCTTACTGCCGGATGTAGTTTATCGACACACCCAGGGCACAGATTTCATACACATTTAACAGGATCAAAGGTTTATCTGCTTTGATTTATTAGAACACGGTGCCATAATCTATATTTTATTCCCTATTACTTATAGGGTTTCACATTTCGCAAACACCCCTACTGTGGGCCGGGACGCGACGTAATCTTTATTCCTGGTGCCATAGGAGGTTGGCGTTTTAAGTCACTATAAACCATCAGACACCCTCTCCCAGGCGAACCAAGGGAGCTTACGGCCACATCACGTTGAAACAACGGTTCCCGTACGATTAGTGAAGTTAAGCAACGTCGAGCCTGGTCAGTACCTATACGGGTAACCGCTTGGTAATACCAGATGCTGTATCTTCGATGTGCGGATGATGTAATGGATAATGATTCGGAATTGTTAACCGGAGTGATGAGTTCCATTTTGGTTCGTTATAATCATTTACGCGCAAATACGCTTGGAGAATGTACGGATCTATCTCTTCTCCCCCCCCCCAGCTATGGGATAATTAGTAAAACTTGTATAACAAAAATCATTATCATCTAAATAAAAACAATATAGGAATAAAGTGTCGCTGCAGACACTGGAGTTCGAACACTGATCACCAGAGAGCAAACACAGGCGATTTCATTACTGAATTAAGTAGATCACGTGATCATTGAGGAAATGCATAAGAAGTCGCGTGACGTGTAATTGATTTCCATTTCTACTCTATCCTTTATTACTATACAGATCGCTATTCTATATTCTATTCACTATACTATTTTTCTATTCAGATCACTATATGGTGATTACTATTCGAGTGAGTATTATCGAGCAAGTACTATTAGTGCGAGTGTTATTCGAGGGCGTCTGACACCAGCATTGTTCAACGGCGTTTCTATAGTTGTCTTGTTCTCGAAAAAAACAATTGGGAAAGAAGGCAGATGGCGCCTATACAAGGGTTGCATTGAATTTATTCTGGAAACAGCAGCCTAAAAAAGCAGCTCTATGTCCATCTACCTCCTATCTCACAAGTCATTTAGGTGAAGAGGTGATGATTTTGAGGGATTCCAAATGGACATAAGAAGGAATTGATCTATTTTGCGCAGATAGATCTATCTATCTATCTATCTATCTATCTATCTATCTAATTCTTTCCATATCTATGTTTCTCTCTTGCTCTCTGTCTTTATCTATCTATCTATCTATCTATCTATCTATCTATCTATCTATCTAGCTAGCTAGCTAGCTCTCTATCTATCTATCTATCTATCTATGTGGATATGCAATTATGTCATGAATAGCGGTTTGGACGGCGAAATCGATAGAGCCAAGTTCGAGTTTCAGTCGTTCGTTACTCTTGGCAAAGATATAAATCTATCTTCTAGTTCCAAATATGGGTTACATGTTTATATCTATATACCTCAGTCTGTCTATATCTATCTATTCATCTACTTATCTCTCTCAGTCTGTCTATATCTATCTATCTATCTGTCTATCTATCTATCTATCTATCTATCTATCTATCTATCTTAGTCTGTCTGTCGATCTATCTATCGATCCCAGTCTGTCTCTATCTATCTCTCTGAGTCTGTCTATATCTATCTATCTATCTATCTATCTATCTATCTTAGTATGTCTGTCCATTTATCTATCGATCCCAGTCTGTCTCTATCTATCTCTCTGAGTCTGTCTATATCTATCTATCTATCTATCTATCTATCTATCTATCTATCTATCTTAGTCTGTCTGTTCATCTATCTATCGCTCCCAGTCTGTCTATATCTATCTCTCTGAGTCTGTCTATATCTATCTATCTATCTATCTATCTATCTATCTATCTATCTATCTATCTATCTATCTTAGTCTGTCTGTCCATCTATCTATCGCTCCCAGTCTGTCTCTATCTCTCTCTCTGAGTCTGTCAATATCTATCTATCTATCTATCTCTCTATCTATCTATCTATCTATCTTAGTCTGTCTGTCCATCTATCTATCGCTCCCAGTCTGTCTATATCTATCTCTCTGAGTCTGTCTATATCTATCTATCTATCTATCTATCTATCTATCTATCTATCTATCTATCTATCTATCTATCTATCTATCTATCTATTTAAGACTGTCTATATGTATCTATCCATCTTTCTCTCTCTCTCTCTCTCTCTCTCTCTCTATCTATCTATCTATCTATCTATGTATCTCTGTGTATATCTACCTATGTACCAAGATATATTTTAGAGAATTAAATGACCAGGCTTCTTGCTTAAAAACACAACTGTGCCAGTGATTTTCCTGTTATATGATAGAGATACCGAGTTTATAGAAGACCTTTCCATGTTCATTTCTATCTCAAACATTAATAAAGAAAATATTTCCAGTCAGATGAATTAGGCAAAGGCATAACGTTGAAATCTCATCATCACGTTGCTTTCTCATTGCCAGAAAACAAAAACTTTCATACAACGAGATGCAATAGATTTGTCTGAGTACGGATTACAATGGAACAGAAACGTTGCACACTAACAGGATATACTTTAGATGTTCTTTGTCACCTGCTCTTGCGATGAGGCGAGCTGTGTCCAACTGCTGAAGACTTGAAGTATGATCTTTGTGCAAATGCATATTAGCATATATAATTTTTAATATCAGGCTAAGGAAATATATATATATATATATATATATATATATATATATATATATATATATATATATATATATATATATATATAAAATATGTGGTGCAGTTCAATTTATATTACAATGAATCATTCATACAAAAAGTAGATTAGTAAAGTTAATGATATAAAATGGCGAAATCATAAGCTGTATAAGGTCTTTCTTTAATACGTAAGTACTTTCAACTGTACATTCAGTCATCTTCAGGCATGGAAATTTATTTTGTTTTTTTGGTAAAATTCAGGTAGCATTCGAGACAAAAAAATTAAATGCCAATCGAAATATGATAAACTTCTACAAAAAACTTCTCAAATTGCCATATTAGTAAAAAAACGCACTCTCTTAAATTTTCAAAAAATTCAAACTTAGCGTTGCGAGTGCCCGCTGCAAAAAATTTTATCCGTTAACAATAATATATTTAAAAAAAAAAACATATTTCGATTCGCATTTAATTTTTTAGTCTCTGATGCTACCTGAATTTTACCAAAAACAAAATAATTTCCATGCCTACTTCTACTTTTTGTATGAATGATGCATTGTAATATATATATATATATATATATATATATATATATATATATATAGGTCCGAGTGTTGCTTCGAAAGTATTGTCTCTAATATTATGGTGGACACACAGCAGAAGCGAACGGTATTGCAGTGGAGGATGAACCTGTCGAACAACCTACGATTTTGGTTTTGCCTGATAAACATAGTATTCTTGCAAAATGGATACTTATAAGAAGGTTAGTGAGAGGCAAAGGTGTATCGAATCCATCCATGTGAAAATAATTAGACCCCTTCAACTACATCGACGTGTGCTGAACCTATCCGAGGACCCACGCAGGCTGTCAACCAACGAACTAACGGGCGCGTCTGTGATGCACGAAGTCTGTCAATACACAAAATGAACAGCGCGTCGGTAACGCACTAAGGCTGTGAACCAATGAAATGAAAGGCGCGTCGGTGGTGCACGAAGGCTCTCAACCCATGAAATCAACGGTTGATGGAAGGAGAGTTAGGATGCATGTATTGTGTTTCAGCAGTTGCATTTGAGATGTTTGCGACTTTGTTACTTTTCAAGCGGTCATACAGAGGTGTCAACCCGAAAAACCAAGAGTGCCTCGGAGATGAACGAAAGCTGTCAACCCATGAAATGAAGGGCGTCTCTTTGATGCCCGAAGGTTGTCAATAAACAAAATGAAAGTCGCCTTGATAGTGCATGAAAGCTGTCAACCAAGAAATGAAAGGTGCGTCAAGGAAATTAAGGGCGCGTCGATGATGCACGAAGGCGGTCAATACACAAAATGAGAGGCGCGTCGGTAACGCAAGAAGGCTGTCAACCCATGAAATGAAAGGCTACTCGGTGATGCACGAAGTCATTCAAT
>OZ038482.1:109567329-109587329 GCA_964036315.1 Acanthosepion esculentum | reverse complement strand
CAGGTGCATTTGTGTTTGTTTAACACCCACAGAGCACACCTGCAATTGCAATTACGGTGTGCGGACCAGGGAGACAGCGAATAACCTGTCAGGATCAGCACTTTGAACAATTAAAATTTTCGGTCACGATGTCTTGTGACTTTGAGCTAATGTTGTTCTCCCACACAGATGCCTACTGAACCGTTCCGTATACCCAATTTCATTCACAATGCGGTTTGGTCCAACCGTGGGTATGATTTTCAAACACCAAATGTTCGGCGCGCTAAGATCGGCATCCCGGAAGTCATCTCCCCGACAAATCGACCCTGTGCTCGAAAATAGTAAACCTATACGATCACTGCATAATTCGTAATATATCAATATTCAGACATTAAATTTTTCCATTGTCCAATCTCTTACTCAAATCCTGGATTTCTCTACTCGTTTCCCAATCCTCTCGACTTGATTTATGTCAACGTCCTCTCCTCGCTCTTGCCAAGTTTCGCAACACTGCCATCTTGGTAACACGGATCACTCTGTGGGATCTATTGATCTTTCATTCCAATCATCTCTTAAACAGGAACCTATTCATGAGACCTCTTTCCGTTACCAACATGCCGACTGAGGCTCACTCCGTGATTTTCTTCTTGACGTCCCTTGGCCTGACATCATAAATATATATATATATATATATATATATATATATATATATATATATATATATATATATATATATATATATATATATATATATATACACGGTGGGTTAATAGATTGAGGCTCGGTTTGAGAAATCGGAGAGTCGAATTCATTGCATTCACTTACGTGCTAATGCCCTTGGGAAATGTATAGGTCCGTCCACCACAACCTATTGGAAAATAGCTCTACAGACTGGGTCCTATAGCCTTGGTTGGCAACTAGTCTAGGAGAAGGACAAATCTGAATTCAATAAGCTGAGGAGGATTCTTTGGGGACCATGTGGTATGATGTGCGCCATTTCTGTAGTATTTGGCCCTTCCAAAAAGAGTGGTCGGCTCTGCACAAGCCACCACCGCTATAATCAAATTTGATATCTGTGGGTAGTCTGGCTGTTGGTTCTAATACCTGAGCTGCTTGATGTTCATACATGGAAAACGACGGGAGAGCCCAGTACATATATATATATATATATATATATATATATATATATATATATAGTAATGATACAATATGGTAATCCGTATGGAATTTCCAGGAGGATATAGATCGAGGGAGAGCTCTATGTCAAAAGACAGACCAAAATTATTATTAATTAAAGAATATCAAACACTTAAAATCCCATAGATAATAATTTTTATTTCATGAGTGCTCTAAAAAAGCAGCTCACAATCTTCAAGACCTACAAACAAATCACAAATGAAATGAAAAAAATATTTAGGTCAACACTCTCTGCCTTGTCCTACTCTCTAAATAAGATAGCAACATCTCTTGATTTTAACCTGGAATATTTTTCCATTTGATTTGTGATTTGTTTGTAGGTCTTGAAGATTAAGATCTGCTTTTTTAGAGCACTTATGAAATAAAAATTATTATTTATGAGATTTTAGGTGTTTCATATTCTTTAATTAATAGAAATAATATATATATATATATATATATATATATATATATATATATATATATATATATATATGTATATATGTATATATATATATATATATATATATATATATATATATATTATAATAAAAAGAAAGAACAGTAAGATATATAATCCGGTGTTCTTAATTAATATTTTTTTTTATATAAAACAGTGCTCAATGTAAATTTACAGGGCATAAATATGATAAATTAACTGATTTAAAATATGGTTTCTTCGCTACACAGGAATTACCATGTTTCAAAATCCGAAGCTAAAACCTTAAAATTTAATTATATAATTAAATTAAAAGCTTACTTTCATGAAATTGCAACCTCTGTGTAGCACCAATCTCCACTTGCATCAGGTATCCAGATATTGGCTTCAGTGTTCCATATCGTAGCCTTCACTGAGATTTATGCGCTTACATCTGATTCTGAAATCAAATACTTATACTCCGGCCACCGAGCTCATCTTAGCCCGAGGCAGATAGAACGAGTTGATTGCTAATTAAATATGGTACGTACGAGATGAATAGAAAAATAACGGTATATAAAGATATAAGAACATGGCAAAGTAAAGAAAGAAAAAAAGGAAGAATAGAGATGACAGATAGATAAATGTTGTTACTGGTCCCAAGCCAGGATATAAAAGGGTGGCTGTTTGGCATGGGTAGATAGATATGAAGCTAGCTAGATGCGAAGATACGAATTTTTCATTTACATAGATAGATAGATAGATAGATAGATACGAAGTCTCCAGATAGATAGATAGATAGATAGATAGATAGATAGATAGATAGATAGATAGGAAGAAACAGACAAGGATAGATAGATAGATAGATAGATAGATAGATAGATAGATAGATAGATAGATACATACATACATACATACATACATACTGTCTCCAGTTAGGCATATAGACAGATAGATAGATAGATAGATAGATAGATAGATAGATAGATAGATAGATAGATAGATAGATAAAAAATACATACATACATACATACATATATACTGTCTCCAGTTAGGCAGATAGATAGATAGATAGATAGATAGATAGATAGATAGATAGATAGATAGGAAGAAACAGACAAGGATAGATAGATAGATAGATAGATAGATAGATAGATAGATAGATAGATAGATAGATAGATAGATAGATAGATGCATACATACATACATACATACTGTCTCCAGTTAGGCAGATAGATAGATAGATAGATAGATAGATAGAAAAATACATACATACATACATACATATATACTGTCTCCAGTTAGGCAGATAGATAGATAGATAGATAGATAGATAGATAGATAGATAGATAGATAGATAGGAAGAAACAGACAAGGATAGATAGATAGATAGATAGATAGATAGATAGATAGATAGATAGATAGATAGATAGATAGGAAGAAACAGACAAGGATAGATAGATAGATAGATAGATAGATAGATAGATAGATAGATAGATAGATAGATAGATGTATTTAAAGTGTTCATCTACATAGGTATATAGATATGGAGAATCTAGCTTCCCTGCTAGCTAGATAGGTAGATCTATAAGTAATAATATATTCGGACGAAGAGAAATGGATAAAACAAGAAAAGTAATAGACGCAAACACATAAATAAATCGAAAGAGGTATGTAGATAAAAAAAAAAGAGAGAACTCTGCAATAGGCTGCTTTTAATCTGTATTTGTTTGGTAAACATTTTTCAAGCGTTTCAAACATTCTTCCGCTTTCCGATAATTGGCCGCGCGCACATTTCTCTTTTACATTTTTGGTTCTGCTACTCATGAGTATATCATTAGATCCCATATATATATATATATATATATATATATATATATATATATGATATCGGCTTCGTAGGTTTCAATCAATATTTTATTTGGCTGTCTGTCCTAATTCTTCGTGTGTTTGCATTGTTTCCGTAAAACGCAGTTCGTTCGCGGCAACGGCGTAATAACCGATCCGCTGCAGAATTCCATAGTAACTTACCCATTCCTACCCACCAATCCCGAGGTGCCTCTTTCGAAGCTTCTCCCTCTCGCTAACCCACCTAAACCAAAACCCCGCCCACAGCTGTGCATTCTAAATACCTGTTCGGCCGCACTACCTTACCGTACGTGCTGGCAAACCTCCATTCTTTGAAGGCTATCTTCGAATTTTTCTATTCTGTCGCCATCGGCGAATCGATGACATTCCTTAGTAAAAATTTGCTGGAGAAAAGAAATATTGGTCTCGATATTAGATTTAGGAGATTTATTATGAATTTAATTTGACAGGCTATAAATCTCATGAGATCCATAATATATATATATATATATATATATATATATGTGTGTGTGTGTGTGTGTGTGTGTGTGTGTGTGTGTGTGTGTGTGTGTGTATGTGTGTGTGTGTGTGTTTATGCGTTCGTGAGAGGTAGCGATCGTAATCGTCTGAAGATGGTGATTTCTACTGGCACACACACACACACACACACACACACACACACACACACACATATATATATATATATATATATATATATATATATATATATATATCAAGGTATAAGATAAAAACAAATGTGTATCAATTTTTAACATGTCTTTGTTTTAATCTCTTATAATGTATAGGGAGTAACGGTGAAGTAGTGGATAGTGGGTTGAATTGAGGAATCGGAGAGCCGAGAGAGAATTCCAGTCGAATCCATTACATTCACTTACATGCTAATACCCTTACGTAGTAATCCTCTTCTTCTCCCTCCAACTATGGGTAAATAGCAGGACAGACTGGGTTCTATAGCTTTGGATGGCAATTGGTTTAGGACAAGGATAACTCTGAATTCAAAAGCTACGGAGGGTCGTTTGGTGACCTTGTGGCACGTAGTATACCAGGTCTCTGTATTCGGCCCTTCAAAAAGCGTGGTTGGTCCTGCACGAAGCCTTCACCACTATAATCAAATCATATGTGCTAGTGTCTGGGCTGTCGATTCCTGGGAACTGAGCTGCTTGACCCTTATACGTCGAATATGACTGGAGAGTCCACTATATATATATATATATATATATATATATATATATATATATCTAGAAAGACATAGAATTTATTACTAATGGGCATAATGTGAGAGGAAGTAAAAAAAATAAGAAATGGGACAATCACTCAAAAGACCAACCGGTTTCGTTCCCTAGCTTATCAAGGTCTACGGGGAACTTTTATTCTATAATAAATAACTAAATTATGACACAAGCAATATTCATACAATTAAAACATTAAAATTGACAATGAATTATCTGTATGAAGGAAATATATTTTCTTAACCCGAATAATACAATTTTCTGCCAAAAAAACAAAACAAAAAAAAACAAAATTTAAAAAAAAATTATATATAGCAGAAAATAGAGATGGAAAAGGTGGGGAATAAGAATAGAGAACACTGGAGCGTGATTATATGGAGACCAAGGAGGCAGTCCCTTTGCTTGCAAAGAGACGATCCCCTTGCTCGTATATACAATGATTCAAGCGCTCTTAGATGAAATAGAGAGTGCGAACCAGCTAGCTATATATATATGTATACCGAGTGTAACAGAATATATATAACATATATATGTAACAATATATATATATATATATATATATATGTGTGTGTGTGTGTGTGTGTATACCGACTGTAACAGAAAAATTGTCCAAATCGTGAAACAGCATAATTGTCCATCCCACGAAATGTTTAATATTAAAAAAAACGTTTCTTTTTTAGAGGTTTTCAGATAAGACGTTTAGCCATCTTGACAACATTTGCTTAAGAATCCCTAAAAAAACCTTTGAGTTATTCAGCTAAAAAGTGACCAGTTTAAAATTGTTTTGTGTCAGGCCCACTGCCTTCCCAACTGAGCAATGGTGAATGGAAAATGATCATTCAGGCCTTCAGTAATGGTGCCAACATTCATACTTTGGCTTCCATCTTCAAATTCCATTCAAGAACTATCAGGAGAACGGTGAATACGTTTAAAGTAGAGGGAACAGTAGAGTGGAAAACTAGATCAGAATGTCACAGTAGGAAGCGGGATCATCATTTCAACCTAGAGCTAAAGAGATTAATTAGAAAAGATCCAACTCAATTTATAAGATGTTTGGCACGTGAGAGAGGAGTTTCAGCTCTGACAGTCAAAAGAGCAGTGAAAAAAGACTTGAAAATAAAAAACATGTGAGTCACCTTGTCACTCCAGGGCAGAAACTTAGAAGGTTAGAGAGGATGAAGATCATCTTGAATAAGTTGGAAAATGATCCTGGAATAATAATAATAATAATAATAATAATTATTATTATTATTATTATTATTATAATATATATATATATATATATATATATATATATATATATATATATATATTTGAAATGTATTTCTATACTTCATGAGCTTCCAATCCTTAGCTATGATTAATTAATGATGAACATATCATTTTCGTTCATGATCGATTTCATCACGATTCTTCTGTTAAGCTTAGAGAGTAATTATACGTCCTTATTGCTCAAAATAGAATCCATTAGTGTTATAAAAACATCGGAGAATTCCAGTAAGATATCTTTAATCATTTCTAAGATAAAACGGTTCACAGCGTAATCTAACAATTGGACAATTTTGTTGTTACACGACTTTACAATGTATATTTACGTAGCTACCTTTCCTTCAAACACCTTTCATTAAATACGACCACGGAAGATTCAATTAATTTTTTCATTCATTTTTTAGCACCCTTATGTTTTACCGTTTTTTAGGAGGAAGAGGTGTAAAAAATTTTCCATCATTTTTATTGTTCCAAGCACTTTCAGACTCTTCCGCAGGCATTTTCAAGGCTGTTTTGTCTCTGGTGTTGTTAGCTTTACTCATGTTTTGACTGTTACGTTGTAAATTATTTTTTTTGTTTCGAATAGCAGCGTTCATTCCGAGCCTTCATGTGTTGCAGCTGCAATTCTTGGGAGCGTCCTTCTACTCTTTTACAAAACGGAAAAACGCAAGGCTAAGACTTAATAAAAAGTTAATTGAATCTTGCTTGTCGGCCGTATTTAATTAAAGATATATCTATATGTAAATTATGGGAGGTTTATAGATCAAAAACAATAATTTAAACCTTGCTAACCAAACGCTTCCTATGTAGCTAAATGGTATAGCACGTCAGGCTATATGGCACTTTCGGGTAGGATAAATATTCGATTCCTCTCGGGGGATACATATTTTCTTTGAGATTTCTCAGACATTCAGGCCGGTATATTTTGTTAATACTGTTTATTATAAACAGAGCATTTACTTAAATATTTGTACCTATAAAAAATAACGTATAAAGAAAAATATATTAAAATATTTGTCGGACTTAGTCCATTTCACAATATATATATATATATATATATATATATATAATCATTTATTTAAATATTATAACATAAATATGTTATATAATCAATAAATATGTTATAAAAATTTACTCCGTATATACCAATCCCACACTTGGGTATATATATATATATATATATATATATATATATATATATATATATATATAATTGAGCATTTGAGCAGCAATTCCTCTTTTATATAACTTTCGTTAAAAACGACTGACAACGTTTTTTTTTATTTAATTTTTCTTATGTTCCTATAAATCTTTTTTTTTCTTGACCTAAATTATGTAGAATTTGTTCGAATGTTCTGTTTTCTTTTAGCTATTATCAAGAATGATTTTGTTTTTTCGGTCACTCAGTGACTTTCCCATCTCTGTAAAGTAGTTTCCCCTGTGCTTTCTAAATATTTTCACGGTAATCATTCTGATGACCGTTCTTCGATGAGACCTGAAATTCAAGAATTTAAGCGCAGCACTAAATTGGCAGTTATGTCTCATAATTTTACTGTTGTAATTTCTTGTTGTAACTAAGTTCGATGCCAATAATTCTTTCTTTTGTACTTCTCGCTTCTGGGAATCTCTCCCGACTTCCTTTTTTCTTTCAACTAAAATCGGCAAAAATTTAAATGTAGCGCCAATCGTTATCTTCTGTCTTCTTGAATCCTGTTCTTTTATTTTTTTCTTTAACTCTAAGTAACCCCTTGTATCTGAGTTGCCTTTATTACCTTGCTTGGGACGAAATGATAAAAAAATCTAAAAAACGTTTTTGCATCACAGATTCAAACAATTAATCTATCACATGAAAAAGCAAAAGATTCAATTCCATTTTTGTTTTCGACCATATATCTTTGTGAAGTAGAATTTTCATCGCGACTCTATTTCGAAACAACATTCAAAACTCGGGCAGATTGTTAACCTGACACCAAGATCGCTCCCAGCGCGACAATGCCACTCATTTCAATGTTAACTAAGTAAAAGCAAGCGAAACCAGACAGTTAAATAGCTTGATTAGTAATATCTTCGTACAGTCTGGCATTTTATAAATTCCGACATTATTTTGTTATTTACACATTTTCATATTACATTTACCAGTGTTGAATTTGCTTTAATTATTTGCCTTAATCCAAGTGTATGAGAAAGATTTTGAAATTTCGTAAGGGTGAAAATCTTGACAAAGATTAAGAACTATTTCTTCTCGTGCTATTCTCTACCTTTATACTGTTATCATATTTTGGGCGGGAGCTGCCCAGTCTTCACTTTCCATTCTTGATAGAGTCCAAAAGCGTCTAAGAGTCCTTAGAGGTGACAAATTATTTCCCCCTCTCCAATCTCTCTCCCACAGGCGGGATTTAGCGTGCCTGTCACTGCTCTATCGCTACTCCAATAGAAAGCGCCCAGATGAACTACATTCCTTGGTTTTTCCAGTTCTAATATTCACTGCCAGAGGGTAGCATGATGGACTCTCCCGTCAATTTTGACGTATGAGGATCCGACAATCTCATTCACTTGTTATGTTTCTGTCGTAGGCGACACTACATTTCCTCTAGTTCACATTGTGTAACACCAAAGATCTCGGGACATAGCCACAGGAATATTTGCTGACACTTTTCGCCGTTGTCTTCCGTCTCCTAGGCGGTCAATACGACTGATTTTCGAAATTCCTCGTACCAGTCTGGAATATATATCTCCAGTTATTTCTATCCATAGCAACTCGTTCGAAGTTAGTATGGACTCATTGACAACTGAGGGGTTACTCTTTAGCTTGTCTTTATACCTGAACCACGACCGTCAGACACTGTCATATATATATATATATATATATATATATATATATATATATATATATATATATATATATATATATATATATGGTATCCATAATGGCCCTACTTATTATACTGAATATATATAGCATATATTTAGACAGCAAGAATTTATACAAGCAGGTTTTATTAAATTCAACTGACAAGACCTGTCAGTTTAATTTATGATAAATTGTTGCACCTCCGATTCAAAATCGTCGATAAACTGTCCAAATTTATGATACTGACCAAATTTAGTTTTTCAGAATAACTAAAGTATTCGAACTAAATCAGAATAGAACATGGAGCTAGAAGGGAGTTCCACGTGTGAGAAGTGCGAGAAAAGAAACTGTAAGCATAGAACATACGGTTGCATCTAGCCGGCTCAACTCTAAATTGGTGAAACCTCGTCGCCAGTCTATTACTGCGCTTAAATTCGAAGTGTCTAGCCATCTCAGCGGAGAGCTCATCCGAGCAATTATCACGAAAGAATTTATAGAAAAGGCAAAGGGAGGCAACCTTACGATGGTAACAATGTGACTGAAGCCGTGACGCTAGGTCGGCGCCAACAACATTGCTAATTCTTCTTTGGACTTTATCAAGAATCTTTAGATAGCGACCAGGGTCACCGGACCATATATGGCAGCAATATTGTAAGCGTGGGCGAATGGTAGACGTATAGATATGTAAGATAGATTCTGGATCGAAAAACCGTCCAGCACGACTCAGTGAACCAACCCATTTTTTTTGTAATTCCCATTCGTAGGAGAGACCTTGTAAATCACAGATACAATAATAGTAACGCCGTCGAAAAATATAGTCTGCCGCTAATTCCCATATAGATATTTTTCCTTTACCCATCACGTGATCTAATTATTTCAAGATGAGATCGACTGTGCTTCCTCTCTGGCGATCCGTGTTCAAACCCAAGTGTCTTTATTCCTATATGACACCATTAAAATTATAAAAAAAATAACTCGTACTTAATAGTTTTTCTATTAAATCAGTCAAAATTCTTTCGATACTGATTAATATCAATCAGAAATAAAGAAGCATTTTTAGACGCTTATTTTTCATTTTTCATCTTTAGTGCATTCCAAGATTTCTTTCAGTATACTATTTAAGTCAGGAGACTGGCTTGGCTTCAGTTTTCTAAATGTACGACACGTTTTTCCTTTGAGCAATTTATGGTCGACTTCGAGGTATGACAGCTCGCAACTTCCTGTTGGGAAATAGACGAATTTTCATATATTTGATGTTTTCCTTCATTGAGTATAAGTTAATAGCTTTTCAAATTTATATTTCCATTTGATAAAATTAATACATTTTTCCATCTCTCTGAATTGCTCCCTAGACTGCAATTGCCGTTATGTGTTTTATATGTATATTTTTCCCTAAATTGCGAACCGTAAAGCTTTCTCACATATAGTCTCGGATATAAAGAAGATTAGTTCAGAATTCAGCTGAGAAAAGAAGTTTTTCTAGTTTGAAACTTGCCATTCACTTTTAGAAAGACATCACATTTTTATGCTTTTCATTTGTTTTGCCGCCAAGTTTTAGGTTTTCTAACTGAAATTAAACCAAATAAATTATTGCGTTGTGTAAATTTGATAATAGCTACATTCGCATTATTTGTCAAATTCAATGTTGGATTTGATTGGTTGTTATTCTTGAATATTTTTTCGATTCAATGATTTTTCTCTCGTCTAGTTGCGGTTATTTGCGTTTTAGGGCATCCGAAAAAAATTGGCCTTCAATAAGATATTCCTAGGATAGACACACTTAATCTTTTTTGCATTTACTCTAAGAAAAAAGCGTAACAATATTTCGAAGTTTTTCAAGTGGCATTTGGAATAAAGTGTGAATTTTATATGTTACTAGCTTAAAAGCCGCACTCCAAAATTAAGGCGATCTCAGCTCCAGCTTAGAAAACAACAATGATAATTTTGACGAAGTAACTTTGAATTTCTCAATTCACACCATGGAACTTGAAAACCTCAACTCGGATTCGGGGTATAACTCCAGTTCTGACCGAAACTCCGATTTGGGCCGAAACTCCGATTTGGGCCGAAACTACGATTTGGGCCGAAACACTGATTTGCACCGAAATTTCCGAATTGAACCGAAAATCACAAACTCAGTGGAAATTCAATTCAGCTGAGTTCTTCAAATCACAAACTCTTCAAAACCTCACGTCACGAGACCTTTCACTTTAAACTCTAAATCCTTCGCATTTTGAAGAAATACAATTGCTTTCCTCAATTCACAAAGTTTTGGAGATATTTTAAACTGTATTTACAACAAAAATCTTTAAATTCACAAAGTTTATGTTTTACTTTAAACTCAATATAATTTAAAATCTTTTAAAATCATTGATTTTTTTTTTCAGTTATTTTAAAATTTTAATTTTTAACTTTTCCTTCCTTATCCTAAAACAAATCCCAATGCTGGATGTTCAAGCACGAGATGAAAGGTAGATTTTCAATCCGGGGATCATCTTGATTCCAAAAAGTTATAATTTGTCCATGTAGAGCAAGTGTGGTCTGAGTTAGAAGGGTTTCAGACACACGGACGGACAGACAGAATTTGATATTTATTTATTGTTATATAGGACTAAAGTGTCGCTGCTGAAACCTATGTTTGAACATAGATCACCAGTGAACAAACACAAGTGATCCCATTATTGAATTAAGTAGACCACGTAACCATAGAGGAAACGCATCAGTAGGGATTTGCGTGACGTCTAATAGATCGCTATTTCTACTCTATCTTCTATTACTATACAGACTGCTATTCCCTACTCTATTCGCTATATTATTCCTTTATTCAGATCACTATACGGGTTACTTGTCGAGCGAGTATTATCAACCAAGTACTATTAATGTGAGTGATATTCGAAGGCGTCTGACAACAGTATAGTTTAACGGCGTTACTATAAGTTGTATCTGCAATTACAAAGTCTCTACTACAACGATCATTACGAAAGTGACGACGAGTATTCCTGGACATCACAAAACTGTCAAACGAGTGTTCGTTGATATCACAAAATTTATTTAAACTGTTCAATGCTAAACTAATTTAAGTTCTCAATTTAATAATTTATATAGAAATGTCTACGAAATTTGCACGAGAGTAATTAAAACACTTTGTGGATAATTATTTTCTTCTTATTAAAATCTGTTTTACCTATTTATTACACTTTCAAAATATCGAATCAAAATTTCATATTTTACTTTGATTTGTCGTTTATTTTATTATATGGACAATCTCAGTTTTGAGGTACATGATTTTCAGTACACTTGCCATTGTTTTTATTACAAAATATTTAGAGTTCAGCATCGCATAACCCATATAGGTTTATATGACGCTAAAGAAAAACAACCAACCAAATATGTGCGTGTGTGTGTGCACGCGCGTGCATATGTGAGGGGTCCGATAGTATCTTGAATCTATTGGTGTGGTTAACTAATCCCTGTTGCATATTGTCCTGAGTATGACGATAAATTACATCCGGCAGCAAGGCCCCTGATCGGAACGTTTTGAAGAGCGTTGAACCACATATTAATTGCTTTTGTTCCCAGGTCCACCTTGACCCAGACGGTAGCACCTGTTAGGATCCCAGCTATTGGCAAAGAGTAAACCCCTAAACTGGAATCAAAACATGAAAATATGAAAATGCACGATAAAAAATTACCAGCAATACGTTTTCATAGTAAAAGAATAGGAAAGAAACCAGCAACACATTTTAAAAACAAAGATACCAATGCTTAGAATAAAATGAAATTCCGATATTAAATGACCCATAAGGTGTTGATATGCCGTTAAACAAATAAACTGAAACAAACCTGTTGCGGATGACTGCTCAGGCATAGTTTGCGTTTCTTCAACATACAATAGAAACAACCGTTGATTTATACTGCAGCCATATTGAGCTGACCTTAGTTCCAGTTTCTGGGAAACAGTATATGATCTGCCATGATCAACAGTTTGAACAAGTCCAGTCAAACACTCGGTGACGATGACTTATAACTTCATGTATGACATCAAGCTGCTACAACCATTGACAGATTTAGGAGAGTTTCGTGTCGCCATTTTTAACTCACATAGTACTGTTTTCAGGCACTTCTCAACCGTAACGCATGCTTGAAATTCGAACCCGGATCTCATGGTCGGAACACCTCTAACTGCTCGTTATAAAATTCAGCCATTAATGTGCCATGCGCGATGCATGACTGACGAGGCAGATTTTTTTCCGCAGTAGGTTGCCATTTCTTTCTGCGGTAAACCAGTTGCTATGTCTTACTATTTACCCATAGTTGTAGGGAGGAAGAGGATTCATGCCTTAACCAAGGGTATTAGCACGTAAGTGAATGTAATGGATTCGACTGGAATTCGAACTCGGCTCTCCGATTCTTCAATCCGAGCCTCCTAAAAGATAAAATTATAAAACTTATAAAATTAAGTATTTATTATACCGCACTCGCTCGTGGTATAATGGATAACAAGTCGGGATGAGAAAGTGGAGGGCCGAGTTCAAATTCCAGTCGAGTTTGTTATATTCACTGATCTTGGGAAATGTGTGAACTTATCTCTTCTCCCCCAAGATAAATAAATAGCAGGACAGACTTTGTCGTACATCTTTAGTTGGTAACAAGTTGAAGGGAAGGGAAACTATGAATTCAAACCACCCTGGAGAAAGTTGATAAAAGGTGGGTAAACTACTTATATAAGTACGGCTTATATGGAGATGGAGATCTTTTATTTAAAAAGGCTGGGGTTGTGGGGCCATTTCACATGTTATACAGAATGCCCCAGTGTAGGAAGGACATGGTGCTATGACGGAGAGAGTGTACAGGGCGTAGGCAATTGACTACTTTAAAACAATTCACAGAGTGTTCAGTAAAAGTTTATGTTATTTACTGAACCCTTATCCGTTGTTTTCGAATCTAACGATATAAACAGGGTGTGGCATTTTAAATGCAAGTGTCTTGGATTATAAAAATGACATAGAGTGTCAAATATATTTATTACATAACTGATATACAAGAGTTCAACATATTGTCTAAGATTTTGCTATTTCCTAGTGGTATCTGATACCTTTTTTTTGCTGACGGTGGACCCTCATAATGTCGTGGACTGAAACGTAATTGCATACGTTGTGGAAGCCTACTTCACCAGCCAAAGATCCATCGCTGCAGCCTAAAGGAAATTCCGACAGCATTTTGAAAAGCGATAGGCACCATCCCGAAAGATGATCTTCCGTGAGATGGGCAATGCTAACTGTGTTTGAAACAAAATCGCGAGCCCCTGCCTAGTTTCTTTGCAGTGGTGACCATCTCAGAGATGTAATATACAAATCTTATATAATATGTTGACCTCTTGTATATCACTTATGTAATAAATATATTTGATATGTCATTTTTATAATCTAAGATACTTGCATTTAAAATGTGTTCCATCATTATGTTGCTTTCGTTTGTTGTTGTTGTTGTTGTTGTTTAGCTGCATATCAATCTCTACGCACCGAAATCTAAATATACTGCCTTGATATGACGCTTACAATCTTTTTGCACAAATGTCCTTGGGAAAGGTATGAATCCACTTCTTCTGCATCCCGAGCAGCCACTGGTTAAATAGCAAAGGTAGAATCGGCACTCTAGCCTCGGATGACCGTTAGTCTCCGAGAATGATTACTCTGAATGCAAAACCGTTGAGAAAGTAACGGGTAAGCACTATCTTTCTTGAAAATTCGTTTCAATTCAGAGATTATAAACAAAAGGAATCTGTGGAGAACCATGAGCGCTTATGTTCTGAAAAGACAGGACATTAAAAAGAATACTCATGCGCTTACAAAGAAAGAAATTTGTGAAATAAATAGACAGAGAGAAAGAAAGAGAGAGATAGGGGAAGAGATAAAGGAAAGGGGTTGAGAAATAAGTAAAAAGTAAAGGCTTTGAAAAAGAAACATATCCACAATTGTTTTTTAAGTGTCTAAGAAAGAAAGAAAGAAAGAAAGAAAGAAAGAAAGAAAGAAAGAAAGAAAGAAAGCTTAGGACTGGAAAGAAAGAAAGAAAGCTTAGGACTGGAAAGAAAGAAAGAAAAAAAGCTTAGGACTGGAAAGAAAGAAAGAAAGAAAGAAAGAAAGAAAGAAAGAAAGAAAGAAAGAAAGAAAGAAAGAAAGCTTAGGAATGGAAAGAAAGAAAGCTTAGGAATGGACAGAAAGAAGGAAAAAAAGCTTAGAACTGGAAAGAAAGAAGGAAAAAAAGCTTAGGACTGGAAAGAAAGAAGGAAAAAAAGCTTAGGACTGGAAAGAAAGAAAGAAAGAAAGAAAGAAAGAAAGAAAGAAAGAAAGAAAGAAAGAAAGAAAGCTTAGGACTGGAAAGAAAGAAAGCTTAGGACTGGAAAGAAAGAAAGAAAGAAAGAAAGCTTAGGACTGGAAAGAAAGAAAGAAAAAAAGCTTAGGACTGGAAAGAAAGAAAGAAAGAAAGAAAGAAAGAAAGAAAGAAAGAAAGAAAGAAAGAAAGAAAGAAAGAAAGCTTAGGACTGGAAAGAAAGAAAGAAAAAAAGCTTAGGACTGGAAAGAAAGAAAGAAAGAAAGAAAGAAAGAAAGAAAGAAAGAAAGAAAGAAAGAAAGAAAGAAAGAAAGAAAGAAAACTTAGGACTGAAAAGAAAGAAAGAAAGCTTAGGACTGGAAAGAAAAAAAGAAAAAAAGCTTAGGACTGGAAAGAAAGAAAGAAAGAAAGAAAGAAAGAAAGAAAGAAAGAAAGAAAGAAAGAAAGAAAGAAAGAAAGAAAGCTTAGGACTGGAAAGAAAGAAAGAAAGAAAGAAAGAAAGAAAGAAAGAAAGAAAGAAAGAAAGAAGTAAGCTTTGGGCTGGAAAGAAAGCTGAGGGCTGGAAAGAAAGCAAGAAAAATCAAACAAAAAAAAACAAAGAAAAGACTTACGAAACGAGAAGCAAGTATAGAAAACTAACTATCATTCACATTTCAGTAAGAAAAATATGAGGAAAATCAAAATACATCTTTTCTTTGAGATAAATATAGGATAAGAAACAAAACCAGAGACGGCAACACACATCAGAAAGATAAAAATGTTAAGTGCATACCAAGCTTAGGTAAATGCGGCACATTGACATAAAAGTGAGACATCAACGAGGATCGAACTCACAGCAGATAGTTTGCTCGGTGATCTTTTTAAGCATTGTTTCAGGGCGAGATGCTCCAAAAAGATATTTAATATGATACAGAAAGATTAAATAATAAAAAGAGAAAAAAAATGCAGAGAGATATATTACTGAATAGTCATAAAGTAGGTATTTCTGTTCTTCTTGCTGGTTTACGTGATATTTTTGCGACAGGTAATGACGTCATACACTTTCTGCTGTATGATTGGCTAAATTTATTTCTAAACAAATAAATAAAGCCAATCCCATGGACATTTTTGTGATCAATGTTAGAAAGATTTTAGTTTTGGGCCATCCAAAACGTTCTTCGTTTTTCGTTCTTTTTTTTTGTTGTTTTTGTTATTTGTTTTTTGTTTTCGTGAACATAGGAAAAAAAGAGCCAAGTCAACCAACACTTGGTTTAACAATAATAACTATTCCCATAAATTTGGACAATATTTAGACGCTAACAAATGTGAATAGAATATTATATTGATACATTCACATACGACTTCCTATATGCATTCTAATATATATATAATACCTGACGTGGAACAACTATATTGAATCTATAGCTTCATCTACCGCAAGAAAGTTGGTTTTCTGTGTCGCGCCAGAAGGTTTTTCCCGCCTGAGTCCATCCTTCAAATCTGCAGATCAACCATTCGTCCTTGCATTGAATACTGCTGCCATATATGGTCTGGTGCCCCCGCTGTTCATCTCGAGGTCCTAGACAAAATGCAGACAGATATGCAATGTGATCTCGGCATCTCGTCTACAGACCACACACTCACAGACGTGCTGTGGCTTCCCTATGTCTTTTCTACAAGTATTTTCATGGCAACTGTTCTGGCAAGCTAGTTTCTCTGCTTCTCAAACTGCATGAATTTAAGCGTGCTACAAGGTTGGCATCTCGGTCCCACCCTTTCACTGTCGAAACGGTTAAATGCAGCCGTCTCTTCTACTCTAACACCTTCTTCTCTCGCACTTCCAGACAGTGGAACTCCCTTCCTCTTACTTGCTTCCCTGAGAGGTATAATTTTCAAATATTCAAATGTAAAGTCAATCGACATTTCCTGATGTCTTGATCCTGATCCCCGTCCTTCTCTATATCCTTTCAAAAACACCCCTCTTTACTCTTGCTCTCAATTTTTGTAACCCCTTGCGCGCTAGTGGCACCCCCGCAATGCTTGGGGTGATATGCTTAAGAAAAAGCGAAATATATAATAACAATCATCTGTGCATATACAGCGTGTCCCATAATGATGTCACCCAGTCAATTATGTGCTATGCGTGATGCACGCTTAGGCGATCATGTATCTTTCGATACATGACTGACGAGGCAAATATTTTCCCGCGGTAGGTTCCCATTTCTTTCTGCGGTAGACCAGTTGCCATGCAAGGCTATAGAACCCGGTCTGTCCTGTTATTTACCCATAGCTGGGGGGAGAAGAAAAGGATTCATACGTTTCCCAAGGGTATTAGCACGTAAGTGAATGTAATGGATTCGACTGGAACAGGCGCAAATACCCTTGGGAAAAGTATGAGTTCACATCTTCTCTCCCCAGCTATGGGTTAATTAGGAAAACTTATCACTGAGCCATCTTCTTGATTAACCGGCCATGGTTGGACTAGAAAATAGGGCGTAATGTTCAGAACTCAAATGCACTAATCAGTGTTTCCCAACCCGTGTCCGGTTCCTGTATGATCTCCGAAGAAAGTATATTAAATAATTGTCGGATTAATCCATTTCATTATATACTGTTATTGTTTACGTTAAGATACGTTTCGTGAGTAGATATGATCAATTGAGAAAAATCGTCGAGGATTGTGGGTTTAAAAACAGTAATTTGTACTTTGCTAACTAGACGCTTTTAACTAGCTGAATGGTAATGCACGTCAGACGAAATGACAGTTTCCGTATAGGAATACAGGTTCCATTCCTGTCGGAGAACGCATGCTATCTACGAGATTTCTCGAAGATTCAAGCTGGTAAATCTAATTAATACTGTCTAATTAAAAACAGTTTATTCATTTAAATAAATTGTATCTATTAAAATATAGTATAAATGGAAAATATATAAAATATTCGTATGTGTTTGCAAATACACACACAAATACACAAGTATAGAGACAAGCTCACACACGTATACATGGCATGATTTGTTTCGCCATTCAGTAATATTAATATTTATATGCATATATTTGGTATAATTATTTTGGATTGTTTAGATTTCAAAAGATTGCAGTTTATTTACATGCTATATATATATATATATATATATATATATATACACACACACGCAGTCACATATATATATGTGTCTATAACTAGGCCACAGCAATGGTGAACCAAACTTGGAGATTTGAGATAAAGGGAAATAACTGAGACATCCAGAAGATGCATGGCACGTGGAACTAGATCAATCTACCCCGGTGGACGAAATAAAGGGTTCGATTCGAAATTCCAATCACCTGAAGAAGGCCGGAGCTTACAACGGCCGAATCGTTGTAAATATGACAATGAAGATGAGGATAACAGCCCAAATAATATAAATAATGAAAGTAATATATATATATATATATATATATATATATATATATATATATATATGTATTACTTACATTATTTACATTATTGTTTTTAAAAACTATAAACTGTATAAGGTCTTTATCTAATACTCAAGTACTTTCAACTGCACATTCAGTCATCCTCAGTTACCAAAAACAAAATAATTGCCATATCTGAGGATGACTGAATGTACACTTGAAAGTACTTGCGTATTAAAGAAATACCTTATACAGTTTATAATTTTAAAAAACAAGGATCATAACATTCATCGAGTGATTTGTAGGTTAATGCACCTTTAAAATGTTCTTTGCGAAAGGATCATGAACTTTACTAATCTACTTTTTGTATGAATGATTCATTGTAATATATATATATATATATATATATATATATATATATATATATATATATATATATATATATATTGAGGCAGCCTATCTTCATTCAAGCATGTTTCATTAAATAATATAGACTTATCATGTCTATTTCGTTTTACACTAATACGTTTTAATTATCTAATTAACTTCTTGATATTAAGTTGAAATTCAACAAGAAAGGCAACATAGTTATTCTTAATCCAAGCACTTTCGATCTCCTCTGAAATCATCTTCAGTATATATATATATATATATATATATATATATATATATATATATATATATATATATACTTTCCATTAAAAGATAAAAATATGTAAGTAAAGGTCTCTCTCTCTCTCTCTCAGTCTGTCTCTCTCTCTCTCTCTCTCTCTATATATATATATATATATATATATATATATATATATATATCTTAAAACTATAAATCCGTCGGTATATAATCCAAGTGGATCCTAGTGATATAGAATATTAAACTGATATACAGAAAGAGCACAATAAAATACAAAATTGCCCCATATGGGGAATAGGCTTATTTCAACCGATGAAAAAAATTCGTCAGTCTTATTCAACCCCGGTATAGACAGAGTTCGTGTCGGAATTAGAAATTTAACTGTGACCGCTACAAAAGAAAAATAAAATAAAATAAAAATAAAAAATAAAAATGTCGAAAAACTAATACAGAATTTATCCATTTCAATGTTTCAGTCAGACGAAAGGCACGAGACACAGCTCAGGGGAGGGTGGAAGGTATTAGCCTTAAAGGGAAGAGGTTTTATAAAATTAAACCCGGATATTAACCTTATGACATTAATTTGGGGTTATATGAAGAATGAAATATTAATTTTGAACTAAGAGAGGAACAAAAAGACTTTTCTAAAAGATTTTTAAATAAAATATCTATCTATCTATCTATATATATTTATATATATATATATATATATATATATATATATATATATATATATATATATATATATATATATATATATGGTTGTGTGAATGGACACATTTATTTTAAAGTCATTAAGATATACAGATAACAAATAGCATGTTAAAAATGCACAATTAAGAAATATCTGTGTAACTATATATATATAT
>OZ038482.1:109469829-109562329 GCA_964036315.1 Acanthosepion esculentum | reverse complement strand
AGTCTAGAAATGTCTTCTTAATAATAATAATAATAATAATAATAATAATAATAATAATCACAATAATAATAATAATAATAACCAGCAGATATAACTCTCATTGTCTCGGATCTGAATTTAATGAAGCTAATAACATGAATAAAGACAAAAGGAAAACTTCTTAGTCGATGCGTTTCATCCTCTGTGGGACATTATCAAGGCAAATGCCCCTCAAAGGACGAAACAGATCTTTGTTAAGATCAGTATTCCTTTTGTCTTTATCTAAATTGTTCTTTTAAAGATTTACTCTATCTGAAAGTTTTACAGTTGTTAACATGTACATTTTTAGTTTTGGTGTATTAAAATGGGTAACAATAAATATCCCGTTCTGTACCAAGTTAGTTTCTTGCCCTTAACCACATGGACATGTTCCCAAGAGGATGGCGCATTGTGGATCTCTGGTCCCGAGAAGGAATAAGGAGGAAAAGAGCATGGCCGGGTGTTGCAAGTATGTTTTTTTTAGTTTGAAGCGTCTCTGCAAGTTCTTCTATTGGACAACCCTGACGCTACACTCTCCTGTCGGCTTCTTGGCCTTTTTCATCCTAAAATGTTCTATGACTGCAACTATTAATAAAAGTAGAAGTAAACTAGATGGCCAAAAGTCATCTAAGCCGCTTAAATCTTCTTTCTCCGAAATTCATATTATTTGTGCCAAATGCTGTCGTGTAAATAGGATTAGATAGGTTTACCTATCATTCGCTTCACACTCCTCCACGGTCTTTTGAACAGGAATAGAGGTTTATCCTTGCGTTTCCGGTTCCTCCCAAGAGTCTTCTCATTCCCTTACACTCCTAGTAGCCCCTTGCGCCTTAGTAGCATTATCGCCTCGCTTGGAGTGTAGAATCTTTTCTTTTGAAACACTCTCCAGACATTTTACCGCTATGCGAAACCAACTCTTCTATTTCCGTGACCGAATTCTCTGTTCCAGGCTAAATTCCTCTGTAAAACGTTCTAGGTTGCATATATATGACCTCGGTGTCTATATTCAGGAAAATTTCGGAAATGACATTCAGCCTGTTGTTAAATGAAAGGATAATTTTTTTCTAATTTTAACGCTTCCAAAACGTCTTTTAGTCAAAGAACCCATTTTGCCTTCCATCAGAATGGCTGATGCCGACCTCCAGGAGATCATCTTATTGCCGCTTCTTGGGATCACATATCCCGCTGACATGAAGCGGAATGACTAGACGGAATCAATTGCTACGTCTGTTGCTAGGATGGTTGGTCCACTGTGTCGTGTTAATCAGTTTTCTTACCAGAATCTATCTTACACATTTATAAGTTCAACATTCGTTTATGCTTTGAATATTTCTGCTACATCTGGTCTGGTGCTCTTGCTATATATCTCGAGATTCTTGACAAAATCCAAAGAATCTGTAAAGTTATCGGTCTTGATTAGGTATCTCGGCTTCAAACACTTTCTCATCGCCGTAACATAGATGCTGTGTATTTTCCATATTTTCAAGGCATTTGTTTTAGTGACCTTTCCTCTATGGCATCTTGACTTCATGAATTTAAATGTAGTATTAAATTGGTAACTAGGTCCCATCATTTTATTATTGAAATGCCTAGATATAATTTTCTCCAGTGGAACTCTCTTTCGCCTTCTTGCTTTCCTCTGAACTACGATCTTCAAAAATTTAAATGCAACATCAATCGTCATCATCTGTCTTTCTGTACCCTATTCTTTTATTGTACTTTCCCCTCACTAAAGTTTTCTCATTTTCTTCCACTGTCAGTAACCTTTTGCGTCTTAGTGGCATTATCGCCTTGCTTTGGTTGAAATCATTAAATATATATGGGAATGCAATGGCTAGTGGCATGGCATGAGAAATCGGCGAGCTGAGTTCGAATTCCGGTCGAGTTCATTACATTTACTTTCGCTGAAATACTCTGGGGAAAGGAATTAATATTTTTGCAGACTTAATGGCACATTGCGCACCAGTTCTCTGTGATTTGTTCTTCCAAAAAGTTGGGGCTGGTTCGGTTCAAGCATTCGTCACTAGAAACCTGTCATATGTCGAGTTCGTCTGGCTGTTAGAACTGAATTATTATGCCCTCATACGCCGTAATCGACAAGAGAGCCGTAACACACATACACTGATATATATGAAGAACTTAACGTATTAGGATCCAGAAGGTCGGTCCTTAGGACTGAACAGCCAAAGAACCCGCCCATTATATTCGATTATGGTGGTGAAGTCTTGTGCGTGCAGAAGCAGCCACGCTTTTCGGAAGAACCGTATACAGTGCACTGGAGCACATAGTTTGCCACAACATCTCCAAACGCCACAAACTCATATATATATATGTATATTAATAAATACATATATACGTTTGTAGGGCAACTTTTAGTTTCATGGTTTCCCAATTCGTCAGTCACATACGGCGATTGAACACTTATAAGCAATTCAGTCGCCATGTGTGCCTGACGAATTTGAAAGACATAAAACTTTAAGTTGCACTTCAAAGGTAGGTATATGTGTATTAAAGACGATTTGATGTACGTAGATCTTTATTTTCCGTACAAACAATTATTTTTATTTCATGGGTGACAGAACAAGAGAAAAATTTAGGAGATAGAATTAATATAGTGTAAAGATGGGAAACTCGAACCTAGAATTAGTTACGTATTCAACATTTGAAGAGTTAGAGAAATATAATAGCTAATTAAGTAAAACCTGTATTATGGAATCTATATGAATAGATGAAAAACTGGAGGAAAATTATTCAACGAATTCTGGTGTTAGAAAGCCCAAACGCTACTTTAAAGTAATTTATACGCGGTATTAACTCCTTCCCTCCACTTGGACGAGATGTAACACAAGGTCTTTTTAAAGTGGGGACCCGAGCGCGTGCGCCCTGGCAAGGTACAAAAATTTCCCACGTCCCCCGCAACCGTCGGTTGCGCTGGCCTCGGTGCGGGCACCGATCCTTCTCTTTAGTGTAATGAGAGTTCGCGTCCTCAGGGCCGACACCTCTCAGTATATTTTTCCTCAGTTGCGACTCTGTCCTTTGACGAAGTCGCTTCTGAGCGCACTCTGCCCAAAGACAGAGACGCAACTGAGAGATGATAAATAGATGTGCAAATTACTCAAAAAGAGTAATTTGCACGCTGTTTACTCATTACCCCACGAGAATGAAATGTGACACAAGGTCTTTTTAAAGTGGGGCCCCGAGCTTGTGCACCCGAGCATGGGACAAAAAATTGCCCACAGGCCCCGCAACCGTCAGTTTCGCTGGCCTCGGTGCGAGCACTGATCCCTCTTGTGCAATGGGAGGGCGCGGCCTCGGCCAGCTGTTCACTACACAATAATTTATTCGCTAAATGCTCAATATCTATATTATATATTATCTACTTCTAGGTGATATCACTCCTCAGGTTTATCTAATTTGCATATTGATTTTAAAATGTGTCCATCATTACTGTTTTTTTATTCAAGGACTGTTTTGATTTTCATATAAAAAATAGTGCTGTTTAGGAATATTGTCTTATATAGTGAAGAAAAGTGTTTAAAATTTGCATTTTACTTGGCCTTTAACAAGTTGGCATCTTTTTGTAAAACTTTCCTTATCTATAACAAGCCAATTTATGAATGAAATGTTCATTTAAAATGTTTGTTTTAAATATTTAAGTAGTGAATATATCTTACTTTGCGAAGCCTGCTTGTATACTATATTTTTCGTTCAGACTTCGATACATTTTTTATTTTATATATCATAATATTAAATAAAAATAATATAAAAATGTTTATTGAAGAATAATAGCATATTCCATATGGTTGGTGGACCGAATTGAATGTCTGGTTGGCTATGAGAGCAGTAGTTGCCGCCCCCCCCCCCACTCCAACCCGGAAAAACAGCTTACAGGTGTGGTTGTCAATAAATCAACCTATATTCCAACCTCCTGAAACGCAGGAATTGGACTTTATTTATTGTCATTGAGTAGCGTAATTTTACTTTGTTTTTATAATGAATAGCAGGTTAGATTTTGAAAGTGTTTCTGTTTAAGAGGTTTTCACAGACTGTCGGAGAGTCGGTGGGAGATAGTGTAATGGACTTCAGACTCGAAAACAGAATTGGCAAACCATGTTCGAATTTCGTCAAAAATGATTGTGTTCACGTTTTACTAATACCCTTGTAACAATATATATATATTGTGGTAGGACAATGTACGTGTGTGCGTGTGTGTGTATGTTTATGTGTGTGCGTATGTGTACAAATGTGTTTACTAATTCTTCGTAGTGAGACAGTGTATGTATTGAGGAGGAATATACACACGCATATATACACGCATGCTGATAGAAACACACGAAAATGAAAATAGATCTAAGGACACACAGGGGTCATTAAAACATTAAAAGATAAGATACCGACAACTAATTCATCATTTCTCAAACCAACCTTAATTGTTTTATGACCCTTCACTGCCATTTCAAGAAAGACATTCGGATTACTAAGACAAAAACAGAGAATGTCTCGTATCGAGAATATTTAACATTGAAAAACATAAAGAAAAAATGAATTACTTTTAATAATATGTGGAAATCTCCACTCTTTACCTGAAGACGGTCGCGAGACCAGAAACACGTGTTGTAAAATTATGAAAAATAAAGGATAATATTTTTTTTTAAAAACCCACATTACAACCAAAAAAGTTTGCGGTACCTCTCTTCTTTTTAATATACACACTTTTCTCTCGCTGGAACCATTATAAGCTCTTCATTTTATATATATATATATATATATATATATATATATATATATATATATATATATATATATATATATATATATGCAGCAAGCATTCATCCAGACGTAAACAATTTTTATTAAATTCAACCGACAAGTTCACACTGTTTAATTGTTTATTGTGTTTTCCGGGGTTTTTTTTTATATAAATTCTGAATAAACCGTTCAAAGTTTATATTTGTTCTGTTTCGTTTAAGTACTTTCGACAGTATCGGTCATTATCAAGAACCGTGTGCCTTCAGTGCAGTAGGCAAGAATCCGTTGGTTACACTTTGACTTTTATTAGTAAACTGAAAGTTAGAATCGATTATTATTATTATTTTTCCTTTGATATCTGGCGTTTACACATTTCTTTCCGGGTCCAGCCCAGGGACCTAAGGTTAGAAATGGCATCATGACACTTTCCACTGCAAGAAAAATAAAAAAATAATTACATAGATAAAGCCCTTCGTAAAGTGTGGGCTGTACTTGTCAGAACAATTTTCTGTATCTCTTTGAGGCATGGACTTCCAGGGATCCCTTCAATCAGCCTACTGGAATCTTTTCCAACCAGTCCAAGGGCTCCAACTACAACAGGAATTGTTGATGTTCCCATGTGCCACATTTTTGAGATTTCGATTTCAAGGTCCTTGTATTTTGACAGTTTTTCGAATATCTTCAAAGACACATTGCAGTCTGCAGGGACTGCCATATCAATAAGGAGGCACTTATTTTGTTTGTGGTCTTTAATAACAATGTCTGGGCGGTTGGCTTTGATTGATCTGTCAGTGTGTATTGTGTAGTCCCATAGAATTGTAACAAGTCCTATCTCCGTAACCGGGTCAGGGTGGTGTTCGTACCAATTTCTTCCAGTTTCCTTCCCATAGGAGTTGCAAATTTTCCAGTGCAGATATTGGCCCACTCTGTCATGCCGAGTTTTATATTCAGTGGATGCCAATATCGTGCAACCTGATATAAGATGATCAATGGTTTCTGGATATTTGTCACAGAATCTGCATCTTGGGCTAACACAGTATTTTAGTATATGTGCTTGATAATTCCTAGTTAGCAAGCATTGGTCTTGTGCAGCAATTATAAAACCCTCAGTTTCACCTTTCAACCCTGCACTACGTAGCCACTGATGGGTGCGGTTTTTGTCTACGTCTGCTTGTTATTATTATTATTATTATTATTATTATTATTATTATTATTATTATTATTATTATTTCCTTTGTATGCATATTTTCTTCCAGGCCCCAACCAGAGAACTCAGGTCAGCAACTGTTTCATTACATTTTCCAGTGTTCATCTTTGTAAATAAATAAAAGAAAGTAAGATCACACATATATTACATGGATAAAGCTGTTCGTAATATGTGAGCTGTAGTGGAACAACAAGAATTATTGATGTCCTCATGTGCCACAGTTTTGCGATTTTCATTTCAAGAACCTTGCATCTTGATAGTTTTTTGAAGATCTCCAAAGATACATTACAATCTGAAGAGACTGCCGTGAAAATAAGAAAGCATCATAATATTATTATTATTATTATTATTATTATTATTATTATTATTATTATTATTATTATTATTATTATCTTGCACGCATATTACATATTTTACATACATTTTAAGTCTCCTGTGGCAAAAGATATTTTCCGGTACTGACTCGTTCTTGTCATTTTGGAGCGATTCAAACTTTCACCTCTGTAAGAAATGCCAGGATATAGCCTACCACATTGACAGTACATGGCTCTTGGTAATTACTGATACGGTTGAAAATACTTGAGCAAAACAAGAAAGTCGACATAAACCTTGGGCAATTCATATAGAAAATTTACCAATATATAACATTCGAAAAATTGGAAAATACAACTGTATACGTGGGTGGAAGAGACTGTATAAGGCTTTTGAATCGAGGTGCCTGCAGGATAGTGGGCGAGCGATTGGTTGTGTCATAGTGGTGTTTAGTGTGTGCTAATGAATTTCGAAAGGATCTCAACTGAAATTGGTTTGCGTTGATAGACTCATGTTTAAATTGTGTATATTTAGGCAGCATATTTTCATTCAAACAGGTTTGGTTAAATCATTTAGATATATCATGTCAACTAGTTTTCGTTGGGATTCTTTTAAGTTCGCGGATTGATTTTTTGGTAGACTTAGAAAATTGAGTAAGGAAAATACCAAAATTTTCTTTCGAATAGTTCTTATTTTTTCAAGTACCTTCAATCTCATGTGAGGGCATGTACAGGAATGTAAGTTGTCTGTGAGTATGTATATGCGTTTCTGTGCGTTCAAAACGTTTTAACTGTTCGCTTTTTGATTTTTCTTCTTTTTTATTAGTGCTTATGCAGCATTCTAGATTTCAAAGTTCAAAGTTTATGTGTTCTTTTGGGGTTTTTCCAGTATGAACGAAGTAACTTTTTTTATTTTTCTCATACGTATATATTATTTTTTTATTCAAGTTTCTCAAATTTCACACTTTTATATGCGCCACGTTTGTTGACGATAATACTTCCTTCTTTCAAGATAAAACAATTCCTCATTGCCCCGCGCGCTGACAATGTTTAGCATAATGTAAAAGAGCGGTTGGAATGTCTGGATATATACACCCACACAATAATTCTAGTACCACGTAAAATTCATGCTATCTTACATAACCGCCGTTATTTAGATAAAGGGAAAAGCTACACTTTATTATGTAGCTCTTTTTAACTTTTGACCCTTCAACTTATGTGAATCTCTGTATAAGCGTTTATATAGACAGATGTATCATTAAATCCGTATTCTGGTGTTTTCAAATATGCGTTTAACACAAGAGATATTCATTTGTTCGCGCATATTTCTTTGTAAATGCATTTAATCCAGGGCGAATATTAACGACATTAATCAAAGATTTTACAGTTAAAATTTCACATCATTTTTAATATGGGAGAAACATGATTCATAAACTCTAGATATCCGACTGATGATTGGTAATTGAATGACAAAATGGAAAATATTGTTCATGCCACAGATCGCTTTGCTTAACAAATCTACTGCTGTCAAAATGTGAGCTATTTAAAAACAACGGCGATAGAAAAAAAAACAAAATTCGTTTTGAAGCTGAAGAAAGTCGACCAATCTGACGCGAGAAATTTAAAATTTGAATTTAAAACTTATCGCCCCAATGTTTTCAACGATCTTTTTGATGTATGATTATAACAAACGTTTTGTTCATATTTTTGACCCCTGCCCTACCTATACAGAATGCTATGGGTGAATTGTCGCCGTTTTATATTGTCAGTTTCGCGCATATGCGTTGATTGTTTTTCATTTTGTCGACTTCACAGTATAGTAGGATCAGTTGGACACCATCTGTGAGAAAAAGAGCATCATGACGCCATTCACTTCGGCAGAAATTTAGAAAAAGCATGCTGTACTGCTTGGCATTCGCGCCGGAAGCTCCAATACGAACACTTCGAAGTGTCTGGGTGTCAATCTTAGGACAGTGCAAAAAGAGTTGAATGAGTTTAATGCTGGTTATGAAGGTACGACAGCTATGAAAATCATTCTGATAGTTCTGATGAGAAAAGAACTGCTGAATTTGTTGGTGAGGGCAAGAAACTCAGAGACCTACATCAAGTGCTTTGAAGAGGTATTGCTACCCTGGGTCAAGAGGATGGCTGCTGGAAGACCCTATGTCTAGCAACAAGACTCTGTACCATGCCACCCAAGCAGGAGACCCGTCTAGGCTGTCAGACAATTTCTACGACGACATCACCCCTTACATCTGGCCACCTAACCCTCCAGACAGCAACTTCCTTCATTATTATGTATAGGGCTCATTTCAGCGAGAGACCAACAAAATTCCTAGTAACACCAAATATGAACTGAAGCCAAGCATTATGGCCCCATTTACCAATTTAGAAAAATAGACCGGTCAGAAGAGTTGTAGTAGATTCCGAAGACGTCTAGGGGTCGTGATTGAATCCAATGGCGATTTTATTGAATAAATTTTCTCTTTAGTATTTCAAGATATGTTTGTGTAATTTTGGTAAATATATCTGTTAAAATGAGATATCAGTGTTATTTTCATTTTTGCGTAATTTAGGGGAGAGTTTATCCATCGCACGCTATCTATCTATCTACTTATCTCTCTCTCTCTCTCTCTCTATATATATATATATATATATATATATATATATATATATATATATATATATATAATTCTATCAATAAGAATATTATTTTAGTCTGAGGAAGTCATTTTGAAAGACAAGGAGCTTCTCTAATTTTTTCATTCAATTACTCATAATTAATATACGCATGTCAAGATTATTTCTTGTTGAGGGGTCTTCCCTTTTTACACAAATGGACTCACCCAGGGTATACATATACTACTGCCAGTGAATACCCGACGGTCGGACAGTAGTAGTAGTGGAACGTTGAGTCGCTCGGTAGAATAACGTAGGGGCAAGAGTTACACTTAGACTCAGTAAGAAGTCATACAGCGATACGTCGATACCAAAGACTTTATATATATTTGTCACCTAACCCCGCATTTCTGTAACTACTAACCTGTATTACCAGTTTGTATTATTAATACATTTATTTCCTATATTCATTATTGGCGTTTGTTATTATTTGATACCGGATTTCATTCCGGAATCCACAACAACTTGGCGACGAGGATATCGAACTCACACGGGAAGGAAAAAAAGAAACAAAATTCTCCCTCCTTGTCCACAAAAACTTGGCGACGAGGATTTCGAACTCACACGGGAAGAAGGAAAAAAAAATTCTCCCTCGTCGACCACAACGACTTGGTGACGAGGAATTCGAACTCACACGGGAAAGGAAAAAGAAAAATTCTCCCTTGCCGACCACAACAACTTGGTGTCGAGAAATTGGGAACTACACGGAAAGAAAAAATTTCTCTCCTCTCACCACGACAGCTTGGGCGACAACAATTTGCACTTCTCGGAGACTCAAAAGAAAAAATTGCCAGTATCCACAACAACTTGGCGACAAAGATTTACGAGGATTAAAATACGGAAAATCGAGTTTTTCGTAAGACTCTTATCATGAAGGATTTTAAAAGTATTTTAGTAGAACTTGTAAAATACCAAAATGAACAGCAATTACAACTCCAAGAAAGACAAAATGAACAGCAATTACAATTCCAAGATAGAATGGAAGACAAGTGGCAAAAGCAATTATTACAAACACAGAAGGAAAATCAAGACAAATGCAAAATGAAGACAGACAAACGCAATTCCAGGAGCTAATATTAAAAGTAGCGGGTAACAAACAACAAGATATAGAAAAAGAGGCACCTTTTTCCCAAGACGCAGTGTGGAATACGATAGAAACATTCAATTACTTCCTAGAAGAGGATAAAAATTTCGGGGATTATTTCAGACGTTATGAAGACATCTACAACATCGATTGTCAAAACTGGACAGAAGCAAAGAAATTACGTCTGTTACTCAGAAAATTAGAAACTGAGGAATACACAAAATTTGTGGATTACATCTTGCCAAAAAAGACAAATGAGTTAACGTTTGACGAAGCAGTTACATGCCTTACAGAGCTTTTCAGTCCAAAGACGTCACTATTTCACAAAAGGTGGAAATGTCTTAACCTCGTAAAGGACGAAAAGGAGGACTACTCCACGTTCGCCGCAACCGTGAATAAACATTGCGATGACTTCAAGTTGGTAGAATTAACACCGGACAATTTCAAGTGTCTTATTTTTGTACAAGGGTTAGTCTCAGCTAAGGATAGTGAAATGCGCAAAAGAATGCTTTCAAAACTGCAAAATGCAAAAAAACTACAAAAATTATCAGAAGACTGCGAAAAATGCCCGAGTATAAAGAAAGACTCGAAGGATATCGAGGAGTCAGGAGTAGCACATATACGTAAGTTAAACAAAAGTTTACGTTTTTCAGCCTCCCCGGAAAGAAAACAAAAATTCTATAATAATGAAAAAAGATTTTCACCCTCCCCGGAAAGAAAACAAAAATTCTATAATAATGGAAAAAGTACAACGTATAGGGCAAATAATGACAAAAATCTAAGCAAATATAAGCTCGCCATATCTGCATGTTATCGATGTGGAGGATTACACTGGAATAAGAATTGTCGTTTTAAATATAAAAAAATGTCTAGCGTGTGGAAAAATGGGTCACAAGGTATCCAAATGTAGGAACAGAAAATTTACTAGTAAGATAAGAGCTAGAATGCACGACGAAGACAATATTAACATAAGAAAATACGTGGAACTTGAAATTTTAGGTAAAATTACAACTAGACACAGGTTCGGATCTAACGATAATTAACCTACAGACACGGAGAAAACTTAATAAAATTCGAAGGAGAAGTGATCTTAAATGTGAAATTCTACGGAAAAAGAAAAAACTCAAGATATTCGTAATGAAAGATACAGAAAATCTGGTGGGCACAGATTGGATGCAAAAGTTCGACGTATGGGATTTACCTATCAGTTCTTTTTGTAAGAAGATAAAGTGCGAACCATCAGAAGCTATAAAGTTAAAGGAAGAATTACATAATCAATGTCCCGAAGTATTTTCGAGCGGTTTGGGACGAGGTAACAAGTTTGCCGCTAGAATTGAATTAAAAGAAAATGTCCAACCAGCAGAAAAAATAAGCGAAACGTGCCGTTTGCCTGCAGAATACAGTCTGTGTGTGATAAGTTATTACCGAACAAGAACAAAAACCAACATACACCTATAGTACTCAAGAGATCATTCGAACCTGATACAATAATTAACAGACTAGGAAATGTGATGTACACAGTACAAGGCGAAAAGTCTACCCACAGAAGACATGTTGACCAAATACAAAATGAGATTCAAAGACCTGAGGAAGACACAGAAATTAGAAGGTCAAACAGGAAGAGAAAAATTACCGAACCTCTGATTATCGACCAATAGAGAAAAAAATACTAACTCCCCCCAAAATGGATCTAAGGAGGGGTTGTTGAGGGGTCTCCCCTTTTTACACAAATGGACTCACCCAGGGTATACATATACCACTGCCAGTGAATACCTGACGGTCGGACAGTAGTAGTAGTGAAACGTTGAGTCGGTCGGTAGAATAACGTAGCGGCAAGAGTCACAGTCACGAGCACTTAGACTCAGTAAGAAGACATACAGCGATACGTCGATACCAAAGACAATATATATATTTGTCTACTAACCCCGCATTCCTGGAACTACTAACCTGTATTACCAGTTTGTATTATTACGTTAATACATTTATTTCCTATATTCATTCTTGGCGTTTGTTATTATTTGATACCGGATTTCATCCCGGAATCCAAAACATTTATCCACCAGAATTAACCTGGGAGGAAATTCGATTATCACTACATAGACAGACTGGCAGGCAAATAGATACATACATAGATATATACATGCAGAAAAATAGATATGAACAGGCTGATATAGACTTAATGATAGATATGAACAGACTGACATAGACGGATAGATCTGAACAGAATGAGATAGATAGATAGATAGATAGATAGATAGATAGATAGATAGATAGATAGATAGATAGATAGATAGATAGATAGATTCTGAACAGGTTGATATACATTGAATGATAGATAAATAGACAGATAAATAGATGGCTATGAAGATAATGAAATAGATAGATAGATAGATAGATAGATAGATAGATAGATAGATAGATAGATAGATAGATAGATTCTGAACAGGTTGATATACATTGAATGATAAATAAATAGACAGATAAATAGATGGCTATGAAGATATTGAAATAGATAGATAGATAGATAGATAGATAGATAGATAGATAGATAGATAGATAGATAGATAGATAATGAACAGGTTGATATACATTGAATGATAAATAAATAGATGACTATGAAATGAATGTAATAGATAATAAACATGCTGTTAGATAGATAGATAGATAGATAGATAGATAGATAGATAGATAGATAGATAGATAGATAGATAGATAGATAGATTCTGAACAGGTTGATATACATTGAATGATAGATAAATAGACAGATAAATAGATGGCTATGAAGATATTGAAATAGATAGATAGATAGATATCTATATAGATAGATAGATAGATAGATAGATAGATAGATAGATAGATAGATAGATAATGAACAGGTTGATATACATTGAATGATAAATAGATGAATATGAAATGAATGTGATAGATAATAAACATGCTGATAGATAGATAGATAGATAGATAGATAGATAGATAGATAGATAGATAGATAGATAGATAGATAGATAGATAGATTCTGAACAGGTTGATATACATTGAATGATAGATAAATAGACAGATACATAGATGGCTATGAAGATAATGAAAGAGATAGATAGATAGATAGATAGATAGATAGATAGATAGATAGATAGATAGATAATGAACAGGTTGATATACATTGTATGATAAATAAATAGATGACTATGAAAAGAATGTGATAGATAGATAATAAACATGCTGTTAGATAGATAGATAGATAGATAGATAGATAGATAGATAGATAGATAGATAGATAGATAGATAGATTTTAACTACTATGGCTCTCGCTGCAACGCTTGTTGCTGAGTAGATGTGTCTGAACGTCTTTCCGAATAAGCGGGCGTGGGAAGAGCTAATATCCCACCTCCATATGTTCACTTGTGAATCCATTCATCATTAATATACATAATTTATAGATTACAGCCAACCAGCAAAGCGCAGAATTATTTCTCCGTCTCTGCACGCACTAAGACATTTTATTATCGCGCGTTTTTCCATCATTGAAATATTATTGTTTCTGTACGCGAATCTTTACGACATATTTACGATAGGAAGAAGCTAGTAGATTATAGAACTCGCTTGCCTCGTCTTTTATCTCTTTTTCCTTTTTCCCCTCATATTCCAATGAAAGTAATGTGTTAGTTTTCATTTATACAAGGTCCGTTGAGTGCTTCTGTGTGTGAATGTGTCTCTGTGTATGTCAGCCGTGTTAGTATTTCACATGGTGTGCCGTGGTGCATTCTTGAGGAGAATTCAACACGATTGCAATATGAGGCATTTGTTGTATGCGTGCGTAGACATATATATGTATGCAAGTATCTTCGCTTGTGTGCGCTTGTGTGTTTGTATGTGCCGGCGTGTGTTTGCGTATGCGTGCTATTGGATCTGCCACAGAGTAGAGATAGTGCCTGTTTCCTACTGGAGTCAGGGATGGATTTTGTTACCACGTAAATGCTAAGATTTCTAATAAAAATGTCCAAGGTAAGAATTCTATGGGGGCGTTATAATATTGTAGAAACACAGCCTTTCATTTCAAATCATTGTACATCTAGAACCATTTATAAAGGTTGACATATATATATATATATATATATATATATATATATATATATATATATATATATATATATATATATATATATATATAATCATTTATTTAAATATTATAACATAAATATGTTATAAAATCACTACAAAAATAGCCATTTCGTTTCGACACTCCCGTGTCTTTTCAAGTGATGGTGTTGAATATATATATATATATATATATATATATATATATATATATATATATATATATATATGTGTGTGTGTGTGTGTGTGTGTGTGTGTGTGTGTGTGTGTGTGTGTGTGTGCGTGTGTGTGTGTTAGGTCAATTTATTTGTATTTTAATCCTCTCTAATTCGCTGATCATCTTAATGTTGATATTAAATTAATTTCGGAAGGCGCAGTAGTTTTTTCATTCCTTTTATTTTCCCAAGTACTTTCAATCTCTTCCAAGATCATCTTCAGGGATGAATTGCTAAAACAAAGCATTAATGTAATTGATAGTTGTAAATTATTTATGCATTTCTTCTTTTATGTAAATTCAAATCTGAAAATGAAATTGGATGAGATTGAAAGTAATTAGGAAAATAAAATAAATGAAAAAGCCTACGGCGCCTTTCTTAATGAATTAAATATCAACATTGTTGAAACTTGACTAATGCATGGAATAATAATGCAAACACAAAATGTACTTAGAATAAAATGTATTGAAACAAGAAAGTGTACAGAATATTTACATATAGTCTTTTGTATATTTCTGGGAAGACCGTTCCTGGAGAATGTGTTGACTATGTCGCAGTCGGGCAGAGTCTCTAGTTGAATCTCTTGATTCGCCTCCCTGTCTTCCCGGTACCAACCATATTTATATCGTCGGTACTCCACTATGCAAATTAGGTGGATCCTACCACAACAAACATTAAGAAGTTCATAAGAATATTCGAGAGTTTTAAAATAAAATAAATAGACCTAATATGTCCATATCATTCCACTAAACTTACTGGAATGAAGACACGATGAATATATATATATATATATATATATATATATATATATATATATATATATATATATATATATATATATATATATATATAGGTATTGTTGGTTGGTTGATTTTGTTTAGCGGCATATAAACCTCTGTGGGTTATTTAATGCCGAAATCAAAATATTTGGAACACAGTTTTATGGCTTCAACTAAATATATACTATAAATAAATATTGTTGGCAATTTTATTATAAATTCGTATTGTTGGTAATTTTACTATAAATATATATTCTTGGTATTTTTTTATATGAAAAATGTATTTTTATACTCTCATAATATTTTGTTTTTATTTGAGGGTTCACTATTTTCCCATAGCTGGGATCCAAACAGGTACTGCCACCCCAGATCAGGGTGGATCCGAGAACAACAATAATTAAGTGGTGGTTCCATTCTCCTCAAAAGCTCCAATCGCCCGATCAGATGCCTTATTGCTGGATGTCGTTTATCGTCATACCCAGAACTCTTTCTGTGTAGGATTGGGTTTCCGATTCCTTCTATAGTTTCTTTCATAGCCAGTAACCCCTTTGCGTCTTAGCGGTATTATCGCCCTATTTAGGGTGAAATGTCAAAACAAAAATAAATTCAAAGCTGGAATTTTGATTATAATTGTCTTTGAAATTGTCAGATTTACTTGCGAGAGCTGTTAATCGAGGATACAAGAAAATCAACTAAAAATTGATTTGAAATTATCCACGTTTTCAGCCCTGTTTTAAAAACTGGTATACACTACAGTTCAAAGTCGGAAGCAAACCCCCCGAATTAGCATGAACTTGTCAGAAGAGTGAAAAAAATAGAAAAGAGCTCTTAGAGTAATTGAAAAAAGAATGGAATCAATTATCAAACTTATACTTTGAGAAACTTTTGCAAGGAATGCCTAAAATTTGTGCTGCAGTAATCAAGACTAAAGAAGGATATTTTGACGAGAGGAAAATTTACTCATAAATTGCTTTTTTTTCTTTTAGTTATAATAATATTTCTAATAAAAATCTTGTTTCACTTTTTTTTAAATCATGTATATTAATTTTATCTTATTTAAAGTACAAAACAACTATTTTGATGTCAATTTAAAAAACATTACCAGGGGTTTCCTCAAACCTTTGAATTGTAGTGTACATTCCATTTACTTTCGGCGACAAGTTTCTTTTCTTCCTTTTAGCTTGTTATGATTATGCTGTTCGCCACATCTTTCACGATTTTATCTTGATATTTTGTCTCCGTCCTGCTTAATTCTGGCATTCGTCCTACTTGCAACTTCTTTTCTCCCTGCATTAATTACAGCTATCGACTCCGGCTACCAAGAATAAAATCTGTTGCCATCTCCCGTAGACTTACGGTCTCAGACACTCCTGTGACTCAGCGCATCTGATTTGGTCATCAAAATTGTGCATATCCATGTTTCACATCACTTAGAGGAGATATAATGTGTGCCGAGGGATAATGGATCTCTGAGACGACTAGTTGTAACCAATGCATCAAGCTCACCAGCAATTAGAGGCAACGAGTGGACCCAATCAGATGCTAACTTCCTAAAAGCTATAAAGACGATTACACTAAATATATACGTACCTGTTCGATCATTTTCTAAAATACGTCAAACCACATTACTGCACGCGCCTCTCGACAGCGTACACCCGATGGCAAGCTGACACTGTTTAAGTTTGACAAAGACTTGGACAATAAACATATTCAAAAACAAAAAGATATCCACGCAAAATGTTCAAAGCAAAAGAGAATATTACAATGTGGATCAACTTCCGAACAACATTCCCCAGTATGCTGTTGGCATTTGCGTGACTCACAAGAAAATAGGGAATATGTTTCAGCTGATAGTAGGTACCCAGCTGCTTTATTATACCAAAAAGACTAATAAAAAATGCAGCGGAGTAAGATATATATATATATATATTTAGTTAATATTGGCATTTTGGGCAGCGTAGAAAATTTTACTTACATTATTTACATTACTCGGACTGTTATCCTCACCTTCATTACCATACTCACCACGTTTTGGCCGTTGTACGCTCCAGCCTTCTTCAGGTGATCGGAATTTCGAACCGAGCTCTTTATTTCGTCCACCTCAAGACACATGTCCCAGTGGATAAAGGCGTTGGTTAGATCCATTGACTAGACCTGTGAGTTCAATACCAGGCTACAACAGTGGTGAACCAAAACCTGAGGAGTTGAGTTAAAAGGGAAATAACTGAGACACCCGGAAGAGGTATGGCATGTGGAACTAGAACAATCTACACCGATGGACGAAATAAAGGGCTCGATTCGAAATTCCAATCCCCTGAAGATGGCCGCAGCGTACAACAGCGGAAACATTTTGAATATGGCAATGAAGATGAGGATAACAGTCCGGATAATGTAAATAATGTAAGTAATCATAATACCTCATCTCAGAGATATAGACAGATGTAGACAGTTTTGGCAGAGTATTAGACACAGTAACTTGGATAGCAATCAAAGGATGCAAAAGTTGATTTAAGCATAACCAAACTATATGCACCAACTTCGAAAAGTTCACAGACGAAAATGAAGCGTTTGGCAGCAATAACAGTTGCGCTATAGACATCTTATACAATCTTTGTAGTCAACCTCAATGCAAAAGGAGGGGCAATAAAATAGCGAGGGACTAATATGGGAAAAATTGGCATAGGGAAGTCAATTGAAAGGCGAAATTTTAGTTAACTTCTCAGAAAGACAAAATAGGAATTCGTTATTTTTTTTCGGTTACACGAGGAAAAGTTTAAACTGAGAAATCAAAATGCAATTGATTTATTAATTGTTGACAAAGCCAGTAGCGTTAAACATATAAGCGACATAAAATTAAGTTCTCATGGAATACAAAATCAAATTTGACTTTAAAATTGAGAGAAAGAAAACTATTTACTAGAAGAAAACATATCTTAACAAGGTTAATTAGAATATTACCGAATATGGAACCAAGAACAAATCCCAGGTTTTGTAGAATAACGGAGATACCGGAACATGTGAATTGCAAATTGGTAAATATAATTAACGAAGTATCAAAGATGACAACGAAAATCGAACAGAAATGTCAATAACAAAGAGAAAGACTCAAAGGCAACTCTAGAATTAATAAAATCAGTGTCGGTGGGTGGAATACGGACGTCAATATTAAGAGAGATAAAACTGAAAATGCATAACAAAGGAATATAATAAAAATAGACAGAAAAAGGAAATATAAGCTTGAAAATATTGGAAGAAACTATCAAGAATAATTATTACTTGAAACATGTTCGATTGGCCGGGCGGCAAACTACACAGGGAAACGGCAACACTTTGTAATGAAAGTAACTAAAGGAGAAGTTACCAAATATAGGTATACCTACACTGTCCAGAAATAAAAAAAAATATCATTAATAGTCACTCCGAAAGATATTAGTGATGATTTTTTAAATCGGTATCACCCCATACAAAGCTGTAAACACAAGAGGTTACAGGGTTTGGAAGAATCAGGAACGGAAAAATTAATAATGAGCGGGAAGAGGGAAAAGTAATCAGGATAACAGTAGATAGCGAATGACATTGCATTTAATTGTTTGCAGATGAAAGTTGGCTGGAAAGTATGGAGCCGGAAGGGAATCCCACACACGAGAAGTGCGAGAAAAGAAACTGTTAGCACATAACTTACGGCTACATCTAGCCAGCTCAACTTTAAATGGATGAGATCTCGACGCCAATCTAATAACTCAAAAAGTCTATGCACCATAGCGAAAAACGTTATTTCTTCTGCTATTTACAGAAATGCGGCACGAGGCCAAAATGAGTAATGGGGAAAAAAGGGCGGCCTTCTTCTGTCTTAAGGTTAAACTTAGCTAGACACAAACACTGACCCAAATATACAACAATATTCATTACACCAAAACAACGCATTCTTACTAACCTTTCTTACTACATTCACCATAATACCTCATGGTCTCTGTGAAAGTTTTAACTAGTCCCCATATTGTACAATTCATTGTTTGTGGGGGGGGGGGGATAAAACAACATTTTAATAAATTAAACCCAATGTGTATATACAATATGTAAAGAAAAACTATTGACAAGAAACTAAACAAAATGATGTTAGTAATAACCCCTACCCCAATCCCCGAATGTGGCAGAAACATCAGTTCACTGGATGAAATCAATGTGGGACTTTAATAATATAAAACATCCATTTATTCTAATCATTCACCCAAACATACACTCATTCACACACAAAAACAAATACGAAAATCACACCCGAAACGAAAGGCACCCCGAATTAAACGAAATGGGGACAGAAATAAAAGGGGCTAATGGGCGTACATGCCCTAGCTAAGTTATGTGGAATGAAGAAACTAAGGACATAAAAACAAGCCTAAAATAACCTGATTTTGGGCGAGGGTGCCTAATTTCACTACAGGGAAAACAATATCCTGATGCCTAACCGGCATCAAAGTGCCACTCAAAGTCAGCCCCTTTCGCTCGGCACAAATGTGCGAACGTCATCCACCTTTTGCCAAATTCTGATGAAGTGATCTGCCGCTTTTCCGTCCTAAGCTGATGCTTAAAGTACAAGATCAGTTGGGAACAAGTGAATAGATAGAATCCCTTCTGACGTGTCGTCCAAATTACGACTCTCATAACCCCTAGCAAGCAAAAGAACACAGTGTTCAACCTTCGTCAAAGACGGTACCACATTGTTATAGATAGAACTGGCCTCAAGGACAACGAAAATTCCTTGCAGCACGCGAACCATGAGACCTTCAACAAACTTGCACAATGGCACTACGACCCCACAATGAAAGAAGGCAACCTGTCCATCATAGAAAACTCAGATTGGAGATTTCTGCAAGCCCGCTGAACAAAGTTTTTGGCGACCCAGAGGTTCCCATGAATCACCAGCCAGGTGAGTGATGTCTTATCGTTATTGAGGCATTTCAATCCGGGCGTCCAAGGCCATATTGAGACGCCAACTGCTTCGTAAGACCGAACTCGTCAATCAGCTCATAACGAACGGACCCGCTAACTAACACATGATATAATGCCCTTCGAGACAATGCTTGGACTTTGGAGAGGCCATCCGATGCCCATAAGAGACGTTTCAGAGCAATACGACTTTCGCGATAGAAGGAGCATTTGCCTCGAGGTAAACGGTGGACCACATCCTCGCACGAGTGCACACTTCTCACTGATGGGAAGCTCTTACGGGCGTGTTCCTTCCAGAAGGCGCCCTCCTCATCCGAATCGCGACATATTCGATGCGAAGCATATATTGACGAATCTCACTGCTAGGCATACCCAAACCGTCTTCAGAAGAGTTGAGGTAACAGATCACCCGAGATCTCCCGAGGTACCTTAGCGGTCTTGCCTCCTCATAAGAATGAGAATAAGAGCCTTACTAATGAAATTAGTGTGGTAGACGGAAGTAGAAGAACAGAGAGTCGGTAAAGGAGAATCGGGTAGATGTGCGAAGCACTTACTTCCACCCTCTTCTTTAAGAAAAGATTCCTCCGAGACCAGAGACGAACTGCAACCAAACAAGACGCCGGGTAACTTGATCGGCCCGTCTGCCTAGAAGAAAGGTCCAGGAAGAGAAACTCCCTCCACGCACCCAACCGCAAGCCAACAGACTTATCACGGTTGATCTTGGCCCCTGTCACCGTCTCGTACTCGCTGATCTCTTTGCTGACTTCGTCAATCTCGGCTCTGCTCGGCAGAAGAACCGAAACATCGTCAACATAGGCAGAATACCTGGCCAAGGTGGTAGCACCAGATAGGGAAATTCCGCGTAGACCGGATTCGTCTTTAACTTTCGAAGGAAGGGTTCCAACGCAAGAACGTAAAACAAAGGCGAAAGGTTCCGATCCTACCCCCCATTTACTTCCACCAGCACACCGGGAGTCGCATACCAGAAGTCGGATCCAGGTGCAAAAATAGCCCGAAACCGGCGGCCGAAAGGACAGCCCCCAGAAATCGATGGTCAACCCTATCGAAGGCCTTGGACTGATCTAAATTGATCAGCGCGGCTTCAATGTCGACTTGATGATCAAGCGTACCAAATGAAGGTTGTCCTGAATAACCATTCTCTCCACAGCGCAAGTGTTCAGAGCCAATCAGACTAGAGATGGCAGCCTGTAAACAGTTCGCTAAGATCTTAGCCGAAATCTTTAACTCTGTATTTAGCATAGTTAAAGGGTGAAAGTTACATAACCCATCCCCACTGTTCTTCTCCTTGCGTAGCAATTTGATCACACCCCTGGTGAAGCGTTGAGATATAGAGCCCGGCTTCATCCAATTGTTGAAAATCAGTAATGGCAAAAGCACAAAGACAGGCGACTGCCTCAAGTACACGTCGTACGGAAGACCATCTAATCCCGGAGATTTGTACGGGCTAACCTGCTTCAGTGCATCCCAGATTTCCGACTCTGTAATGGGACCTCCGCACCTAGTCGCTTCTGCTGCTTCAAGGCAGGGAAAGTCAGCTAAATAGGCGTTGAACAGAGTAGGGCTCAGACCGGGATCCCAGGTAAAAGGTTCCTGAAAGTATTCACGAAAAGCCTCACATATGCCCGCATTTGCAGTCACGGTCCGCTTATCCGGCAATGTGACGCATGCGATATGTCGCTGAGATGCATTCCGAACTTCCTCTGCACGCAATTCAGCGGCCATATTCGTCACTTCAGAGGACATTCTTTTTAATCTAGCCCTAAATACCAGAGCTTGATCCTTCTTGATATGCAAGGAGGCCAACTCTGCCATGATTAAAGCTACACCCCCTCTATCACAGGACTTGATCGCCCTATCTACTTTTTTCTTACAAGCCGTTTTTGCCGCTAATCTATCTAGATTGAGCCGACGACTATAATCAGAAGCAAACGTTCTAATTTTGGATTTTAAATTATCCAACTAGGCATTCCCAACCACAGCCTCCGTCAGTTCCCTCTGTATCATTAGTAGCAGCTGGTCCCGGAAATCTTGCTCAGCGAACAATGATGAGTTCAAATTCCAGCAGCCAGCAATCCTAACCTTAGGCTTATTTAAGTTTACACGGACCCGGACAAGCCTATGATCCGAATAAACTATATAGTGGAAACTTACAAACCTTAAGAGCCCTACATCGGCTCTCCTGACTAAGAATCGGTCGAGGTAGCTAGAATGCACCACTGTAGCCGAGCCTCCCCTATTTGTCCATACTACCTCCGGAGGGTGTTCATTACGGTACTTATCGACAAGATCAAACTTATCGATAAAGTCCCAAAATAGTTTCCCGTCCTGGTTGTTAGTACCCAAATTTGGCCTATACGATCTATGTCGGGGTCAAGGATGGCGTTCTAACCTACCGCTTAAACTACCCGATGAGACGTCCTCAAAAACAACTCAATCTGCCGAAACAAATCAGGCCGGTCAGAATGGACATTGGGCACATAAACCGCATAAGAGCCCTATTCTTTATAGTAACACCCAACCCGCAAAGTGCACACGCCGGATCTGTGAAGACAAGAGCACAAGCAGCATTCAAAGACTTGCTCACCAGCCAAGAGATACCTCTTGAGCGTGCATCAAAACATGCTGAATAGAGGAAATAAAACCCTAGACAGAATGCTTCCATAATCGCGAGAAGAAAATCAGGTTTCCTGCACACAACAAACATTCACCCTAAGACGCTGAAGGTCATGAGAATGCTTCACCGGGAGACATTATGAAACCGATTACGGTTGCTCTCCTGTATTGAACATGGACGGGGTAACACCAATGGCCTCTCCTTTAGACCAGTTCCCATCTCACTCTTGATGGTGCCATCAGGAGACAGGCCGTCGTTGTCCAGGGGGAAGGTTAACTTTAAAGCTCTATAAAAGGAGGAAAGCTCCCTGAACAATATTGTAATTTTTTTTATATTTTCGTCGTGAAAACAAGCGGAAGCATTCCAAACACATGGTTTGTATCCACCACCATTGCCCAAATCTATTGACCAGCCACACCAGTTCGCATCACTGACAAAACACTTTCCGCGTTTGGGAAGTTTCTAGGGTCTTCCACATCCAAATTAATTATTTTTTTTAAATGTTTTTAAATTTGTCATCTTTCTTGAGTGCAAAAGCGCCTTATCTTCCAGTTCTTTGGAAACTCGGCACACGTCTTCCCATGTGTTGTAGATAGGTTTTATTTTATTTTCTATGTTTGGTTCAGCCGAATCAGAAGGGCTTCTTTGTCTTTTTTGTTGTTCACATTTTTTTGTGGATTTATAGATGTCTGTACAGGGGATGGATTGGAATTTACCTTGGGTGCTGATTTTTAGAGGACGATTTGGGTCCAGGCAGCTTCTTGAGGGTAGTCATATTGGAAGGGTCCAGGATTTAACAATTGGGGGTGAGACCATAGAGTGATATTTTGTAGAAGGGGAAGACGGTGCCAAGGAAGAAATTTCAATTTTCTTTTCGGCCTACTGACGTTTAGCCTTTAAAGAATCATTTAGCTGCTGCAGTTTTTCCGTTTTTTTTTTTCGAAAGAGTGCTCAGATCTCATCTTCTGTTTTCGTAGATGTTCTGCATAGCTGGTCGGGGAGACACCCTTGGAACGAGTAGAGTGGGTGGGTCCGTTTATTCCTGTACCTGCTGTAGTTTGTGTGGAACGAGGCCCCGCTGCCCGAAACTTCCCTTTAGCCCTGCCAACGACCTGCCATTCACACTCTCCCTTCTCCGCAACCGCACAAGCGGCGGGCAAAGGCTTTTGAGGGAATGGGAGCGTAGAGATGGACCTAACCAGGGGTTTAAGCACACCGGTCCGATTGCTGGCATGCTTATAACAGACTCGACTAAACAGGGATTTGGGTCGACGGAGGTCAGAACTCCAGAAACCTTCTACCTGTGACGATGATAGACATTTTCTGGCCTTCTGCATCTAGCCAGTTTCGGATGGAGACAAAGGCCTTACGATCTATCATTATCTCAAAGCTCCATCCCCGTTTAGATCGTCAGAGGCATAGATAAGCAAGCACTTGCTCCCCGAGGATCTGAGGATGAACCTCATATAATGATACTATGGTCCTCCGCCTGCCTTCATATTCAGTTCGCTGCATGAGGTCTTTTGTTATCAGATCCCGTCTTGATGTGGCTTCACAAACGGTAGGTGTGGGTAACAGTACGTCCCACATAAAATAACCTTTCCCTTTTATGACCCTCTGGGGTTTGTTCCCCAGAGACGTCAACATTTTTATAACAGTGCCTTTTTTGGAGCGACAAAATTTGCGCGAACATTTGTCGCACACAAAGGCTGACACGATTCTTTTTTCAACCTTTCGTAGTTCCTCAGGATTTGCCAAGAGCTCATCTGCTGTGACAAGATGTGCGTAGCTCTTGACTTTCTCCGTGATGTTGATTTTGCATTTCGGTGGGGACTTCCAGTAAATGGGCCTCTCCCGATCGCTACATTGTCGTCTTTATTGTTATTGTCATTTGCTTATTTTTCTTTGAAGAATCTTGGCCTTCTTCGGCCACCATATTTTTCCCAAATTCTTGGCTTTCAAATTTTAGCCTTTTTCGCCTAACATACTTTTCTTTAAATTTTGGCCATTTCCGGCCACCATACTTTTTGAGGAGTCATCAGGATTGTTAAACTTTTCGACATCCATATATTTATTTTCATTTTCGTCGGTATTGGCTAATTCAGATTGCTTATCGAATAGGTCTTTTTTTTTTTTTTTTCGTTTCAAGTAGATTTTTCCTAACCACCTTTTTTGGCGCCCATTTTATTTTTTTCCTTTAAAACAGGCTTTTTTTTTAAACATAAAACGGAAACAGAAAATTAAAATATAAATAAACAAAACGGTAAATACGAATAAATCACAATAAAAAAAAACAAACAGATTTAAGAAGACAAAATGAAAATAAAAAAAAGTTGGACTTGCCAAAAAGGGTTACTTAAAAAAGAAAACTTATGCAAAAGACAGACGAGAAAAAACGATAGACTCTAAAAGGGAATTAAATATACGGTAAAGACAAAAATAAGACAGATAATCACAAATCTGGAAATACACACAAAAAGCGTTTACACGTGCGAAGATTCGAAAAGAAAAAATGACACAAAGTAAGACAAACAAGAAAGACGTTTAACAACAATAAACAATATGTCTCTCTTTTTTTAAAATAATACAATAGTAGAAATAAAACGATATGCTACAAAAAGAAATACGAAACAAGAAATACATAAAATAACAAATTTTACAAATGCAAGATGGCTGCTGTTAAAAAAAAAAACAAGCCCAACCAAAAACGAACGAAACACGAAAAATAAAATTAAGAAGAAAAAACGGACAGATTAGTCTAGCGGGGCAGGGTGTCTAGCGGGGTGTCTAGCGCTCGATTACAGTAAAGGAAAACCGAAAAATATATTCAAAAAATTACTTTAAAATAAGAGAAAATCAAAACATAATAATAAAAAAGAAGAACAACAAGAGGTAAAGTAAAAATGGGGGAGGGTAAAAAAAGAAGAAATCAAATTTTTGACAAAAACAGAAAAAAGGAACGTAAGAAAATGTAAATAAAAATGGACTTAAAGTAAAAGATGTGTTGTGATTCATAAACAGTTCAAAGAGTGGTAGAAATACGTCTGGTGGCAATCACCAGTCGTACACGGTCTGAAAATGAACGAACTCCCACTACTACCATAGAGAAGAGTTTATCCAAATAATTACAATGAAACTACTTATAGAAAAGACATAGTGGCAACCTTACGGTGGTGGCAAATTGACTGAAGCTGAGCCGTCAGATACCATTGGTAACAACAGATGAAATAAAGTGTACCTTTTTGATAGTGAAACGCGAATTTGCACCATAGATGGCATAGTAACAGACCTTTTGAAAGATACATGAGAATTACACAAAGGCTGATCACAACTATTTCCCCAATCTATGCGGAAAATAATAGTACCCAAAAACTTCAATCCGGGAATAGTGATGCTACTTTTTAAAAAATGTAGATAATAAAGACCTTGGCAACTATCGCATTATTGTCGAACATATAGATTTTTTTCCAAAGGGAACATACAAACAAACGAAGACTCTAGATTAAAATCAGCTAAGCGGACAGGCGGGTTTTACGAGTAGGTCTCTACAGTAAACTATATGCAAATTATTAATCTACTAATTGAAAAACAACCGAATATAATCGATTTGTTTAGCTTTAATTGACTATGAAAAGGTCTTTGACTCTGAATAATACGCGGCAGTCTTTAAATCACTACTAGAGAAGAGTATTAGTGAAAACTCTATAAAGGTTATTTATAATATATATGATAACTACTTATATAATTAAACGAGAAAAGACATAATGAAAGCCAGAATCGGGTAAGTTGCCAAATATAAGGATTAGATATTAGATATAAAAGTGGATGACGCAAACTTGTATATCTTGAAAATAAAAATACCACTATCAGTCGCTCCGGCAGATACAGTTTTTCTTCTTGAGTACATCTTGCGCTTCAAAATGCGAAATGCGGAAGATGGCATAGTAAGAGATCTTTTGAAAGATGCATAAGAAGCATTCCTCAAAATAATTACCACAAATCTTTCCTGTAGTGATTCACTTCGCGAACGAAAAGCGAAGAGTTTACCTAAAATCAACAAGAAGTCGCCTGAGATTGGCCTCGTCTCTTTGCTATTGAAGTGTCAAGTACTGAGTATGGATAACGTCTTTAAACCAAACATGTGAAACGCAGAATACTGGTTTATTGTCTTTTTTCGTTGTTTCGGTACAAAAATTAGATTTACTTCTTGGGAATACCAGGTACTGTAAGATTGGATGTGCGGGTGGTGTAATGTATAATCGCTCGGAATTGTTAATCGGAGAGACGAGTTCCAATTCCCGATGAGTTATTTATGTAATTATTTACGTGCAAATACTCCCGGGAAAGGTATTAATCTGCCTATTTTCCTCACGAGCTATGAGTTAATTAGTTAAACTTGTGCCAGTATAATTAATATTATCTAAAAAATAAATTTCTTACAATCTAAATAAAATATTTTCTGGCTTTAAATAACCTGCAAGGGGTTGATAAGCCGCAGAAAACTAATCAATCTTTTAAATTTTTTAAAATCAGATTCAATGTTCTTTAATTTCGTGTAACGGAAACACGCTTTTACTGGGCTATATACTCGTTGGGACTAGTTTTGCTCTAAGATTAACCGTAATAATACTTTATTTCATCTTGCCTAATGATTCTTAGACTAAAATAGATTCGGAAATAGAACTTGTTAAAAAATTCTTATAATAGTTACCCCTTGCACGTGATGGAATGAAGTATTCGGGCTAAAATTACGCAGTTTGATAAACCTAAATTAATAGATTCCATTAAAAATCCTCTTTACTTGAGATTACCGCAGATTGGTGGAGGTAGCAAGAGATTCTCCAAGCAAATCTCTGCTAGATTTATTAATTGATAATTTGTTACCAATCTATATATCGTTTTCTCTTCTCTATCAATATTAAAATCTATCTATAAGGATGGTCTAACAAGCTTTCAAACTAGTTTATTTTATCTAAGTGTTAGTGTTAGGCTGTCGATATATGAGGACCACCTAATTATTGGCGAAGGGAATTTCTCAGCCTGTGCCAGCATGCACTCGAAAAGGTCAATTTCAAAATTTGCGTAAATGCGCTAACACATCTGGATTTTCTATTTCAGATCATCTTATTGAGATTCTACTTTTGTTTATCACGTAGGTGTGTTTTGTGTGTTGAGAACTGTGGAATGGGTAACCATTGTCAAATGCAAAATAACTACCAAAACTGTCCAACAAACAGAATTGGTAAAGTTTGCAATAAGCAATAACACGAGAAAGAACAGGGCAAAAATAATATAAAGCTAGCAAACAATATATGCAAGGCAAATTAACAGAAATAAAGCAAGGCAATAAAAATATGGCAAAAAATTCACAAACTAAGAATTGGCGTCGACACAGAAAAGCAAGTGAAGACAAGCAAACAAAGCATTCTAACTTCAAAACAAGACAGACCGGGACTGAGTCAGAGGAAACCGTGAACTGGTTTATTGTATTAGCTTGGAAAAATCCCAGTGTGCATCTGTGTGTTTCTGCCTACAAAAGGTGAGGGGGAATTATTGAGATCAACAATAACCCTCAATAAATCGTAGATGTTTCATATAATATCCGTTTAAATTTATTCAATTATTTCACAGATCATTTTCTGAAAAATAGATTAAAGACACACTGTAAATTATTCAAGCGAAAACGCATTCATTTGCATCATATCTTTTCTAATCTTCATTTTGTTTATGTCTTTGTGTTGTAGAAGTATTGTACGAGGGTCATTCAATAAATAAGGTGAATTTTTCGGTATAAGGACTTCTAATACAGATAGAAGCTTACTCTTTTTATTTATTTATTTATTTATTTGTTTTACTTCTTTTTCACATGGATTTAATTTCCTTTGCAGATAAAAAAAAAAAACTTTGAGAGTTTTGGCGATTAACAAAGATGGCCGACCAAGAAGCATCCTCCAGGATTGAACAGCGGTCAGTTATCAAGTTTTTGGTTGCTGAAGGGTGCAAACCAGTTGAAATTCATAGGAGAATGTCAACTGTGTATGGTGCCACATGTTTCAGCCAAAAAATGTCTACAAGTGGGATAAATTGTTTAAAGAAGGACGGAGCAGTGTTGAGGATGAAGACATGCCTGGGAGGCCTACAGAAGTGAGGTCTCTTGAGGTGATCGAATCAGTCAATGAACTCATTCAGTCTGAGAGAAGGGTGACAGTGGATGACATTGCAAGGACTTTGAGCTTATCTGTTGGGACAAAAGCAGGGGTCATCACTCAGAAGGAGTCATCTTGCATCATGACAACGCAAGGCCTCACACAGCAGCCCAAACGGTGCAGACCATCAACGAGCTGGGCTGGGAACTGCTCCCTCATCTCCGTTACAGCCCAGACCTTGCCTCTTCAGACTTTCACCTGTTTGGTCTCTTGAAAGCGTTCACGAGAGTCACGAAGTTTAAAAGTGACGATTAAGTCAAAAGTGTTGTGAGCGACTGGCTGAGACATCAGTCCAAAGATTTTTACGCTGAGGGAATACAGAAGCTTGTGCACAGATGGGAAAAGTGTGTGACAATGCTGGGAGACTACGTTGAAATTCTTTTTAAAAGTAAGCTTCTATCTGTATTAGAATTCCTTATACCGAAAAATTCACCTTATTTATTGAATGACCCTCGTATGTATGTATCGTATGTATTTTCGTCCTCTGTTAAAATTTGCTGACTACTCAGTATAATCAAATGCCTTTTCATAGTAAATAAAAGCCAAAATAAGTAAGAGAACTGTCCAACAAACAGAATTGATAAAGTTTGCAATAACAAGAAAAAGAACAGAGCAAAAATAATATAAAGCAAGCAAACAATATATGCAAAGCAAATTAAAAGTAATACGGCAAAGCAACAGTAATATGACAAAAAGTTCACAAACTAAGAATTGGCGTCGACAAAAGCAAGTTCAGACAAGCAAACAAAACATGCTCACTGCAAGACAAGACAAACCGGGACTGAGTCAGAGGAAACCGAGAACTGGCCTATTTTATTAGTTGGGAAAAATCCCAGCATGTATCTGTGTGTTTCTGCCTATAAAAGGCGAGGAGAAAGTATTCTGTAGTCATTCCTACAAGGAATGAAATCAACAATAACCCTCAATAAATCGTAGATGTTTCAAATAATCACCGTTTACGTTGATCCAATTATTTCCCAGATCATTTTCCGAAGAATTTATTAAGGACACACTATAAATTATTTAAGAGAAAATGCATTCATTTGCATCAATTCTTTTCTAATCTTCATTTTATTTATGTCTTTGTGTTGTAGAAGTATTGAATATATGTATCGTATGTATTTTCGTCCTGTTTTGCAGACTTTGCGGGAACAAGTGGGGGCGGTTATTGGGAATAAGTGGTGGGAGAGGCTTAAGGATAGCATTAGGACTTTCACCACCGAATGTAGCCAACGACTGGCCCTAGATAAGGCTAACAAGGTGAAGTCTTTTAAAGATAGTCTGTCCCGGGCGGAGGCTTGGGGAATCTCCTAGATATAGGTTTAGCCAGACAGGTGAGGCTAGCAAGCGCTACCAGGATCAGGTAGTTAGACATAGGTTAATCAGTATGTCTAAAGAAGTGGTGAATATCAACGCGGGAGTGCACAAAGAAGAGTTCCGATCGATACGTTCGAGAGGTCAAGACCCGTAAGAGGCAAACTAAGACCGACCAAAGACACGTGAGAGACGTGTCGGTGGCATTTCGAGAGGAGTTTTACCAAGGTATCTGGTCTCTGTGGCGACAGGTCTCGCAGCTATTTCGCTGACTTTCCTCGACTTGAGCCGACTGAAGCGGCTAGCTACGAGAGTGAGATCACAGAGGACGAAGAGGGTGGGCAGTATCAAGTCTCCGGAACTTGATGGTCGACCTACAAATTATACTTGAGGCACATCTTTGTTCCATTGGTTCCAGCAGGGGTTCCGTCCCCGACCGAATCTCCAGGGGTGTGATCATACGGTTGAAAATGAGCAAGGGTGGTGGGGCGTGATTTAGATGATTATAGGTCCATAATTCTGTTAAACACAGAGTTAAAGATTCGGGCCATGATCCTAACGGAGCGTTTGCTGTCACTTGCCGAGAGTTTGTTGGGACATGAGCATGCTTGTTCTGTGAAGGGAAAGCTGCATTTGATGTGTACGATTCTAGATGGCGTAGAAGAAGACGATCAGGCTGCGCCGGTCAATTTGGAGCAGTCCAAGGCGTTCGCTAGGATCGAGCATCAGTACCTGGCTGCTGTCCTGCAGGCCGCCAGATTCAAACCCAACTTCTGCACGTACATCAGCTTTTCGTGTTGCTCCCCCAGTGCTGTAATACAGGTAAACGGAAAGCGGTCGCGCGCTTTTGAGCCGTCTCAGTCGGTAAGATAGGATTGTCCGCAGTCGACACTACTTTACCCTTTGGCGTTGGAGCCCGTCTTTCACCAGCTAAAAGACAGGGTTTGCAGTCCGGCCCTATGTGGAATCGAAGTTTCTCGAGCAGGTGTTTTGGTGTACGCTGAAAGACGCATCCATTTTCATGCCGTGCTGCAGCAACATTGAGGTTGGACAGACGGCGCTTGAACGGTACGAAAGGGTGACGGGGGCCAACATTAACCGTAACAAGCCTTCCGGCTTTCGGTTAGGTGTCTGGAAGCGAGTCAGAATTCCGAGGTCCTTTAATTTGACAGACACATTCGTTAGCATTCTTGGAGTGTACTTCGAGCCCGGTCTCCAGCTGAAGAACTGGTCCGAAGTACTGGCAAAGATAGGGTTAAGGCGTGTGTCACTTAATGTATTTCCTCTTATCCTTAATCGATTGGCTGTAATTATTCTCTGAAAGACTGTAAGAAGGCGCTCGAGGGCTTGCTGTCCTACACCTTTTGTGGGGTGGTCGCAAGCATCAGGTCTTCAAATAAGCTGGCTTTCCTACACCACGCGTTGGCAGAGGACTCGATTTTGGATGGGAGTATTAGGGACGCTTTCCCTAGCCTTACAATCACTACTCTCGTTTCGGAGGCTGAGCGCCAGCGTAATACCTGGAATCAATCCGATAGTGTCAGGCGGTCTTGAAGGTCATTCCACGGTCCAGTGACATTTCGTAGATTATTGTATCGCGAATTAGGGGAGGGGTCGCGAAGGATCCTCTCTGTGACCGGCTCGGCTTGTCGGCATCTGAGTTGTGCTCGTTCTGGTTAGCGGTGGATTATCTCAGTAACCCTGATTGATTCGGAACCTCCCCTCAATGACGTAACCTTCAGAGGGGACTGAGCGGATTTACCCGACTGTCATTGGTGTGGCATTGGTTTAGAGGAAACGTCTTCGCACGCCTTCTACGTCTTCAGGTGCACCCGTTCTGGGACTATGTTGGCGAGTTCATCCCAAATATCTCGTGTCCATTGATATCGCATACGCCTGCGATAATGATGTCGCCCCCGTTCTCTGCGGTGAAAAGGATGGTGTTTCTGACGTTGCTAGCTGTGGTATGAATGGTGGTGTGGATGTCGAGAATGGAGTGAATCTTGCGATACGAATGCTATTCTAATCAGGATCTGGGTGTATCAGCTCAAGATGAAGATTATAGCAAATAGAAAAAAATTATTATTGACAGATTTCAGCGAAGTGGCGATCCTGCTTCGGGTAAGCGGGGCTAGCCATGATTTTCTTTTTTAAGTCCCCTTTGACGCAACGGGGCAGTTTCTGTGAACCCTACCCTGATTACGTTAAACGATATTTGTTTAACTAGTTATTGTAAGTAAGGGTTGTTCACGGAATCTCTTTTATTATGATACATGTCGAGATACCCAAGCTCCCCAGTTCGTTTTGTCCCATGTTTTTGAATTGCGACTGGGTCAGTTTTTGATTTGCCCGCTCCGCCATTTATTTTTACCTTTCCACTCCATTAGTGAGTGTGTTTCTTGATTCTGTCTGTAGACAGAATACAGCGGCCGCTCTTATTATTTTTGAGGCAGGGGACGGGGTCCTATTAACATGTTATGTTTTAGTTTGAATGTTTTGTTTCATTTTACGTTTGCTTTTGGGTTCATCCCCTTCCCCATCATTTTATGTTCATGAAATTTTTATGATTGATGAATTCTTGTGGTGAATGAGTAAATTGTAATGAATGAATGGGTCGTGAATCTGATTAGCTGGGTCTAGTATAGTTTAGTGTTGGCCAACCTTACACCACTTCTTATTCGGTCTTGTACCACAATTTTTTTTTAAGCGTTTCACCCCAAGCAAGGCGAGAAGCCGCTAGCACGCATGGGGTTACAGAGAGTTGGGGCGAGAGCAAAGAGGAGTGATAGTGGAAAGGATGAAGAGAAGGATAAGGGATAAATCAAGGCATCTGGAGACGTCGATTGACATTACATTTGAATAGTTGGAGATTATAGCTATCAGTTTGTTAAAAAAAAACTTCGTACAAGGATTGAAACGAGTAGAACTATTCTTATTGAGACTTTCCTCTGAAAAATTTGGAGAACATTTCTGCCAATTCTGTGCAGCCCTTGTGTATACAAATAGAGTGTTTATATTTTTTTACTTTCAACGTGATACGCTTATAATATATATATATATATATATATATATATATATATATATATATATATATATACGTTAGTAGGTTATTAATATATGTGTGTTTCCTGTCCTAACTGTGGGAATACACTTCCCCCGTTTTTTTCTTTGTTTTTTTTTGCATTCAACGTGATCCGCTTATAATATATATATATATCTATATATATATATATATATATACACGTTACTAGATTATTAATATATGTGTGTTTTCTGTCCTAACTGTGGGAATACACTTTCCACCCTTTTTTTCTTTTTTGCATTCAACGTGATCCGCTTATAATATATATATATATATATATATATATATATATATATACGTTAGAAGGTTATTCATATATGTGTGTTTCCTTTCCTAACTGTGGGAATACACTCCTCACACCTTTTTTAGACGTTGAAAACAGCCGTTTTATTTCTACGATCGAATTCTGAAAAGACACGAAGAAAAATCGGTCCCCTTCCTCCATCCTTTTTATTTTTTGTTTCGAATTGCCATTTGCAGCGATTACATTTTTCTCGTTTTCTGCCTACTTTCATCTCATTTTAATAAATGTCTGCTTTAATATCATTAATTAAATCCTGTAACCTCAAGAACATAAAAACTAAAAAGAAATATTACAGAAATGAAAATTTGGATTGGCTAGATTTTGCAAATATATCATAAAATATCTACATTGCTTGCCGCTCTTTATAAAGGGTGTTTCATTAAGATGGATCAAAGTCAGCAGTAAATAAATCAGTGTCATTGGTGAAAATTTATTTATTTCTCTATTGGATCAATGTAATTTAAGTCATGACAATTATGTGTGAAAAATAATGTCCGTCAAATCTAAAAGAAAAAGAAAGAAAAATCATTAGACGCTTAAACTTAATTCACATTAAAATCGGTCCAAGTTATTGGAATACTCTTTACATATATTTATTTCCTTGATTCCTGAGCTGTGATCTAAATGCTGAGGTGGTTACCCCTTTCAATGCAGAAAAGGACTATAAATTTCATTATAAAATCCATCAGTAAAACAATAGCTTATTGATGAATATCATAAGAGATCTGATTAAAAATTAATTACAGAACAATTGTTTTTGATTTAATTGATTTTTAAATCTGAATAAATTAATTAATTATCCACATTATGCAATAAACAATAATTGAACCAATATATAAGACACATGCCTGTGGGAAACTCGAGGCGGTGTAATGTTTAGCAAGCTTGTCTCGCTAGAACAATTACTACTGAGTAGTGAGTTCGATCCTCACTGGGTGCCCCATACTTTCGGCCTTGTGCCACATCTAAGCTACGCTTGGAAAATCACTATAAGACAGATGCCTTATAAGAAATAAAGGATTTAACCGAATTTATTTGATGTCAGTATTTTAAATAAAATATCTGCACACACGAGCAGACAACGAAATGCATATGTTTAATTCAATTTCTGGAATTCGAGCGGGCGCTTATACAAAACAGCTTCGCATTATGTGCAGGTGAACGCAAGCGTGCGCTCACGCAATGAAAGGAAAAAAACATGCACCAACAAAAAGTGCATATATAAAAGAAAAACGAGAAAATAAACAATCAATTGCTGATATACCCTGAGGAGTGGACAGAACGATTGCTGGAACGTTCGTCCGTGAGACTCTAGTGCCTGGATGCTGACGGTAACAAATTTTATATACGTGTTATAAATATGTATAGTCATCCACAGACAGACTGTTTCGCTGTATCACAGCTCTTCAATGTTGCCAGACGTCCGGTTGCCTCTAGGTAGGATAGAAACCCGGCTGAATTGGAGTCAGTCGGAGATTCTACCACTAAGCCGTCGGCGCACGGCAGGGATAAAGGTGAATTTTAGCGTATTTATTTTTAGACAAACACACAGTGACTGAGAGGACTCGATTCCCTTTACCGAAGAGTCTTGCTATATTAGCCGTAATAGTCACTGTTTACAAACCCACAGTTCCTATATATATATATATATATATATAATCATCCACATACAAACGTTTCGCTGTATCAAAGCTTCAAGTCGTGAGCGAAACCCGACTGATTTGGCATCAGTCGGAGATCCTACCCCTAAGCTATCGGCGCATGGCAGAGAAAAGAAATTACTAACGTATTATATACAAACGTCAGCAGCCAGAGTGCTCAATACATTAATGAAGAGTGATGCGTTAATAGCGGCGACGACTACTGTCTTGGAATTACCTTTTGCTCAATTGTAGTCGATCGAACTGACGACAGCGTAGCATATATATATATATATATATATATATATATATATATATATATATATATATATATATATATACATGGTGCGATGGGCAAATTGTCGCAATTTTATATTTTTAATTTTGCGCATGCGCGTTGTTTTTTGATTTTGTCGACTGCACTGTATAATAGGGTCAGTTGAGCACTGCCTGTGAGAAAAAAACGCCATGAATCAATTCATTGAGCCATGAAATTGGAAACTGCATGCTGTACAGATTGGCATTCACGCCGGAAGCTGAAATGCAAACATTTGAGAGTGTTTGGATGTCATTCTGAGGAGAGGGCAGAAAATTCGGGAAGACTTGAATAATATATCCGGTCAACATCACGGTGTTTGGAGTGATCACAAGTGATGACCAGGTTATGCTTCCATTCATCTCCCACAGGGTCTCAGACATGAAGGCTTACATCAAATGCCTTAAGGGGGTAGTGCTATTATGTGTCAAGAGGGTGAATACTGGAACTCGGGATTCTGCACCATACCACACAAGCAGGAGAACCCAGTTGTGGCTCTCAAACAATTTCTACGATCACATCACCTCTTACATCTTTATATATATATATATATATATATATATATATATATATATATATATATATATATATATATATATATGATCTTAACATTTATTCCAAATTAATTTAAATAAAAACAAACTAAATAGAAAACATTTGTATTTTTCCTCAGTTTCTTCTTTAAATAATTTTAAACTTAATATAGATTAAATTTAAAATTTAAAATTGGTAATTTTTAATTTTATAGTATAATTTAATATTTATTAGTTAGAATGACTTCTACTTTAGTCTAACCTCAACATTAAAGCATTAAATAATTATTATAACCTAAAAGTCTGTTGTCAAGTTTTTTGAATTCTCATATACTTGTATTTTGATTGGTCATTCCAGCTTATGTAACAGCATTTCCCCTTGCGAGGGATGTTTGATTGATTTGAACCTTTTAAAACCCTTTGTTTTACATTCAACACCATCACTTGATAAGACACCAGAATTGTTGAAACAAAATGGCTATTTTTGTAGTGATTTTATAACATGTTTATGTTATAATTTTCGAATAAATAATTATATTTGCTTAACTCTGTATTGAACAACTTTTAGGAATATATATATATATATATATATATATATATATATATATATATATATATATATATATATTAATGCATGTTTCATTAAATAATATAGACAAGTTTTGTCTATTTATTTTAAATAAGTTCCTTTCAGCAATATAAGCTTAATCACATTATCGTTGAAAGACGAAAGGTACACACCATATTGATACATGTTTAAATCCAATCTAAGCTTTCGGTTCGCATAAGCCATTATCAAAGATGGCAATTTCAATAAATCGTTTTACTTACAACCGTGACTGTAAGGCCTCACTCCTCGACCTGTGTTTTACCTCCATCCCTGAGTCTTGTAGTGCCACGCAGCTCTGTCCTATCGGTAACTGCGATCATGCTGTAGTGTCTGTTAGCATCTCCTTCAGCCCCACCTCCTGCAAGGAGCCTCCTACCACCAGAACCTCATTCTGCTACCAACGGGCTGACTGGGACTCATTTCGTGACTTCCTCCGCGATGTCCCCTGGGATGCTGTATTTAAGCTCCCCATTCAAAATTGTGCTTCAGAGGTCTCTTCCTGGGTTAAAGCTGGAATCGACGCTTTCATCCCCTCAAGGTCAAACCGCGCTCCTCCCCTTGGTTCACAGCTGCTTGCTCAGCTGCCATTGCCCATAGAAACCACTTCTTCCACCGTTTTCATAGTGATATGTCTGACTTCAATAGACGTCTATTCACCTCTGCCCGTAACGAGTGTAAGCGTATCCTCAACGAAGCTAAGTCATTATTTGCTGTTCGGATGAAGGAACGTATTGCATCTCGCAAATTCGGCTCCAAAGATTATTGGCGCCTCTGCAAGAGCGTTCTGAACAATAGCAAACCCTCCATTCCTCCCCTGTTCAATCAGTTTGAGGTCCTAACCACCTCTGTCGACAAGACTGAATGCTTTGCTCGGAAGTTTTCTTCCAATTCAACGTTAGACTCTTCCGGGGTACCCATGCCCGATTTCCAGAACCAAGGCCCTTCTGAGCGGATTGCACATATCCCCGTCGTTGGTATTGGGCATTATTTCTAACTTAGATCACCACAAGGCTACTGGTGGTGACGGGATACCAACGACTGTCCTGAAGAAATGTGCGCCTGAACTGGCGCCTGCCCTCTCTAAATTATACAACCGCTGCCTCAAGGAGTCTTGCTTTCCTGACTGCTGGAAATCCTCAACCATTGTTCCTGTCTTTAAGAACTTTGGTGACCCCTCCGACCCTTCTAATTACCGTCCTATCAGTCTCCTACCCCTCTTCGGCAAAGTCTTCGAAGCCATTATCAACACCGATGTGATTAATCACCTGTTATCCCATGATCTGCTCTCAGACAAGCAATATGGTTTCCGCTTTGACCGATCTACAGCTGATGTGCTTACGGCCATCACTGAATTTGCCTTCCAAGCTATTCATAATAACGGTGAAGCTCGTGCCGTGGCCCTTGACATCTCCAAAGCGTTTGATAGAGTTTGGCATGCCGGCCTTCTTCGCAAGCTCCAGGGTTATGGCATCACAGGTCGATTGTTTGACCTAATAGAATCATTCCTGTCAAACCGTGAATTGAAGGTCGTTCTCAATGGATTCATCTCCAGCTCCTATTCCACTAATGCAGGTGTTCCTCAAGGCTCCATCCTAGGCCCTACTCTGTTCCTCATATTCATAAACGACCTTCCTGACGCCATAGATTCCCAAGTCGGCATCTATGCGGACGACACCACAATTTACTCTTGCCTCAAATACAAATCCAGTGATGCTGACAAAATTAACCTGGCATCTCGGATAGAAAAGGACCTCCAATCGGTTGTGAACTGGGGCGAGAAATGGATGGTTAACGCCTCTAAACCAAAACTGCTCTCTATTAACCACTACAAGGATCCATCCCTGCATCCCATTAGAATGTCTGAAGACAAACTTCTCGAGAGCTCCTCTCTGCGGATGCTCAGTCTCACACTGTCCGCTGATCTGTGATGGAACAAATACATCGAGTCAGTTGCATCATCCACCGCAAGGAGAGTTGGTTCCCTGTGCCGAGCCAGGAAATTTTTCTCCCCGGAATCGATCCTCCAAATCTATAAATCGACCATTCGCCCTTGCATAGAGTATTGCTGCCATATATGGTCTGGAGCCCCTGCTATTTGCCTCAGGGTTCTTGATAAGATCCAGATACGGATATGCAATGTAATTGGCCCTGATCTGTCATCTCGTCTGCAGTCGCTCTCTCCCAGACGCGACGTTGCCTCACTCTGTCTTTTTTACAAATACTTTGACGGTCCCTAGGCCTCATGAATTTAAACGTCCTACGAGGCTGGCATGCCGTTCCCACCCCTTCACCGTTGAAACTGTTAGATGTAGACGTATCTTCTACTCCAATAGCTTCATGTCTCGCACATCTCCCCTGTGGAACTCCCTTCCCTATTCCTGTTTCCCTGACAAATACAATCTCCAACTATTTAAGTGTAACGTCAATCGACATCTCCAGCTGCCTTGATCTATCCTCTTCCCTTCTCCACATCCTTTCACCTTTCATTCCCATCTGCTCTCGCTCCCAATCTTCTGTAACCCCCTAGCCTTGATCGATCCACTATCTTTCTCCACATCCTCTCCTTTAGCACTCCTATCTGCTCTTCCTCCAAACCTTCTGTAACCCTCTGCGTACTAGTGGCTTCCAGCCTTGCTTTGGGTGATATGCTTAAAAAAAAAAACAAAAAAAAGCAGACAGACGAAACTACAATAATAGTCTGCCCTTTCTGCTTGAATAAGCTCAAAGTAACGACAAACTCGTATTTACGAGACAAGAAAGCGAAAATCGATTTCGAAAATCCGAAATATACACATTATATATATATATATATATATATATATATATATATATATATATATATATATATCCAAGTATAGGAATGGTGTATAAGGAATAAATTCTAATAACCAACAAATACTCTTCTTAAAAGAGTGGTCAATACAAAGTAGAGCAAATATAATATATATATTAAGACATTTTTATGTTTATACATTCTTTTTATAGATACAAATATTTAAGTAAATGCTCTGTTTATAATAAACAGTATTGAAAAACATTGTCCAAGAAATTTTTATAGAAAATATTCGTCCTCCGAACCGATTCGGTAACAGAGGAGCGTTCGGTTAGCAAGGTCGATTTTACTCCCTTTAAACTTCAATCTTCCATGAATCTCTCACGTACATTCATATCTGCTCATGGCGTATCCAAATGACGTCACACATTATGAAATGGACAAAGTCCGACAATGTAATATATATATATATATATATATATTATAGTAATTCGTCGAGCTTAGAATCCTCAACAGAATGCAGTAAGCATTCCTATTTCCTATCTGGGACTCATAAGCAGTGCGCATCCACTACCGAGAATCGAACCCGGATCGCTTCGATACAACGCGAACGTCATACAAACTGTACCACGGGACTCGTTGACGAAGAATAAACTAGACTCGATATAGCGCCGCTACTCACTCAGTTCCGTTCACCGATACCCATCCAAGTATACAGAGTTATCCAGAGTCCCCGAAACGGCTGTCCAGTGTTTTCTGCATTCTGTTGAGGATTCTAAGCTCGACGAATTACTATAAAAATTAGACTAAATCCCCAAATCAATTACTTATAAACACACACACACACACACACACACACACACATATATATATATATATATATATATATATATATATATATATATATATGTATATATATATATATATATATATATATATATATATATATATATATATATATATATATATATATATATATTACACAGAATACCCCATTATGTTCTCATTTTATGATAAATAACTCTAGGCTATAAAATAATTCCATGCAATATTGAAATCATCGGCAAATTTATAACGCCGTTCGGAAGCCTCGCGGCAAGCGTATTTCCTTATTATACGTCCTCAATAAGTTCTGCAGATTTTTATGAGTCAACAAAATGCCACACTTATTTGCTCATTCTTTTATTCCAATGCCAACAACGTGGTTATTATGTTCTATTCTACTCATTCCCCAAAAGTGTCAATTTATTCATTTCTTTTAATCTCGATCAGCAGCAAACTAGTTCATAAAATCTGCATTTACGTTGGAAAATGGCTTGCTGCTCTTGAAACCACGTTGCATATAATTCTTTTAAATATATACAAGTACTTGCAGCCTGGTAGATGCTGGTAGTGTAAAGGTTATAGGCACAAGATATAAATTCATCGTGCCATGTTTCATTTCTGCTCGTTTCCTTTATTGTAAACTTTGCACCAATGACCTTGGAATAGGCATGAATCCATCAACCTCCAGCTATGGATTAAATAGCAAGACCGACCGGGCTCTATTGCCTTAACTACTCGAGGAGAAGGAAATTTGAATTCAAAACCAGCCTGAAGTGGGATAGCTTCCGTCAGAATATCATGCCCGAAACACACTATTACAGCTTTTGCCGTGGAGAATGGGATGTGTCCCTACGACCCTAATAGCTTACAGGTCCCGTAACGTGACGTTAGTTAGTAGCTAAATTTCTGAGAGACGTTATTTTTTTATTTTTTTTTACTTTATTTTTTTATTTGCCAAGCTTACATTACTAATACTCAGCTGGAGATCGTGCCCGAAGCACACCACTCCGCATTGGACGGTTCAGTCTGTCATCTATACATCTTCGAACCTCGGGAATTGGCGTCACAGAATCACATGCGCTATCCATTTTCGCAGTTGCTGTTGTTGAAAGTCTTCATATCTTGTGCTTTCTCTTATTTGGTACTGTTCTTTGCGATTCTGTAGCGTCAGTTCACGAGGTTCGAAAAGTAATGGTTCTCGCCAAAACCTACAGGCTGGAAGCCATGTTTATCTATTGATCTGAGAAAGCCGTTATATCGAGCTGACAGTTGTGACATTTCTGAATTCGTGTTTTGGCTTAGTAGCAATTTGTGGTGTTGTGTGAAACTACTCCTAGTGCAGCATATTCTATGTTCAATTCCCTTATCCCCTACGCTAAATTTGTTATAACTCATCTATAAGCCGTGTCATTTGAAATATTTAGTATTTGCTAAATTTATATCCTGATTTTTATAATGGATTCAAGGTAGGTGCCATCACTGCTGTCATTCTAATTCCAGATTATTGTCTCTGATTTGGAAAGATATATATATATATATATATATATATATATATATATATATATATATATATATATATATATATATTTATATATATATATATATATATATGAATCAATACTTGATAAGCCAACTGCATTCATTAATGAAATCGATGTTTTCATTCCAGCAAGAAGTTACCAAGTTAAACCGCATTCATCTCCTTGGTTCTCCCCTGCATGCTCGGCCGCTATAGCCCACAGGAATCACTTCTTCCGGCTACACCAGAAAGACGTGTGTGATTACATCAGACGTCTTTTTGTCTCTGCTCGTAACGCGTGTAAGCGTGTCTTCAAAGAAGCAAAGTTACTTTTTGCTGATGGAATGAAACAACGTATAGCATATCGCAAGTTCAGGTTTAGAGATTATTGGCGTCTTTGCAAGTGTGGTGCGAAACAACACCAAATACTCAATCCTTCAATTCGAATTCCTGACATCTACAGCAGACAAAGCTGAATGCTTTGTTCGGAAATTCTCTTCCAGCTCAACACTCTACTCCTTTGTAGTACCCACACTTGATTTCCCCAATAGGTCAGAGATCCTACTGAGTGATATGCGCATAACCCTGTCACTAGTTTCAGATATCATTTCTAAATTAGACTCCCATAAAGCAAGCGGATCCAGTTATCGCCAAACTCTATAATTATTGACTTGCTGCTGCCTGCTTTCCAGCTTGTATATCGTCTTCTGTAGTTTCCTGTTTTTAAGAACTCTGTAGAACCTTCTGACCCCTCTAACTATCGCCCTATTAGTCTCCTAACGCTTTTCAGCAAAGTATTCGAGGCTTTAATCAAAGCTGAAGTGGTTTAGCACTTTGCCTCTCACGACCTGACAAACAATATGCCTTCCGTTTTTCCAGATCTACCGCTGATGTGCTAATGGCCCTCACTGAATATATATATCAAGCTCCTGATAATAATGGTGAAGCCCGTGTTGTGGCTCTGGATATCTCGAAGGTGCTGTTCTTCTACGTAAGCTCCAGGGCTACGGTATTACTGGACAACTGTTTGATTTAATCCCATCATTCCTGTCAAATTGTGAAATGAAGGTCGTTTCGAATGGACTCACTTCCGGATCTTTTCACGCGAACGCCGGTGTCCCCCAAGGTTCTCTCCTGGGTCCTACGTTGTTTCTGATCTTCATCAATGACCTTCCTGTCATCGTCAGTTCCCAAGTAGGCATTTATGCAGATGACACTACCATTTACTCCTGTCTGAATAGCAAATCCGCCAGATTCGACAAAGTTAACCTGGCCGTTGCTCTTGAAAAGGACCTCCAATCTGTGGTCAACTGAGGACAGGAAATGGCTCGTAAATTCTAATACCTCCATAACGAAACTGCTCTCATTCAACCACAATCAAGAATCTTTCCTGCCCGCCATCAGCATGGCTAATACTAGACTCATGGAAAGCAACACACTACGACTTCTTGGTCCCACTTTTTCAAATGACTTGAAGTGAAAAGACTTCATCGAATCAATAGCCGCATCTACTGAAAGGAAAGTTGAGTCACTGTGTCGTACCAGAAGCTTTTTCTCGACAGAGACATCTTGCACATTTACAAATCTACCATTCGTCCGTGAATTGAATACTCTTGCCATATCTGGTCTGCTGGTCCTTCTACTCAACTCGAGGTACTTGGCAAAATCCAAAGAAGGATCTTCTATATCATCGATCCTGAGTTGGTTTTTCGACTTCAGTCACTTTCTCACCGACGTGACGTGGCTTTCCTATGTCTTTTCTACAAATATGTAGACGAGCTTTGACGAGCTTTTTTCCTGGTGTCGGTCTACATGAGTTTAAGTGTGCTACTAGACTGACATCTAAGTCCCACCCTTTTATTGTTAAATTAGTTAAATGTAACTGTCACTTCTACTCCAATAGTTCCTTTTTTGTCGCACTTCACGTCAGTGGAATTCTCTTCTGTTTCATTGATTCACTGGTAACTGCAATCTTCAAAAATTTAAATGCAATGTCAGTCACCATCTTCTATCTTCTTGAACCCCGTTCAGCTTTTATCCTTTCCTCGGTTCCCCTTGCCCAGTCTTTTCTCCCATCAGCAATCTTTGTAACCCCCTGCGCGCCAGTGGCATTCCCGCCTTGCTTGAGATGAGATGATTAAAAAAAAAAATTTTAATTTGTGTTTTAACAATTGAGGGTAGAAACGATTTTAAATTGTCTTCACAATTGATGGTGAAAATAAATAAACTTCTCTGTTAAATCTGTGTGTTGTTATTTTTAACACAAGAATTTTTTTTGCAACACGCTAACGCGAGTTGAGATCCTCACATTATTTAATATTCTTCAAGATACCGCTAACATTTTTTGTCGAGATTTACAAACTCTACGTTTCGTTCAATTTCGCAAACCAATCGATGAAATTTGAATAAAATGGTTTGTTTGGAAATTACTTTGACAAAAACCCTACTTCGCGGACTTTACACACACAGTAAAAAAAAAAACGTATTTTGTACCCACTGACCTATTTGCACTTCTCCCCAACATTTGATTTCGATCGGTCAATGTATGGCTATTTTAGAGGGCGCAACGGACGGACTGACAAAGGTCACAGAATTTTATATATAATATATATATATATATATATATGTAAAAATAAATTATCTACCTTCATAATAATAAAAAATATTAACGGCCAAATAACCCGGGGGTCTATTTTAACGAGAGCGGTAAAATAATTGCTAAGACTTAGTAAATAATGTAGCATTTACATAGAAAAGACGGGCAATTTTTGGTGTGGATTAAAAAAAGAAAAGAAAAGAACAATGGTAGTATAAGTGAATTTCTGCCAAGGCCAAACGGCTGTCTGATTTGGCGCTAAATAATCTTGCTTCGATTTATTTTGTATTAATTTATGTTTATCTTGTGTATTTTCCTTTTTAAAAACGCATGCATTTATGTGGAGACCGACTGAGGCTTTAAACGAATTATTCCTATTTATATCTATAGCAATTACACAGGTCATGAACTATTTGGTTAACGAACGGAGCTACAGAATGAAAAATCTTTATATGTAGTGACCCCATTATTAGAAGGAATCGTTCAGTTTAATCACAGATAATGTTATCAAACGAATACTGCTGTGAAAATCAGTCAACTCCATACACTGTTTAAAAATTAATAAAAATTTCTACTGAGCTGTTACGTGACATCTGTCCTTCTTTACGGCAGTGAATATTGGACGATTTCCTCAAAGATGAAGAAGAGACTCGAGGCGACGGAGATGTGGTTCTACAGAAGGATGCTAAGGATATCATGGACCGACCGTATGAGCAACGATGAGGTCTTAAAGAGGTTGCAAACAAGGAGGAGGCTTATACTTAATATCAGGAAGAAGCAGTTGAAGTTTCTGGGATAGGTAATGAGGAAGGAGGGCCTGGAGAATCTGATACTCACGGGTCGAATAGAGGGAAAGAGAGACAAAGGAAAACAACGCGTGACATACCTGGCGGGCTTAAGAAAGTGGATGACAGAACGTGGTCTGGGGGAGGAAGCAGAGGGAAGGAACTTGTTGCGAGCTGCAAGGGATAGAGAGAGGTGGAGAGCTATGATCGCCTACGCCCTGAAAGGGCATGGCACATAAAAAGAAAAGTCAATATATTCCGTGCTAATTTTGTATAATGTTAAATTCTTTACAGCAATGTTTTTAATTGCCCTCTCCTAGTTTTTATACTGTACCGGGGGTCGTGGGGGTACTCTTCACGTTTGGAATTCAAGAACTGTAGAGATTATTTTCTTTAGTTACTGTTCTTATCTTGGAGCTAATAATTGGAGAAAGTACAGAAATGTAATGGTAAACGCGCCCGCAATAAAATAATGTCAAAAGGACGGTTTTCGTTCCATTGACACCACGTTTTTTTTAACTACCTTTACTCTTCGACAATGTTTCTTCTTTTAAAAAACTGGTAACATTAAAAGTATATTGTTTACATTTTTATTCCTTTCGCTTAATGTTATCTACCGTTTATTCTTATCTAAATAACTATGTTTCATGTTGAGCCTAAAAAATAACCCCGCTGTGTTTTCATCAAGCGCTTATATTTATAGAGTTACAATCTGATCCAATGACCAAAAGTATTATTTTTCAATTAATTCGTATTCTTTCCTCACTATATACACTGCCATCTACAGACAGACTATTTCGCAGAATCACAGACGTCCGGTTGCCTCTACGATCAAAACTCGGCTGAATTGGCGTCAGTCGGATAATCTACCCCTAAGCCGTTGGCGCACAGCAGGGGAGAAAGTGAATTTAAGCGTATTTATTGTTAGATAAACACGCCAGTGACTGAGAGAATTCGATTCGTTTTATCGAAGAATCTTGTATATATATATAGTTTGGTTAAAGACCAACGAATTTTCCTGGTTGAGGATTTTATTTTCCTATATTTTTTTATTTTCTATATTTTATTTTTATTTTTCTATATTATTTCTATATTTTGGATCAATTTTGTGGTTTCAGGTAAATATTTAATTATTAATTACGGTTATCATTAGCCGTTAACAAGCACTTGATTTTTGTGCTGTTTAGTTTCCAGGTATCACGTTTGTTGCCATGTATTCTCATGATAGTTCGTGTCTGTCTTTTTATTTTCGTGTATAATTATCGGAAAATACCGATTAAGTTTGTTTCTAAATTTGAAGGCAATTTATTGATGGTGGCTTGTATGATTTTACGCTTAATACTTATAGTAAATTGTAGCTAATGTTTGCAGTTTATATGATATAGCACTTTTGTATTATTGGTAAGGATTTGTCGGATTTCTTCGGTGTTTTTCCGTTGAACTGGTTGATGATATGTGATTTAATTTAGTTATTATTACATAAATGACACGTTAAACGGCGTGATAAAGTGTTTTTGTAAAACCGATAGATGTGTTGTTTGAATTATTTCACAAAACATCTATAATATATATAATTAATTAGTGTAAATGAGATATTGGTACCTAAATTCACTACACACGCACACACACACACACACACACACACACACACATATATATATATATATATATATATATATATATATATATATATATATATATATATATATATGTACGACAATTAAAAGAGAAAGTAATTCATAAAACGGAAATTTACTGAATGTCCCTAATTTCGGAAATCTCTACAATAAATATACGTCCAAGATCATACATATATATATATATATATACGCGTATATATATATATATATATATATATATATATATATATATATATATATATATATATATATATATATATATATATATATATATAATCCATCCGCAACATACTTATAGCAAAAGCAAGTGTAATAGTCTCATCCACATGTAAAAGTAAGGCTAGAAATAAGGGAAGCACTAATAATAAAAATGAAAACCCAACACTCAATAACATCAACTATGAACACGGCCACAATGTGCTGACCGTGTTTGGAAATAGAAGCCGAAAAACATTCCCATCACTCTAGAAACATATATAAAAATCTACTGCTAGTGGTGGACTACTTAGACAGCATGTTACCTCCATTTACAATAGTATCCAACATATTTGTGAAGAAAAATTGAATAAAAAGATTAAACGCAGTAACTTCTCAGTCGTCTTTAATGAAACCTCTATAAAAGAGGGACTGCTGTTCAAATGAACAATATATATATATATATATATGTGTGTGTGTGTGTGTGTGTGTGTGTGTGTGTGTGTGTGTGTATAGGACAATTTTGAAAAAGTTACCTTAATATGGCTCACCGATGAACCAGTGTCATCAGTAAAATAATTTTATTTCATATGCTGATGTCCTCGGGCCATCCGTGAAAGAGATGGAAAAAATTTCCGAGATGGAAAAAAAAAAAAATTCAAAATTGTTTTATATATTTCCCACTCCGTCGGTTTCTCGTTCAAGTTTATTTTTTCTCTCTTTCTCTTTGTCTCTCTGTCTCTCTTTCTCTCTTTCAAACACACACATTCACCATTAGATATCGTCGGCTGATATCTCGATAATGATATCGTTCGGCGTCATATTTCCTCCCATTTGTCAACTATTTAGGATTTTTCTTCTTCATTACTGTTTTTGAACGTTGTCACCCACACATATAAACACATTCCTTTCACACGCACAGAGTCGTGTACATCCATAGATGTATGTATATATATATATATATATATATATATGTGTGTGTGTGTGTGTGTGTGTGTGTGTGTGTGTGCGTGTGTGTGTGCGTGTCTGTGTATGTGTATGTTCCATGTTAAAACCTTGCATCGAAGCACAATTGCTATTCACAAAATATATGCAATAATTACGTATGTAGGAAAATCTGAAAGAAAAAGTGAGATAAACAAAAAAGAACAAAAAAAAGAATAAGTTACGTAAAGGAACAAGGAAGAAGAAAGAAAAAGAAACGAAAGAGTAAGAAAGAAAGCACAAAAAGTGAAGAAGCAAAAAGGAGGGAAAATATGAAAGAGGAAAAAAAAGAAAGAAAGAAAGAAAGAAGGAAAAAAATGAAAGAAAGTTGAAAAAAGAAGACATACTGATGAGAAAACTAAACAAAAAAAGAAACAAAAAGAATGAATTACGTAAGAGAATAAAAAAGAAAGAAAGAAAGGAAGGAAGGAAGAAAGGAAGAAAAAAGAAAGTAACAAAGAAGGAAAATAGAATTAAAGAAAACAGATAATGATAAGAAAACAAAAAAGAAACGAAAAAGAATAAATTAATAGAATAAGAAAGAAAGAAAGAAAGAAAGAAAAAGTAAGATAAAAGAAAGGAAGAAAAAGTAGAAAAGAGAAAACAGTGATGAGAAAACAAAAGAAAAAGAAACAAAAAGAAAAAATAAATTACTTAACAAAGAAAGAAAGAAAGAAAGAAAAAGAAAGAAAGAAAAAAGAAAGAAAGAAAAAAGAAAAAAAGAAGAAGTAAGATAAAAGAAAGGAAGAGAAAAGAAAGTAGAAAAGAGAAAACAGATATTGATGAGAAAACAAAAGAAAAAGAATAAAGAAAAGAATAAATTACGTAAGAAAGAAAGAAAGAAAGAAAGAAAGCTGGGATAAGGAAAGAAAGAAAGAGCAAAAAGATAGGAAAGAAGAAAACAGGAAATGACGTAAAAGGAACGAAATAAAAAAAAGGACAGAACAAAGAAAGAAAATTGGAAATATATTTCGAAAAGCGATTGCGTCTGAAATGCTTACATTGAGACCATAACATTATTTCTTTTACAACTAACGTAATGACATTACTGTTTGTTGGCTAGCTGACTAGCTGCTTCGTCGCTCTTGTATAGGAATGCTATAATAGGGAAGGCTTCGAGCGAGCTACGCACGCATTTATACGTGAAAAAAAAAAATGAATGAAAGAAAGAAAGCGAGAATGTATTTCTCTATAAAGCTGAGGCCAATAGAGTCCGTAGCGTCGGCCATGTTAACTGACAACCACACACCACCGGTAAGGGCGGAGAGTGTACGAAGGGCCGTAATGGAGTGTAGTCTTTCGTCGCCCTATCGATCGATCGAAGCAAGATTGAGTGAGACAAGCTGACTTCGATATCTTTAAACCAAGCCGACTAAGCCATTGAACGATCGGCCGATTGAATATGACCATATCTCTCTTTTCTCGCTTCTCGACGTTGTCCCTCTGTTTTACGAGCGATTCCTCGTTGACTTTCTCTCTTTCGCTCTCGTCTCATATATATATATATATATATATATATATATATATATATATATATATATATATTCTTCACTAATTCAGTGTTGGATGATTGGAGTCTAAAAGAAAGAAAGGTGAAGTGTTATAGAGTGTCATCGCTTTTTTTTTCTTTCCTTTTATCTGTTTTCTCTTTCCTTTTTATTTTTACTTGTCTTTCACTTTCTCGCTCTTTTTTTCTCTGTCTGTGTTTCTATATTTTCTTTTCTTTCTTCTCTGATCTGAAAAGAGAGACGGGAAGACTGAAAACTGAGAAAGAGAGACGGTGCTTGTACATGACTAAGTCCCGCGGTTTAAAACAGTAAAAAGATAAAGAAATGAAAGAAATAAAATATGCTCGTTTTCTAAATGATACGATATGGCAAATAATGAATTAATAATAATAATAATAATAATAATAATAATAATAATAATAATAATAATAATAATAATAATAATAGATAGATAGATAGATATAGAAAGAGAGAAAATGAAGTGAATAATAAAAAAAAAAGAGAGTGATCTCAAGAAGAGTTGAAGATGAAAAGAAAGAGATAGAATCGATCGTCCCAGAAAGTTGTCTCTGACCTCTTTATTTTTCTCTTCTTCGTTTGTTTTCTTTCTTCTCGTTCGCGTTCCCCAATCTTCCTTTTTTCTCTTTCCAATCGACAGTTGAAGGAAAAGAAGAAAGAAAAGAAAAGAGTTGAAAAATAGACTAAACCTAGGAGTAAACGAGGGCGTAGCAATGACGTCAAACGCAGAAGATAAGAAAAAGACGACAGAGAAAGAAACGAAATTTGTGATACGTATTTCTTTCTTTCTGTTTTTGGGGGTTGGGGGTGGGGGTGATAGAGAAAGAGGAGAAGTAGGAGGAAGACGAAACGTAGTGTTAGGGGGAAAACAGAGAGACGTCGTAAGAATCTGGAGAGAGAAAGTGGAAGATATTGAGAAAGAGTTGTAGGAGGAGAGAAGCGACGTGACAAGCGTTCTTGGGAAAACGGGGGAAGGGGGGGGAAAGAATGAGAAAGAAAAGCGAAACGTTCCATCTGGATTGTATGCGCGTGTGTGTTTGTAGCGGGAAAGAAAAAGGGAGAACAGAAAGTAAAGGAAGAACGGGCAAGGAGAGAGGGGGAAGAAGGAAAGATGTAATATGCGTGGAGGAAGTACGGTATCAAGCAAGAAGAAGAAGAAAAAGAAGTACGTAATAATGATTCAGAAGAAGGCGGAGGAGAAGCAAGAGTAGATAGGTGGAGCAGGTTCGCTTTGTGGAGTGGTCTCTGTCGATATTACGCTGTTACGTACATCTTTTGTCGGTTTGAGCGGGAAAAATACGCTGACGAACACACGGTCACAACGCAGTGCGTGAACAAAATCCCTCATAAATAAACCAACACGCAATATTATACATAACGTAGACACACCAACTAAAGAGTATCGAGCGGCAGTTGCCCATTAAGTAAAGACGTTGTTTTATTTATTCTATTTTATTTATTTATATATTTCCTACCCATTAAGTCGGTCGTGGCTCATCAAATAAACACGTACGGTTTGAACCAATTGCGTTCACATAAAAATTTCAGGACATTATGCAGGATTCTTCAAGCTTTCCCAGAAGCTTAACGAAATGCAATCAATCATATCGTATTTTTGTAAAATTTTTGTTTGAAGTAAGCGTTAGTATTTCTGGTTTGAGATGAATACATCGCTTATAATTTATAGGTTTTCAGATCTTTTTTATTGCTTATTTTTTGGGTAATGACGGAAATATCTATTGTTAATATGGCCGACTCAAATCGCTGTTCTAAAAAGAAGAAAAAAACAAAAAAAAAAATACGAGGGAGCGCTGAAAAGTTTTCGGCTTGACCCACTTCACAAAATATGACCAAGGGATTAAACATCAGATGTTTGCTTGAAGAGTATTATGATTAGACCCAGATCTTTTCATCAACCCCTAATAATGCAAATATATCCAAATATAGGGGTTGCTGAAAAGTTCTTGGCCCTACTAAGAAGCTCTCCCTCCCAAATATTATGTCATCTTGTTAGATTTTGGGAAATGGTCGGGTCTACAATTTTTCAGCACTCCGTATATATACCGTAAATTCTTGATTTAATGCCGACGGTGTGTATTGAAAAAAAATCTCGTTTGAAGTGGGGAGCTAAATCGAGAGACGCTAAATCGAGTGGTGTGTTTATTTAAAAAAATGCAATTTTTCGCCATTTTTATCTTTTATTTATACAACTACAGAGTGCGATGGGTAAATTGCCACAATTTTATATTTTTAATTTCGCTCATGCGCGTTGTTTGTTCTTGTTTTTGTCGATAGCACAGCGTAATCGGGTCAGTTGGGCACCGTCTGTGAGAAAAATAGCATCTTGACGCCATTCACTCTGCCAGAAATTTGGAAACGGCATGCTGTACTGCTGGGCATTCGTGCCGGAATCTCGAATACGAATATTTCAGAGTTTTTGGATGTCAATCTCAGGACTGTGCAGAGGATTCAGCAAGAGTTGGATGAGTTTAATGGTGATTACGAATGTACGGCAGCTTCGAAAACACACTCTGATCGTTCTGATCAGAAAAAAAAACTCCTGAATTTGTTGATGAAGGTCTCAGACTCAACACGGAGGCCTATATCAAGGGCCTTGAGGAGGTAGTGCTGCCCTGGGTCAAGAAGGTGGCTGCTGGAAGACACTATGTCTAGCAACCAGTTATGACTGTGGCTGTCAGACAATTTCTGCAGCCACATCACCCCCTACAAATGGCAAGGATTATAGTAGCATACCCCAACTGAAATAAGGAGACCGTCCAGAAGAGTTGCAGGAGACTCCGAAGTCGTCTGGGGTCCGTGGTTGAAGCCAATATCGATTTTATTGAATAAATTTATTCTTTAGTATTTCAAGATATTTTTGTGAAATTTTGGTATATATATCTGTTAAAATGAGATGCCAGAGTTATTTTCATTTTTGCGTAATTTAGACGACAATTTATCCATCGTACTCTGTATAAGATATACACGAGGAAACCAAAAAAAAAATGACCTGTCACTTTTAACAGAAATATAGTTTTATCATATTGTTCAAAGTCTTTTTAATATCAACATCTTCATCACCCTCTGTGTCAACATTTATATCTTTCGTAACACAAATATATTAATTTAGTCGAGACGGGAGCTTATTTTACATTCCTTGGGAAAGTGAGGCGATTATTCTCGAGGGTCCGCTAAATCGAACATTTACGGCATATATATATATATATATATATATATATATATATATATATATATATATATATATATATATGTACACTATTTACATTATTTATTACTTCTCGTTGCTAAGGACATTTTGTTTTGTTGCTAATAGTTACTTTGTTTTTAATAAATTCATTTCGTTTTTGCCTTGAAAAAGTCTACACTGGACGAAACGCATTGGCTAATAATACAGTCTTCCTATTGTCTTTTACCTTTATACAAAATGTCTTTTTCTACAGGTTAACTTTGAGAATTTTTTCATATATATATATATATATATATATATATATATATATATATATATATATATATATAATTATACTCGGCTGGTAAAATTCCGGATGACACAATTTGTATGTATATCAAAACAAATTGGTATCCGAGGAAAAAATTGTAAAATAAAACGAACTAGAAACATCTTAAATTTCCATTAAAAACAAAAAAATAACAAAAAAAAAAAAACCGCAAACGAGTAACTGCGATAAAACGTTGAGTGCTCAATACAAGAGCTTACCCTCAAGATCCATTAAAGTGAAACCTTAGGAGGTAGTTCCTGGCTCTTTAGAATTTATCATATATATATATATATATATATATATATATATATATATATATATATATATATATATATATATATATATATATATTAATAGTAGTTCTAGTTTGGAAAACCACAGATAGCTCAACTGGCGAATATTTCAGGACAAATTGGAACACAAGGAAAAAATTTGAAAAAAAAAAAGGACTAATGACATCAGAACAAGAAGAAAAAAAATCTCCAAGTGCTTTAAGTCCTTAGTCCAAAGAAAAAAAACCCAAAGGAGTAGAAAGACTATAACATTAGAGTGCTCAATACGCTAAGTAGAGCGAAAAACTAGAATAAATTCTAAGGAGCCAGGCAAACCTACCTAGGTTTCACCTTGGTAGGTTTGCCTGGTTCCTTAGGATTTATTGTAGTATATACACACACACACACACACACACACACACACACATATATATATATATATATATATATATATATATATATATATATATATATACATATATATATATATTTGTGTGTGTGTGTGTGTTATTAATACCAACGACTGACAAGGTACTCCGATTAAGCTTTCTATACAATTTTTCTTGTCCGAATGTTCTACATATAAGAGCGCTTCGATAATGTCTAATAGAAATTAGCCATTATCAAAGGTGTTATTTTTTTTTTAACTGAATATGTAGATTTTTATATATGTGTATCTAGCAATGGCAATGTTTTTTTTTCCAAGTACTGTCAGCATATTGTTGCCGTGTTCATAGTTGATATTATTGAGTCTTGGCTTTTTATTCTTATTTTTTATCTTACGTATTTATTAGTCTACTATTCGTCCATGCTTCGACTATTGCTGCCACATATGGCCTGATGTTGCGGCTCTATTTTTTAGCGATCTCCCTGATAAAATCCAAAAAAGAATCTGAAATTTTATTGGCCCTGACCTGGCATTTCAGCATCAGTCTCTTTCTCACCGTCATAACGTAGATTCCCTGTACCTTTTTTTCTGTAATTGCTTTCATGGTAATTGTTCTGATGAACATATCTCTATTTTATTTAGACTATGACTTCAAGTGCAGTAAGAGATTGGAGGCAAGGTCTCATCATTTTACAATTGAAATTACTTGATGTAACCGTAAGTTCTATGCTAACAGCTTCTTCGCTCGCACTTCTTGCTTGTAAAACTCTCTTTTGGCTTCTTGCTTTCCAGTCAAGTTTGATCTTCAGAAATTTAAAGGCAACGTCAATCGTTATCTTCTGTCTTCTTAATTCCTGTTCTTTCATTGTTCTCACTCCTTAATAATGTGTTTCTTTTTCTTATATTCTTTCACACTTAGTAACTCTCTGCGTCTTAGTGGCTTTGTTGTCTTGCTTGGGATGAAATGATTAAAAATAGTCTATTCAGTTGTAAAATGAACTGTTAGGTCCTCTTACGCCGAATTTGATGGGAGAGTCCACCACCCATCAACTCGAGCAAACGCGTAAAACTTAGAAAATATTACAGAAAGTTAAAAACGGTCAATCTCATAATTACAAGACGCCTATAAAATCCAAACTTCACACCACCAATGTAGTTTATCAATTTCATTGCCCTATACAAAACTGTGAGTCACGTCATTAAAAATAAGACGACATCGGTCAGACGACGACCTCATTACGTCTTTGACTGACAAACCACCATCTATATTTATGTATATACTTCAGACGTTACTTTTAGTGGATGCCTGTGTTTGAAATAAAGACCGCGTTTTTATTTTAACAGTTTATATTACGTCTATCGGCCAGTTTAATAAAGTAAATGTACTCTCCAGCATGGTTCGAAATTGCACCGCATTTCCTTTGTAGGGAAACCATCATTGATCCTGCATGTTTACATTTTCTCGAAAGCCCATATCTGGCAATCTAAAAAAATTAACAGATTTATTTTTAATCTGATATTTTTATACAACAAACGTTATTTTTAGTAAATATCCGTGTTTGAAATAGATGCTCCGATATAAGATTTATATCGGCTGATCATCAAATAGCTGTAAATTGTGAGTACTTTTCACACATTTCATTTAGTACTTTTCAGCTAAAAATCCCGGGTAACGGCAATTATTTTCATAGGCAGAGAACACAGATACTGTGGCTCGAGGTCGCAGTGCCGATATATACATAAAAATCAACATTTTTTACGGGTATTATGCTAGTGAAAAAAACTTAAAAAATTATTTTACTAAATATTTATTTTTTAAAAAAGGGAAACCGACGTGTTGAAATGACTAAAAAAACACCTATCAAGACATTTCCTGTTGGATGTGGTGGATATTTTTAATGCGCCTTGTGGGCGAGACTGGCTCTCCACAGTTTCCTCTATTTTGTTTCTCGCAGCAATAGTTGCTCTTTTAAGATCTCTCTCTGTTTTTGTGTTACTTGTACCTGCATGCATTTAGTTTAGACTCGTCAAGTAGTTTACCCGCAGCTTTCCCCTGCTTCTCTTTGCTTCGATATATTTTGCGAGTGTTGTCTTTTCCGAATATTCTTTCCTCGTTATGTCTCCAAAATTTCACCTCTTTCTGATTGTTAACAGCATCTTTTTCTTTTCTTTTGTAGTATGTTTCCACCTTAGAAGTTCCTCATTTGACATATGCTCCGTCCATGATCTTCCCAACATTCGTCAATAGAGCCACATCTTGAATATTTGAGGTCTTTTCTTCATTTATGCAGAAACTGTTTAACATCCACTGCTATATAAGAACGTAAACATTACGTAGCAGTCGAGCACTCGTTTCTAATAGGATCTTCGACCCATATCCGACTGGCGTCACTTTAAACGAAAACCTCCTTTTTCCACGTTTCTAAACTATAATTACAAACTATAATTTTCAAGGAGGTGGCCTGACTCGTCTAGAATCAGGTCGGAGTTGCTGTTTAAGCCGATATGATACAAAACCCGAAATCGGCGATGAGGACAGTGCATCACTGAAGACTACCCTTGATGCATCTGAAATGTATTATGCAATATTATGCAACTGGTTTGGTTTGGTTTGGTTTGTTTTACGGTATATCAACCTCAATGGGCCATTTAATGCCGACAACATTTTTTTCCTACTTTGTCAAAAATCTATTTTTGTTAATATTTTTTCTCAAAAATGTATAGTTGGTAATATTATTTTTTCAAAAACGTATAGCTGGCAACATTATTTTTTCAAAAACGTATAGCTGGCAACATTATTTTTTCAAAAACGTATAGCTGGTAATATTATTTTTTTCAAAAACGTACAGCTGGTAATATTATTTTTTCAAAAACGTATAGCTGACAACATTATTTTTTCAAAAACGTATAGCTGGAAATATTATTTTTTTTCAAAAACGTTTAGCTGGCAACATTATTTTTTTTCAAAAACGTATAGCTGGAAATATTATTTTTTCAAAAACGTATAGCTGGCAACATCATTTTTTCAAAAACGTATAGCTGGCAACATTATTTTTTCAAAAACGTATAGCTGGAAATATTATTTTTTCAAAAACATATTATCAGGCCTTGCTGTTGGACATAGTTTATCGTCATACCCAGGACGCTATGCAACTTGAAATTGAATTTTTACTCCGATATGTCAGAAATTTTCTAAGTTTTCATCTGAAATTAAGAAAATACGATCATTAAACAAAATGGTCACAATACCTTCGTTAACAAAAGTTAAAAACAATGCAGTAACAAGTAATTATTCAATTTTACTCACATATTTATAAATGACAGTGTTCTCTATTCATTTCAAGCCACATGGGCCAGCGATAATGATATCCATTGATTTTGATTACTTCTTGGATGTAGTCGGGTAGGTTGAGATTCAAGTTGTTAATTACAACAACGTATAACCGTATAAACTTCTAATCAACCGAGATTTTACTGTTGCAACTTTGCGACATATAAATGCTCAACTGAGTAAATATTTACAAAACAGACATACGAAATCCGCTGGTAAATTGTTACAAGTTAAGCCCAACTCAAGAAAATCATACTTCCTGTTTAGACGCACTAAAACTATGCACACTGCCTTTAGCAACATCCGCTCGATGTGAACTTCTTGCCTTTGAATAAATTTATGATTGATTAGTTTAACGACATATCAACTCCGTATGGGTCATTTAATGCCGATATTTTATTTTCGTGTGAGCTTTGAAGTAATAAAAATATGTTATTCTGCTTTCACAACTGAATACATGGTAGATGACACTGCGGTTTTGTGCATATACATGTTTGCGTGGATATAATGACTGAAGGCGGTGATATGTGTGTTTTATGTTTTAGTTTTGTTAAAGTTATATTTTGGAATACAGTTTGATTTCTTATAGAAATTATAGGATATTATATTTACTAATGTCATGAAAGAGTTCTTTTATGTTGGTTAGTTTTTATTTATTTAGTGGCGTTTCAACTTTTATGGCTTATTTAATGCCGAAATCTAAATATTTTGAACACGATTTTATGGCTTCAACTTCAGATAAAATGTATCGTTGGCTATTTTACTATAGATATATATTATTGGTAATTTTACTATAAAAATGTATTGCTAGTATTTTTACTATAAAAATGTATATTTATACTTTCATAGTGTATTCTTTTTGTTTGGGGCATATTATTTGCTCATAACAGGTGCTACCACCCCACGTCAGAGTGGACCAGGGAACAATAGCAATTAAGGTGAGATTCCACTCTCAGCAAGGCCTCCAATCTCACGATCAGAGGTCTTGTTACCGGATTTATTTCATAGTCATACCTTTGACTCCTTTGAATAAAAGTTATATAATTCTTTACAAATGCCAATGAACACTAAGTTTAATTATTTAATTATTAATCTATGGTAACTGGTATGTCACGATAGTTAATAGAACTGAGTCCAGACAAGTCAAGGGAGACAACACACGGCATGTCTAGACAGAGGACTTCTTAGACTGAACTCATTAGGCAGGTATGTGTATTGTTACCATAACGGAATCAACGGCCACAGGTTCGTGATCAAAGCGTGTTTTCAAGATGGAGGATACCAGCTCGGGTTTGGCCTGGAGAGGTATAAGTACAACAAGGTCTACTTGCCCACTTGACTCTCTACGCATGAATGAATATCTCTTCGGCTTTCATTTCAGATATATGGAGAGAACTGGTCCAGTGTTCAGCTGCTCGGCAACCTAACGACCACACCTGTTTACGAGATTGATGATGACTCAGCATTTAATAGATTCGGACAAAGCCGGCTTAAGCTAATGCAGGGTCTGTAGCATATGTTGTAAAGGGACCTGAAATAAATTAATTAACACCCATGAATATTGAACCATAAATTATTTACTCGCATCGGGATAGAGCTTATGGAATAAGTAAATGTTTAACTGCTGTGAACGAAATAAACAAACCAAGAAAACTATGTCAAATAATTCCAACGAAATATTTGTGTAGATTTAACGATCTCGATATAATGTTACCTGAAATCATGTATAATTAGAAATTCAGCTTCCACAATGTGTAACCATTAACATTGCCAGAACGTGAGATGCCGATTTCGCTAGACACTTTGCAAATATGTAATACGGGGCTCTCGGAATTACGGGGTCCTTAGCATTAGCTAATTTTGCTATTAGATTAATCCGCTACTTGATTCGATTTACCTCCCTTAGGCATTTTTTTTTCATCACTTTCCACTCACCAATTACTCGGAAGTCGGTGGTCAGATCGGACTGGAAACTAATTTATTATTCAAGATGAAGCATTTAAACTACATTGCGCTAACAAAAACTGCCCTACGATGTGCGGTTTATACAGTAGTAAACACACAAAAACGCAGAAATCCGATTATTTTCGTTGGAATCCCTTCTTAGTTTATATCCATTGCTTGTTTTTTTTTTAGAATTGAGCGATGAACAATATTTTTAGACGATACTTGTACTCTGTCGAAAAACAATTTATTCGGCTAACAATGTTATCGTGAATTTTTATGAGGCGATTTATTGTCAATCATTATTAAACATCGACACTACCAAACAGTAGTGATGGGAAATAAAGAATGAACCTTTTGGCGGGAATAGCCGTACGGTGATGCTTTCGGTAATTGTGACGAAAACTGAAGTTTAAAATAAAAATAAGTAGATACGAGTCAAAAATTAATAATGATTGAAAATGTTTCATGCAATAAATATTTAAAATAATATTACTCGAGTGTAAAAACAAATTAATAACACCAAATATGGCGACAGCCAGTGGACGGTGGAGAGTAAGAAATACGATTAAATATGAGCTGCCAGCCGTGAAATCCTCGTAATTGAAATGATCAGAGCAGTTATTATGGCACGATAAGCTTTCCGGTGTTTCTCAGGCAATGAAGATATGATTTAGATTCGTACCGAGAGTTGATTATTTGCTACTAAGTCACGATGTTTTCTAACAGTCGTAGAATGACGATCCGAGTCGTTGTGATAAAAAGCAAGTGAGGTTAAGATGAAAGGAATATGAAGGGAACCCAAAGTTAATATTACTTTAGATTGACCGTCAGTCCCCTTGAACAATCTAATTGAAAATTTCAATACTCTCCTAAAACAAATAAATTCAACACATTCATATAGTAACAGTATAATAATCATTCTATATATATATATATATATATATATATATATATATATATATATATATATATATTAAAGAAGCCGGGTCTAGTATTCACCGTGCGCGAGATAGATATTATACCTGCCTCATAAATCCGTCTAAGACGGATTTATGAGGCAGGCATAATATCTATCTATCCCTTTTTTTCCTCTTCATTATGGCCTCAAAGAAAGCGAGCAGTGATACTGGTAAAGGAAAAAGAAAAGTTAAGAGAAAAACACTTCTTGATGATATTGTCTCTTCCTACTCAGTTTCATATGGCAAAATCAATGATCCATACTATTCTTATAAATAAAGAGACGATCACGTCTTGCCTTTCCATTTCCAAACCATCTCCCACTTACGCCATCAACATTCCTTCCTACTTACAGGTACACTAAAATTAAAATGTTCGTCTATATTTTATCTGTTTAGTATTGGCTTTATTTATTTTTTCTTAGATTTAATGATTTTCATTAGTTCCGTGTATAAACATGTGCACAAAGTACTCTTGTAAAAGTTTAAATAAGCAATCATCTTGGGACCAGGAACGGATTAATCCAGTTTACATTGATTCCTATTGAAAGAATAGTTTCGGGTTATGAAAACGGATTTCAGGAACGAATTAAATTCGTGGTCGGAGGTTCCATTGATTAGTAATGAATTATCTATATCTTGGTCATAGCTTTCCTTAACGGTTCAACCAACTCACTGACTCGCGTTCTTCTTTGAAGTTTTCAATTTGTTTTTGTTTTTGGTCTGTTCATGGAAACTAATTTCAGCGAGTTTTTAAAATTTTTATTTAGCGAGTCGGGATCGTGATTGATCCGAATTTTTGTATTTCTGTTGGTTGATTTAAAAGTCTTGTCACGTGAGCTGCCAGTATTTTTATTTCCTTGTTCGCTTCGGGTCGTAATTAATCCCGATGAAAGAAGAATAGTGAAAGCACTCAAATTATGAAAGTGAGTAAATATTTAGAGTGCTATCTTCAAACATGATGGAAAATAGTAATTATTATGATCAGCATATTTTCTTAAATATGTCCAAAAGGTGGCATATATATATATATATATATATATATATATATATATATATATATATATATATATATATATATATATTAAATGAAGTCTATCGATGACGACGACTAAACTCACTCGCACAATTACCGTCCAAAGGTTGGATACTAAATCCCGTCACCTTTTGTTGGAGTGGCGCGCGCATCAGGCGATCATGAAATTCCTGATCTTGAGTTCGGCTAGTTTCAAATCTTTCAATGGCCTGACGGCATAAAATCATCTAACTATTGGCTGCACTAATTTCCTGTCCCGCAGGAATAATACGTGATTGTTTTAGCATTACTTTCAGGTGGTCTTTGAAGTGTTTTTTTTTTTTTGTCCTCCAGCATAGCGCTGGCCTTCTGAGAATTTCCTCATATAGGATTCTTTTTAGGAGACGGTCCTTCGTCATCATGTTAACATAACCAAATCCACCTAAGGTGTCGTTGGATGATAAGAGCCTCAATGTTTCTGTTGCTGGTACGCTAGAGAATATATATATATATATATATATATATATATATATATATATATATATATATGTAAGATGAAGTATAGTTTTAAGGTATGTTATATTTATGTGTTAAAGAGTGTATGTAAATATAAAAGTGGACATTGAAGTCGAAAACCAAAGGCGACAGTCTGTTTCATACTAAATGTAACCGTCTGGCCATGACTGTCGCCGTTGGGGTTTTTAATTCAATGTCCACTTTCTCTCTCCCTTTGTGTATATATATATATATATATATATATATATATATATATATATAATATATATATATATATATATATATATATATAATAGATGTCCACTCGTATTCGAGGATACCCTTCTATTAAGGCAGTTAGCCAATCCCTATTGCAGACGCTCGCTCAGCCACAATTGTGTTTGTTCAACACCCACAGAATCAAACTGTGGTTAATGCTGCAACTAAGCTGAGCAGACCTTGGTTACAGTTTCTGGGAGAGAGCGTATTATCTAGCGTGATCAACAATCTGAACAAGGCCTGCACTCTCAAACCATCGGTCACGATGACTTTTAACTTCTTGCTAGCACAGCTATCGACGGTTCCAATGGTTCCGTCTATCCAATTTCACTCACAATAGTTGGGTCAACCCGTGGTATGGTTTTCAGGCACCTTTGGTATATATATATATATATATATATATATATATATATTGAGAGAGAAAGTGAGAGATTATGTGTGGCCATAGGATTGAGAACCGCATAGTGGTACTTGGTATGAAGATCGCTTGAGGCAGGAAAATGACAGTCATCATGCTGTATTTATTCCTATGCCCACACTGTATGTACAAATGCCCTATCTCCGATACGAGCCTTTGTAATAGTAGGCAAACTTTAATGAATAAAATAAAAATATTTCTTAAATCCCCTGAAACGTATATTCAATTTATCATCACCTTGAAATCTCATCACCATTAAAAGCGGCATTCTTAAGGACGGATCAATCAACTAACTTCGTTTCTGGAACCAGATACTTGGATAAGAAAAGATCAAAGACCCTGTACCAAAGCGAAGGGCTATCCTACCCGCACATGATTGTGCGCTCTCTGCCAGAAACTAAAGTCTGCTCAGCATAGCTGCAGCGTAGATGGATGTGACATGGCGGGTTTTAGTGAAAATAATAGCTCGTCAATACATTTTTCAGGGAAATAACAATAGAGTAGCGAGAGGATCGCAACGTTTTATCTGTGGGGAAAGGGGTTGTGGTGTGTAAAATAATTCACCACCCACTAGGACGCTTCTAAACACAATCAAGATTAAAAAGTGAAGATTAGGCAGGTAGCATGGAAGAATAAATAAATTTGGAATGGATCCAGAGAGGAAACTATGAAAGGAAAGAATAAATTGAGGAACGAATGTAGTGGCATAATAAAGAAGTAATGAAATAATTTGGAAGGAAAGAATAATGAATAAGTCTAAGAAAAAGATGAAATAAAACGGAAAGATATCAAAGAACAACAAATATATACCGAAACAATATACAGGAATAATAAACAAATAATAAAATGAAATACTGTATAGAAAGAAAGAACGAAGAAAGACTGTTAAAATTAAAAGAACAAAATTAATAAAATAGTTAAGGAGTTTTGGAAGGAAAGAAAGGAAAAGAAAAGAAAGAAAAGAAAGGAATAAATAAATAAATAAAAAATAATTAAATAAATCTGTAAAGAAAGAAAAGAAATGAAAAGAAAAGTAACAGCATTCTGGAAATAATAAAAAAAACATTTAAGTAATTTTGGAAAGAAAGAAAGAAAGAAAGAAAGAAAGAAAGAAAGAAAGAAAGAAAGAAAGAGAGAAATAAAGAAAGAAAGAAAGAAAGATAAATAAAGAAAGAAAGAAAGAAAGAGAGAAAGAGAAAGAAAAGAAAGAGAAAGAAAGAAAGAAAGAAAGAACCAAACAAACAAAAAATGTACTAAAAATGAGTATTAAAAAGAATCGTCAAATACTGAAAATAATATAAAAACAAGACAGAGTTAAGAAATTTTGGAAAAACAGAAGGAAGGAAGGAAAGACAGATGGAAAAAAAGAAAGAAAGGAAGAGAGAAAGAAAAGAAATGAAGAAAGAGATAAAGAAAGAAAGAAATAGATAAATAAATCAATAAAGAAAGAAAGAAAATGAAAAGAAAAGACCAAAATTCTGGAAATAATATAAGAACAAAACAGTTAAGGAATTTTGGAAAAAGAAAAAGAAAGAAAACCTGTACTAATGATAACAACTAAAAGAGATAACCAAAACTCTGGAAATAATATAAAAACAAAAACAACAGTTAAGGAATTTTAGAAAATAAGAACGAAAGGAAGAAAGAAAACAAATCTGGGACAATATAATAATAGATGAAACAAATTATCGAAGAGATGTGTCGGCGAAAAGAAGGAAAGTAAAAAGAAGTAAATTAATTAACCATATAAAAGAAAATGAACGAATCAATGAGATAGAATCAGGTGGAATCAGAGAACTTCGGAAGAAATAATAATATGTAGAATATGAATATAAATAAAAGAAGAAAAACAAATGGCAAAATTTAAATTTTTAACGAAGAAAGAAAGGATGACAAATGACAAAGCCGTTAAATGACAAGCCCGTTAAAAACGAAATCGCAACTGCGATCGGCGAAGAACAATAAGGACGACTGAATGACAAACGAAAGGCTTGAAAGAAAGAACAACAAAACGAAACAAAGGAAAACTGATGGAGGTGGCAGAGGAAGAATGATCACAGAAAAGGGATTAAAGAAATTTAACTGTTTAAAAAAAAGAATTTAAATCGGAATTTGAAATTAAATTAATAAAGAAAATAAAGAAATTTATTAAAAAAAAAAAATACGCCCCCAAAAATAAAATAACAAAACAGAACTGAACAAAGTAGGACAAATAAAATAAAAAAAAAAACAGAGAGTAGGAAACGAAAGGAGACAAGAAAAATGCAGGCGATTATCTTTCTAACAAGTGACGCATTCAAACAATAAGGGACAGAGACAAAGAGATATGTCTAAAGTGATAAATACTGCGGCGTGTCTGGTAAGCGATGGCGTTGACTGACAAATTCTTAAGCGGAAGATGAACGTTTTTGTCTGCCATGATGTCTTATCGATCGATTATGTGCGAACTGTTCTTGTTGTTGTCTCGTCGTTGTCGTCGTCGAAAATGTCGCCCTTGTTGCTGTTGATTATTTTTTTCCCCCTTACAGAAGAGCAACGCCATTTTTGTCGGACGACTCGTTTCATCGCAGACGCTGCTAGCTGCTCAAGAGAAACAACTGGCGAAAGATTTTCGCCACCGGCGCATGCGCAACCGTGAGAACACATTCCTTGATAAATAAGTCAGATATGGAAGTGCATATTCCGACACTGTTATATTATCTCGCTACTGATCAGATGTCTTATACGAGTCAATGTTTTTAAAATAAAATTGGTATTAATCAGTCGATGCGGGTGAAGATTTCAGGATATATTTACATTTATATGAGCAATATATATTGTGAATTTCAGTTTGTAATATCTGTACTTATTAACAATATTGGCAACTAATTTAGCATCTACCAAATGGAAAAACGGATACTCTTGTCAGCTGTTCTGGATGTATACAATTTATGGAAGATCATAAAGATGATTGTTGTGGACACTATGAATGTGAACACTGGAAGCAGGAATGGGACTGCTATTCTGTTACAAAGACTATTTGCTGGAAGAACCACAATTCATTGGCTCTCAAGATTATGTTCTTGATCGAGTGCTTCGCGTAATAATGGATGACGAACTTGAAGGAAACAACACATCGCCCAATATCGAATATCCGTTTATCCATGAACTTGTAAATAACTACAAACAACTCCTGAAGAATCTCAAGAATTATAAAGAAGTGATTATTGAAACAGTGGGATGGCGTGATGATATGAAATTTATATTTCATTTTACTCGAGTTTTCCGCTTTTTCGAAGAAAATGGAAGATTTCCTAAAGTGAAGTTTCAAAAAATACGTAACTTAAGTAATTCAAGATGGAATACTAGAGAAATACGGGTTATTTTGGCATTTGTTCTGTTGCCAAAGAAAAGTGTCTCTACAATGCAGATGATTATCAGAAGCTATGTAGCACCTTGCAGACTCACAAAAAAGCATTAAACTCCGTGAAAATATTTTGGAATCCAGAACCATTGAGACTGGAAATTCCCAGAACAAATCAGCGTGTAGAACGGGCAATCAAACGGCCTTTAAGATCTTTATGACGTCTGTAAAAAGGAGAAAATTCAGCTTACATTTTATGACACAGAATAGCGTTACAAAATATCATAACACGAATATATATCTTGACTTGACTTGTATCGGTTTTCACCCTGGTCGGGTTGAACCGGCTTCCTCCCGAGCAAGTACAGCATCTCGGACCATCGTTTGCCCACGCCCGCCGATCCTGAGCCAGGCCACACGAAATGGCGAGTCACTCGCGATTCCATTGTCGAAGACCAACTACTTGTGGACCCGATAGTACTGCTAGGTCATCCTTGATCGTGCTAGCCCACGTCTTCAGCTGCCCACCGACACGTCTTCGCCAGCTAGGAAGAGAAGGAGGGAAAAGTACATCGCGGATGAGCTCTCTCTCTCCGGGCGTCCAGCTGCGTGCTCGAAGCATCGGAGACGACGCTGGAGCAGGACGGATGGTGGTATGGTGGTTGTAGGCTCACGATCGACCCAGCGGCATTGTAGAATGCAGCGAAGGCAATCGTTGTCGAACAATTCAAGCCTTCGTAGGTCAACCGCTCTAAGTGGCCACGTTTCGCAGCCATAGAGAAGGATAGTCCGAACAATAGCCTAATAGATAGCCCCATCGTAGCCGCGGAAATCTCTCGTCGCCCCCATAGTGACCGCTTGAGACACACGAATGCGGACCTTGCAGCTCCTATACGGCGTTCGACCTCAGCAGCAGCCTGCCCGGATGGTATAATGGTTGAACCGAGATAAACGAAAGATAAACGAAAGATTGCACGTCCTCCAGATTGACCCCGTCCAGCGTCAGTGGCTGCCAGTTGATCGGATCAAACAGGGATGGCATAACTTTGGTCTTCGAGGCATTGATGGTCCTACCCACATCCCGTGCTGTAGCTTGCACACGGTTGAGCGCTGCTTGCACATCGTCACAGTTCGATCCGACCAAGACAATGTCGTCCGCGTAGGCCAGATCAGACACCCTGACACTCCGACCAGCAGCAACTCCAGCGTAGACCCGAAGGGCCTTGCTAAGGATGTAGTCGATTATATAGTTGAATAGGGTAGGGGATAGGGCACACCCTTGCCGCACACCAGTCTTCACCTCAAACGTCCCCGAATCCTCACCATAAGCACGAACACGGGTTTGCGTCGACCGGTAGTAACCCTTGATGAGACGAAGGAGTTTAGCGGGCATGCCATCGGCATCCGTGATACGCCAGAGTGAGCCTCTATCAACGGAGTCGAAGGTAGCCGCAAAGTCGACGAAGCAGAGAACTGTTGGTTGCTGGTATGCCCAGCGTTGTTCGAGGGTGCGCCGCAGGCTTAAGATCTGATCAATACATCCTCTCCCCAGGCGGAAGCCACCCCGAGACGGGCGAGTTCGCAGATCACGGATGCCCTGAAATCTTCGCAGGAGAAGCACTGCAAATACTTTGGCTGCCACGTTGATGAGGCTGATTCCTCTATAGTTCAAGCAGAGTTTCCTATCACCCTTATTGAAGAAAGGTAGCAGGATGGCCTCACTCCAATCGCCAGGTTAGGTCTCAGAGAGCCAGACCGCATAGAAGACACGATGCACCCACAAGGCGAATACATCTGGTACGGCTTTATATACTTCTGCAGGTATACCATCCCCACCAGGAGCCTTGTTGTTACGTAGATGGCGCAGAATATCTCGCACTTCATCTACCATTGGGGGTGCAGTGTTTCAGTCGTATTCATCGGTCGGTTCAACGGCCACTTCAGTCGCCGGAGTCGGATGATTGAGTAGCTCGTTAAAATGCTCCTTCCACCGATTTTATCCGCTCGCTCAGACCCGCGATAATAGCACTATCAAAGGAGCGAAGCGTCTCACTCACCCCCGCAGTTCCGCGGCTCGCCCGTCTCACCATCTGGTAGAGTTTGCGAGAGTTGTCACAGGCCGCTGCACGCTCAGTCTCCTCGGCGAAGGCGCGCCAGTGCGCATTTCGGTCAGCGCGGATGGAGCGAATTGCACGGCGCCGTAGATCGCAAAAGTTCGTAGCTCCCGTCAGTCGCGCTACCCTCGCCCCCTCAACCAGCCGAAGGCTCTCCCCGGTTATCCAGGCCCGATATCGGCGACGGGTAACACTTAGATGGGCGTGTGCCGTTTCGACGGTGGCAGATTTAAGAGTCTGCCATTCAATTTCTGGTTGAGGCTCTGAGCTTGGTTGGAGGAGAGAGAATCGATTTTGAAATTCCAACCTGAACTGTTCTCCCGCGCGTAGCTTCAGATTGGGGACGTTGATTCGATTCTGGATCTTGCTGGATCTCCTTGTCAGCAGTCGTAGACGGAGGCTCACACGGACAAGTGTATGATCCGATCCATGCGCACTGCCCGTATCTGCACCCCGATAAGCTCGAGAGTCAAGTACAGAGCTTGCCCACCTCGTACGACGTCATTTGAGAGCCAGGTGACGAGATGTCGTCGAGGGTGCTGGAAACGAGTGTTAATCACCACAAGACGCTTTGCGACCGCAAAGTTAACTAGGCGGTCGCCATTGTCACACCGTGTACCGAACATGTCTGGTGCCCTCATCCGCTGGTCCTGTGCGAGTGTTCCAATCCCCTGCCACCACTAGAAGATCAGTGGAAGGGGTACGATCTACAACTGCTTGTAGGTCGCGGTAGAAGATGTCCTTGTCCGACTCCGCTGCATTCAGTGTCGGTGCGTAGACAGAGATGACGGTGACGTTTATAAAAGCACCTTTAAGACGGACCATGGCCAGCCTGTGGGAGACTGGTTACCAAGCGAGCAGTGCTGCCCGTGCTACTGGGCTGAGAGCAATCGCCACTCCATACAGCCCACTGTTGTCCTCCACTCCACTATGGTAAAGGTGGTAGACGCATTCAGACTCTGGCACTTTGAGTATTCTATGCCCGCTATCCGGGAGCGGACCTCTGACAGACAGGTGACACAAACACCATACTTGTGCAGAGTCTTGACGATGAGAGACTGCGTTCCTTCGTCGCGAAGAGTGCGGAAATTCCAGCCGGCAATCTTCATCACGTCTCTTCTTGCAAGGACTGTGGTGGCTTGCTGATTTCTCACCGGTGCCGCCGACCAGAAGAACGGCGCGTCGGATACACATGCAGCGGACGCCCTAGCATTATTCGTATTCTTGTTAGTTGTATCGCTCATAAAAGAAGATTCATTGGGATTTGATTAAGAGAAGGGTCCCAAGTCCTACCCGGGGAAAAACACCCTGTTTGCCGCAGATTTTCCACAGACGCATTGACAGAGCGACCTGAGGGCGCCGGTTACCGGAACAGACACCTCCTGGATTTTCACCAGACCCCCTTTAGCCGGGTTGCGGCCCAAATACCGCTGGGTGCCAGACCAATCCGTCTCGGGTGGTCCTACCAGGAACCCAAGTTCCCGGCGGCATAGCTCTGGCACTACCACGTTGCCACCGCCCTGCCACGTTGAGGAGGGGTTGGACTTTAGGGAGGACTCCCTAAAGTTCAACAAATATATATATATATATATATATATATATATATATATATATGCAGAAATATAGTCTTAAAGTGTGCTATATTTATGGGGTAAAGTGCTCAATATCAGAGATAGAGCGTGTGTAAATATAAAAGTGGACATGGAAGTCAGCACTTAGAGGCGACAGTCTGTTTCATGCTAGTGCAATCGCCTGACGATTGCACTAGCATGAAACAGACTGTCGCCTCTAAGTGCTGACTTCCATGTCCACTTTTATATTTATATATATATATATATATATATATATATATATATATATATATATATATATATATATATATATATATATAGATGGTGTCCATAAAGTTCGTGTGCACATTAAAAAAATTATAACTTTATTTGTATTTACGATAGAAATAATCTGTAAAAAATGTTATAAAGTTTAATCTACCTAGTTTTAAGTATAGCTAAAATAACTAATGTGATTTCAGGCATTACTGGCAAATGTTTTCCGTGAACTGAAAAATCGTATTACCCTTTGTATTGCTAATGATGGAGGACATGTGGAAACTTAAATAAAATTTCAATAAAACCTTAAAAAAATATAGATTTACTTCTTTCTAATCCTTTTTACAAAGTATTTCTATTGCAAATACAAATTAAGTTATAAATATTTTAAAGTGCACACGAACCGAATACGGGTTTTGGCAAGTTTGGTCAGAGAACTTTTGAATTGTAAAATTTGCACTCTCTGACATTTCACTCCAACAGTAACTCGTGGGTCCCATTGCAGATTAATTGTCCCTTAAATTCTCCAGCACCTTCCACAGTATTCTTGCTTATTTCTTACTTGGTTTCGATTCTCCATCAGATTTCCAATGTCTCCAGTCTTTTCTGAACTCTTTCCATGATCGTTCCAAGTGCTCCAACAACTACTGACACAAATGTCACCATCATCTTTTGTTTCTTTGTTCACGATAATTATTCTAGTATTCTGATCCAGATTGGGCGATTCGTTTGTATTGCAATGTCGCAGAAAATCTGGTGATTTCATTCTCTCGGAATTAGTATCAGTATTAGTAGAATATGTATTTGCATACTCACACCTGATGTCTGGTGGTTGAGTGACAGTAAGTTCCTTCAGATTCCCAGCTCAATTCTCAGTATCCTCACAAACCATAGCCAATAACGTGATCTACACAGTCTAAACCTTTCCTCAGATTCCCACTTCATGTAATCTCGATGCCAGTGATTTTGGCACGAGTTTCTAGTGCACCCATTATTGTGGGCAGGACCTTAATCTTCATATTCCATAACTTTCTCAGCGCCCGAGAAAGGTCCTAGTGATATTTTTTCAGTTTCTCCCTCTGCTTCGCCCACACTCTATAGTTCAATGACACAAGCATTTAAAGCATCTGTCAGATTATTATAAAAAATCTTTTCGACATGCATTTTGTAATCATATCCCAGGTCGTAACAAATGACCTGGGGCAAGTGAAGTATGTTTCTTTTTTTGTTGTTGTTTTCATTTATTTAATTAAACAACAAGAACAACAACAACAAGAAGAACCTCACAGGATATGGACTGTGTTTGTTAGAACAGTTTTACCTTTTAATTGCCACCTTTGTTCTATTTTTGTCTCTCCTCAGTTTTTCTAAAACTCTCGCAGAGATGTTTTTGTCATTTGGTACGCTCATTTTAATCAGTGTGAATTTTTTTTTTCTTTGCTATCTTTGATAATAATCTCTAGGCGATTTACTCATATCGTTCGATCTGTGTTGATAGGAAAATTCCGGAGGATGGTAACATCTGCTCCCACAACTACAGATTCAGGATAATGCTTTTACCAGTTTGCAGCTATTTTAATCGCGTAGTCATGACAGATCCTCCAATGCAGATAGTGACCTACCCTGTCATGACGGCTTTTAGCTTACAGCAGCCGCACACCACCTTCCCAGTCCTTTCTGAAATTTTACATTTATGGCATGTCAGTACCTGAAAAAACTTTGGGATTTTGGAAGTTTTCGGATTTTGAAATTTCGAATAAAGTAATCTCAAACTGTATTGATTGGGAAAACAGGAAAAACAACAAAGTGACGCTGGGGTGCAAAAACCAATCCAGCCGTCAGCACACCAAATCTGATAAGAGTATACCAATCACATGCATCACAGCCACATTTGCACGACATGATTACAGGTTTTGATAAAGCAGCGGATTTTCAGGTAGAACCTAGTGAGTTACTTCAGATCAGGTGACCCAGTCAGTTCGGAGAGTCTGCGACTGAGGGTATTCGCAGGAATCAAGTCGCGTCTCCCACGTCGCATTGGTTGCCTTATCTTTCAAATTAAAAAAAAAAACAAAAAAAAAACACACCATCGAAACCCATTATGATGATCCTCCATTCACCCTGTCATGAACAGCGCATAACCTTGCAAGTGACGCCCAGTTAGAAATAGATTCAGGTTGAGTAACGCATGCTGCCCAGACGGTGTGCTTAAGTATCGAGATGTGATTGACTTTGCTTTCAGAGTAACAAAATAAAAACAAAAAAACAACCCTCTTACAATCTATCCATGATGCTGCCCCGACCATTACACCCGATCAGTAATAAAGAAGAACAGAACGTCAGGGAACATAACCAACTCACAAGCGGATCTGTGGCATTGAACGTGATATTTACAGCTGCCTATATAAATTTAGAGGAGTCATGGTGGCGTAATCGATATCGGCTTGAATTGAGGAATCGGAGAGCCGAGTTCGAATTCCAGTCGGTTCCATTACATTCACTTACATGCTAATACCCTTGGAAAAGGTGTGAATCCTCTTTTCCCTCCAGCTATGGGTAAATAGCAGGACAGACTGGATTCTATAGCCTTGGATGGCAACTGGTCTAAGAGAAGGACAACTTTGAATTCAAACCCGGAGTGGAGCCCCTAAGGCGGATGGACGGCACTTTGTGCTACCTTCCGGTAACTCTTGCAGCCGCGTTGCTACGAAACTATTGGTTTATCCTCTCCTTTGGACTCTGCTAGCAAGGCCGAGAGGGGGGGGAACTAGACGTCTGGGCAGCCCTAGTTCTCCATATATCCCGCCCAGGCTCGTAGCGCACCGCGCTACTCCATCGTCTCTCGAGACGGACGGATGTCGACGATATTAATTTAACATGATAAAACATGTACATTTTAATTATTATTATTAGTAGTAGTAGTGTTATTATTATTATTACCATTCGTGTATGTTATGTTTCTTTCTTTGTATCCTGTAGAACCAGGTCCAAATTCTGGTCCTTAAGCCCTGTAAGAGAATTGTCATTTCATTGATAACACTTTACTTAGTATATGGGATGTTCCTTCTGAACAACATTTATGTTGATGTTACTTGGGACACTGTTAGTAATATTGTCCATTCCTTTTCTCACGAGGCCCCCATATTACTATTGCTGCATTCTTCATTACCCACCTCCTGTTAACCTCAGTCTCCAGGTCCTTGTATTTGGACAATTTCTTGGGTAGTTTATTATTATTATTATTATCATTAATTATATTATTATTATTATCTAGAATGTTAATTATAGGATCGAGTTTATCGACTGACAAATCACTGGTCATTTTTCGATCGATATCAACATAACCAAGTCTGCTGTATTCACTGTTATTTCCTTTTCCCGCGTGTTTCCTGTATCCGTTCTTCATGCGCTTTATCCTCTATTTTGATAACGTTTTCTTTCTTTTATCATAATTTTGACTTTTACCTTCTTTCTTTCTTTCTTTCTTTCTTTCTTTCTTTCTTTCCACCTCGGTTTTCTCAAATGGTCTTCGGCATATCTCGTTAATACCTCGCTACCATCGCCAACTCTACTTTTAATTCCTCTTCTTTGCCTTCTTTGTCGCTCGCTGTTCGTTAGTTTCTTTCTAATTCAAGAATTTCGTAAATCCTTCTTTTTGTGGTTGTTTCTTTGTCCGCCCCCCTCTCTCTCCCCCCTCTCTCTATCTCTCTCTCTCTCTCTCTTTCTCTCTCTCTTCCCTTTTCTTAAGTTTTAGCCCCTTTGGGGTTGTTTTCTTTCCGCCTCTCACTCTCTCTTTCTCGTTCTTTTTGGTTTTACCCCCTTATAATTCCTCTTATCATTACACTCCTCTCTTTCTATATCGTTTCTTTTACAGCTGCTCATCGATTACTTGACCCTTTATTTCTCTGGTAACATGAAATCTTTGCCTATGTCGAATAAAGCAATGCATGAATAATACGATAGGAAAGAGATAAGCTAGAATTAATCAAAGAAGTCCTGCCGTCCTCACCCCCGGAACGGAACAGACCAGTCCAAGGGTCATTAATATTGATAGGCTTATGCATTTTGATATGAAAAGGATTGGATTGGGTTTGCACATCGAAAGCCCATCAAGATCAGTGCACCTAAGCAAAGCGATTTCAAACCATTTCCCTTGCACGACTATAAACCAAAATAATTTTTCAGTGAATTGCTTAGAGAAACAGAAAATTATTTAAATGATTATAAAACTTTGATACTGATTTCCTTACGGAAAGGCATGAACCAAAATCTTCTAAGTCCTGAGGATGACGATAAACAACATCCGACAGAAAAGCCTCTGATCGGGAGGTTTTGAGGAGCGTGGAACCGTCTCTTTATTGCTGTTGTTCCCAGGTCCACTCAGACTCAGGATGGTAACACCTGTTAGGGTCCCAGCTATGGGCAAATAGTTAACCCTCAAACTATGAAAATATAAAAATAGATTATTATAGAAAATATTACCAGCATTTTTTTAAAAGAATATTACCAGCAATACATTTGACTCTCGACAGAAACTGCTTACAAAAATACGTCAATGAAAACTGATCTACTAATTGATTTCTTAAAAAGAATACATATTCTAATCATAGGAACCTTTCATAAAAATCAAATCGGCATTAAATTTTTTTTTTTTTTTTTTTAAGCATATCACCCCAAGCAAGGCTGGAAGCCACTATCACGCAAGGGGTTAAAGAAGGGTTGGAGGGAGAGCAGATAGGAGTGGTAAAGGAGAGGATGTGGAGAAAGAGAAAGACAGTGGATCGATCAAGGCAAGGGGGTTGCAGAAGATTTGGAGCGAGAGCAGATAGGAATGAAAAATGAAAGGATGTGGAGAGGGGAAGTGGATAGATCAAGGCAACTGGAGATGTCGATTGACGCTACACTTAAACCGTTGGAGATTGTAATTGTCAGGGAAACAGTAATAGGGAAGGGAGTTCCATAGGCGAGATGTGCGAGACATGAAGCTATTGGAGTAGAAGAGACGTCTGCATTTAACAGTTTCCACGGTGTAGGGGTTGGAGCGGGATGTCAGCCTCGTGGGGCGTTTAAATTCACGAGGCCTAGGGACAAGCGAGAGCAGCTCCTCGGAGCAATTACCGTGAAAGTACTTGTAAAAAAGGCAGAGCGAGGCAACATCGCGTCTGTGAGAGAGCGACTGCAGACGAGATGACAGATCAGGGCCAATCACGTTGCCTATCCGTCTTTGGATCTTATCAAGAACGTTGAGGCAAACAGCAGGGGCCCCAGACCATATGCGGCAGCAATACTCCATGCAAGGGCGAATGGTCGATTTATAGACTTGGAGGATCGATTCCGGGGAGAAAAATTTCCTGGCTCGGCACAGAGAACCAACTTTCCTTGCGGTGGCTGATGCAACTGACTCGATGTATTTGTTCCATCTCAGATCAGCAGACAGCGTGAGACCGAGCAGCCGCAGAGAGGAGCTCTCAAGGATAACCCATTGAGGTGTTGATATGCCGTAAAACAAAATAAACCAAACCAAATCGAACATAATATGGATGGCCCTTGACACAGAATCCATCAATGGAAAAATGACAGGAAAATGTTATTCATGCATACCAAACTCCTCCTATTTTCATTATGTTCATCTCATTGCCACCGGACATATATTTTTAATCATTTTGACCCAAGCAAGGCAATAATGCCACTAAGACGCAATGGGATTACTGAGAGTGGAAGAAAGTGAGACGACCTTAGTGGGGAGATAGGACAGCAAAAGAACAAGTATCAGGAAGATAGATGGGGATTGACGTTGCATTTAAATTTTTGAAGATCGTAGATAGCAGGAAAGCACGAAATCAGAAAAGAGTTCCATAGAAGAGGAAAGAAACTATTAGAATAGAACTTTCGGTTATATCTAGCCAGTTCAAGAGTAAAATGGGGAGACCTAGCTGCCAATCGAGTAGTGCGTTTAAATTTATGTGGTGGATGTATCAAGAAGGAAAACTCATTAAAACCATTGCCGTGAACAGAAAAGACACATGGAAGCCACGTTACGACGGTGGAATCTTCTGTTGTTCGACACATTCTAACAGCTAAAAATGTTCACAACTTGACAAAGAATGGATTGATAAATATATATATATATATATATATATATATGTGTGTGTGTGTGTGTGTGTGTGTGTGTGTGTGTGTGTGTGTGTGTGTTCCTTCTTTGCGTGACGCAAATCACGTGATATAATGTCCTCAAATTGGTGTTTATCAGATCTGATATCAGGATCGTCCAGGTTCTTCAATAAATTTATACACCGATCAATTTTATAATTTCCCAGATTTGCAATTAATAAATTTTTTTCATCTGGCAATCAGCCTTACGAGCCATTTTTGAATTTTAAACTGGCAACATCGCTATTAATTAGAGACTTCGAAATTCGGGACATTTCATACAAATGGCTTCCATCTGCGCAAGACGAAGTGTCATTCATCTGAACTGCGTTGGCAGATGATGTTACCATTCAGTCAATAAACCTTTATATTCTAACAAGAATTCATATATCGATTAAAAATGAGGTATTTATTAATATTAGTGGGAATGTATAGTTTTATATTTTTAAATATATTCTTTTCTTTTTCTTTTTTTAGGTGTTTTTATTAATAATTTCACCCTAAGCAAAGCAACAAAGCCACTAAAACTAAAGAGAGAGAACAATAAGAGAATAAAAATGAAGAAGACAGACGATAACGATTGAAATTGCATTTAGATTTTTGAGGGTTGAATTTGACTGGAAAGCAAGAAGCCGGAAGAGTTTTCCACAGGCAAAAATTGATTGAAAAGAAACTGTTAGCAAAGAACTTACGGTTACATTTAACCATTTCAACTGTAAAATGATGAGATCTTGTAGCCAATCAAGTGCTGCGCTTAAATTCATAATGTCTACGTACCATAGAGAAGAGTTCACCAGAACAATTATCGTGAAAGTATTTACAGAATTGTCAGAGGGAAACTACATTAAGGCGGTGAGAAAATGACTGAGGCGGTGATGATAGGTCAGGGCCAATGGGATTGCAGATTCTTCTTTGGATTTTATCAAGAATCTCTAAAAATATAGCCGGAGCACCAGACCATATGTGACAGCAATACTGTAAGCACGTATGAATGATAGACGTATAAATGTGTAAGATAGATTCAGGCGAGAAAATTGTCTAGCACGACACAGTGAACTAACTTCCCTTTTCTTTTTTAATCATTTCATCCCAAGCAAGGTGGTAATGCCACTAAGACGCCAGGGGGTCACAGGAAATGAAAGTGACGGAGAAGATTGAGAATAGAGAGGATTGAGGAAAGGACAAAAGTTGAACGGGCTTCGAGAAGACAGTAGATGGCAATTGACGTTGCATTTAAACTTTTCAAGAGTGGAGTTATCAGGTAAGCAAGGAAACCGAAAGGAGTTCCACAGACGGGAAGCGCGAGAAAAGAAACTGTTGGAGCAGAAGTGGTGGTTGCATTTTGGTATTTCAACAATAAAAGGGTCGGATCGAGTTTCCAGTCTAGTAGCACGCTTAGATTCATGTATTCGGGGCACCAGGGGAAAAAAGCTCGTCAGAGTAGTTGACATAAAAATATTCATAAAAAAAAGACGGAGGGAAGCCACGTCATATGGGTGAGAAAGTGACTGCAGTCAAGATGCCAAGTCAGGATCGATTACATTGCAGATCCTTAGGGCACCTCGGCGTGGTGTAATGGTTAGCAAGCTTGTCTCGCTAGATCAGTTACGACTGAAAAGTGAGTTCGATCCTCACTAGGCGTTCCATGCTTTCGGCCTTGTGCCACATCTAAGCTATGCTTAGAAAATAACCATTACAGATCCTTCGGATTTTGTCAAGAATCTCTAGATATGCAAAGGGAGCACCTAACCAGATATGGCGACAGTATTCAATTCACGGGGGAATGGTAGATTTATAAATGTGCAAGATGGATTCTGAAGAGGAACTATTTCTGGCACGACACAGTGAACTCTTGCAGTAGATGCAGCTACTGATTCGTTGTAGTCTCTCCGCTTCATATCAATAGAAAACGTGAGTTCAAGAAGGTGTAATGTGTTGCCTTCCTGGAGGTTAGCATCAGCCATACTGATGGCAGGCAGAAAAGGTTCTCTCGGGTGGTGGTTAAATGAAAGCAGTTTTGTTTTGGCGTATTTTTTATCCCAAGCTTTCGTCATATTAAATTAACCATTTCTCAAAAATAATTCATTCCATCATAACGTTAAAAGAATTATATAGATAATGGGATACTGGTATACATTACAGTCAGCTTAACTTAATAAAGATTAGTTTCCCGCAAAGAACATCCCGATTACATTAAATAGTGAATCGTTTGAAGCCCACCCATCGGCAGTCACTGAAGTCAATGCGTAATTTTTGTACTCATTCTCAAACATACCGTCCAGGGTATGACGATAAACAACATCCAGTAGGCCTCTGATTGGGAGATTAGAGATTTTGAGAAGCGTGGAAACACTACTTAGCTGTTGTTGTTCCATGACCACTCTGACCCGGGGTGGTAGCACCTTTTAGCGTCTCAGCTAGGGGTACATTGTGAAACCCCATACAAAAATCAACAGTATATTTTTATAATAAAATTACCAACAATATCATTTTATAGTAAAATTAACTGATTTTCATAGTAAATTTACCAGCAATATATTTTTATAGTAAAATGAACAAAAATACTTTTTTTTTTTTATAGCAAAATGCAGCACTAAAAAAAAGTATAAAAATACATTTTTATAGTAAAATTACCAGCAGTACAGCGGCCTGGGTAAGGCGATAAACTACATCCGACAGCAAGGCCGCTGAATAGGAGGTTTTGAAGAGCGTGAAACCACCTCTTAATTGCTGGTGTTCCCAGGTCCAGCCTGACCCGGGAACAGTAGCACCTGTTAGGGTCACAGCTATGGGAAAATGGCTAACCTGAAACTGGGGTCAAAACGCTATGAAAGTGTAAAATATAGGTTTTAATACCAGCAATACACTTTTATAAAAAATTATTACCAGCATTGAATTTTGAAGAAAAAAATTATTACCAGGAATACATTTTTTAAAAAAATTACCAGCAATATATTTTTGAAAAAAAAAAAATTACCAGCAATACATTTTTGAAAAAAAAAATATTACCAGCTATAAAAATCTTTCGGCATTAAAAAACCCATTGAGGTTGATATACCGTACAAAAAAACAAACAATCTAAACCAAGCCAGTAATATATTTTTATTAAAAAAAATCAACACTAATACATTTTCGTAGTGAAATAACCAGCAATACATTTTTTAAATTGTCAACAATATATTTTATCTTCTAAAAACTATATATTTAAAAACATAAGTTTACCTTGAAAGTATAAAATTATGTATAAAATATCTGTAGTTGAAGGCAAAAAATTGCGTTCAAAATATATGTAGCTGAAACCATATAATTGCGTACAAAATATTTAGATTTCGATATGAAGTAACTCATAGAGGTTGATATACCACTAAACAAGTTCAACCAACATACAAACATATGTGTCACACCATGCTAAATATACACTGTGTGTCACTTTTTCTATGATACGTTCAAATGAATGCAACTCCCCGGAATCGATCCTCCAAGTCTATAAATCGACCATTCGCCCTGGAGTATTGCTGCCATATATGGTCTGGGGCCCCTGCTGTTTGCCTCAGGGTTCTTAATAAGATCCAGAGACGGATAGGCAACGTGATTGGCCCTGATCTGTCATCTCGTCTGCAGTCGCTCTCTCACAGACGCGATGTTGCCTCGCTCTGCCTTTTTTACAAGTACTTTCACGGTAATTTCTCCGAGGAGATGCTTTCGCTTGTCCCTAGGCCTCGTGAATTTAAACGTCCCACGAGGCTGGCATCCCGCTTTCACCCCTACACCGTGGAAACTGTTAGATGTAGACGTCTCTTCTACTCCAATAGCTTCATTTCTCGCACATCTCGCCTATGGAACTCCCTTCCCTATTACTGTTTCCCTGACAAATACAATCTCCAACGGTTTAAGTGTAGCGTCAATCGACATCTCCAGTTGCCTTGATCTATCCACTTCCCTTCTCCACATCCTTTCACCTTTCATTCCTATCTGCTCTCGCTCCAAATCTTCTGTAACCCCCTTGCCTTGATCGACCCACTGTCTTTCTCTTTCTCCACATCCTCTCCCTTGCCACTCCTATCTGCTCTTCCTCCAATCCTTCTTTAACCCCTTGCGTGATAATGGCCTCCAGCCTTGCTTGGGGTGATACGCTTAAAAAAAAACTGGTGCCTAGGGATCTGTCTCCTTAGTAGAGCATCTTCTTTGCAGCAATGGGGATTAGATAACCGACATATCCTGACGCTCGCCACAAAATCCAGGGGAATTAAGATTTTTTTTTTTAGTTACTACCTTCACCTGAGTTTGTCGACTCCCAGTTGGCCTTATTAAAAGGCATTTAATCTTCGGGTAAGTGATATTTAGAGTCCAAATTAGTTGTCTGGGTGTAGATCAGTCAAAATGGGGCTCGACATTTTGTGATAATTCTCTTTGGGATATGGTGAAAAAAACCTGAAAGAACAACTGAGGAAATGAAAAATATTCCTGTGTCGAATGGCATCAAAAAGTAAATGTCTCAAAACTGCGCAGATATGATACTTTGTGATTCTAAAGATAATCCTAAAGTCGAATTCGATCTCCGCCCGCGCCAGATTGCGCAACACACATGATTTAGAAACTTTCAGTTATTGTCTGTTTTTACGGGGTGATATATGCCCACGAGTGGTCTAGACAGCCAGGTGTTTTTATTGAGTTACAATCTCTAGACTGGTTGCGAACCAAGGCTAGACAGCCAATCTGCTACGCTATTTAATTCTGATGTAATTGAATAACCAATCACCCCCATGAATGATTATACTATAGGTAGCAAGTACCTATAAAGTCAACTGTCTACGAGAGACTCACGGAGGAGAAGAGTGAGCGAGGCGACACAAGCATATCCAACCTTCTCATTAGTGACACTCACTACTAGATTGACCTGTGTGTATAACTGTACCGTATTTCATATTGTACTGGTTGTGTACAATAAACCTTTCTTCTTGTATCCATCTGGTGTTGTGTGTTTATTCCATTAGCACGGGATATAGCAAATTCACAGTCGCGCGGGGAGAGGACAAACTAGGAGAATTCATAACGTTCCTTAGGGTATCTGCGTGAAAATGAACATAACAAACGCGGTCGGAGTTCAAACCCTTTTGGTTGTTTAATTGTTTTTCTTTAACGGCATATCAACATCACTATGGGTTATTTAATGCCAAAATTTCAATATTTTGTACAGAATTTAATTTTCTTGGTGGGGGGGGGGGTAATAATGGTTTTAGTGTTACAATTATTACTAATTAACCCATATATGAGGGAGAGGTTGATTCATACCTTTCTCAAGGGTATTTGCACGTAAGTGAATATAACGAACAACACGGGAATTGGAACTCGCCTCTCCGATTAACAATCCCGAGACATTATCCATTATACCACACGCACATTCAAGCTTACAGCATCTGGTATACCCAAGCGGTCACTCATCAAGATACTGATCAGGTTCGACATTGCTTAACTTCGGTGATCGTGCGGGAATCGGTGTTTCAACGTGATGTAGATGTAAGCTCTTAAAACTCGTAATGAACGGATGTTCCCTCAGAGAGGTCCCAGCCTTTGTGTGCCTATTGTCACTTAAACTCAACCCAGACCTCAAGTGGAACTCATCGCTGAAGATGTTGGGGAAAATAGCCGGTTCCCTGTACCGCTCTAGGAAGTACCTGGCTCCTTGTGTTATCCCCTACCTTTACAAGAGCCAGATCAGACCGAAAATGGAGCACTGCTGCCATGGGATAGGCGGGAGCCGCCCACTCTTTACTTTCCACTTTCAATAGAGTCCAAAAGCGTCTCCTTGTAGGCGACGAGTTATCTTACACTCTGCATCCCTTTTCTCACAGACGAGACGTCGCAAGCCTCTCGCTGCTCTATCGCTATTTCCATGGAAAATGTTCAGATAAACTACACTCCTTCGTTCCACTAGTCCTAACCTTCACGTATGACCCGCCATTACCCGCACAATGTAGCGAACCACCCTCATTCCCTTCGCATTCCCCTGGTGAGATGTAAGTTCTACTCAAGCAGCTTCTTTCCCCGAACCGCTGCCATGTGGAACTGACTCCCAAGAGACCCCGATCACTATAATCTTAAACTGTTCAAGTCAAGGGTTAACCGTTATATTCCATATATATCCGCATAAGGTGTACCTCTTACTCTGTAATACTCTACCTCGAGTGGCCCCATGGCTTTGTAAAATCAACTGTCTTAATTGAATTATACATTTTCGTGTTCGAACGTTTAATTTACTTTAGTTTCATTTGATCGGCTCAATTCCTGGAAAAAAAAATGATGATGATGATAATAATAATCTATATATTTAATTCGCCACATATAGATTTCCGTCTTTTTGTGTGTAAGAATTGAGGGACAGTATGCAAATTTTGGGGGCGTAAAAATTGAGGGGAAGTGTGCAAAGTAATGATGACCCACCCGCCCAAATTCAAGTTATACTTGTTTTTGGAAAAGAAAAAGAACTTTAGTTAAATAAAAATTATGAGAGACAAACATGAGTTACGGGCAACATTAGTTGTTTTGAATATTTGTTTTACAGATTTAACTGTATTTTATTTAAATTAATTTTCGAAAAAATATGGCTTGCTATTGTTGTTTTTGCTTTAATAAAAACTAATTTTAAATTATTTACTTTTTCATGTTATTACAAACCAACTAAACAATGAAGTTCATTTTTAATGATTGAATAAAAAAATATTTTCTATAAGATGGCCGAAAAATATCAATAAATTGTCAATAGATCCAATTAATGTCCTCTTTTTGCTTTAATAAAACTTAATTTAAAATTATTTACTTTTAGTTTTCCGGCGGACAAATTTTCCTAAATTCGTGAAATGGTTGCCAAAAATGCTATGATTTTTTTTTTTTTTTTAGCAGAGATCTGTCGAGTGATTTAATCTTTATGCAAACGTAAAAATCTGAGGCTCGAAATTTAGTCATACAAATCTTTTTGCGTATGTGTCGGCGGGAGGAGGTATAAAAAGCAAAAATTGTCTTAATAAAAGAACCTATTCATTTATTATAAAAGTCATTACTTAAAATGTCGTTTTTCTTCTAGGGGAGCGTTATTCAAGATATTTTGTTTTAAATTTGTTTTTGTAAAGTGAAGTAAAAAAGAATATGTATTAAGTTTCGTTTTTAAAATGTGCAATAATGAATGAATAATAAAAAGTTTTAAAAAATACACAAAAATACGGAAATAAATTCAAAAGAATACAAATTTTAAAAATACATATAGTGTTTTGAAAATATCTGCAGAAATAAAAAGTAGAAACGAACGGGAATAATTATTATTCCCGTTCTTTTTTTATTTTTTAATTTGAGAATTCTGAAATGCTACATGGCTAAAAATGGATTCTAATGCAATTATTACGTATTTTTAATTTTAAAATATCTTCGCAAATACAAATCATGCAAAGATAATTATTTTGCAAAACGGTGGGTCGGATGATACCGTGTCTGTATATATATATATATTGTCGCTAATTATTGTATGTTACAATTCGGAGCATATCTTATGGAATTTGGTAATAGCTTAAGAAAAATTTGTTTTAAAATATATCTGATAATACGTAGCTCTCAGTACGCCGACAAATAAGCAGATTGAATCTACAGATTGTCAAGGATTATTCAGACCTACTAAAGTTTACACAAAATATATTGTGCTTTGGGAACTTTTGCAGTAAACATAATTTTCGTTATAAACAAATAACATTTATGAGGATAATATACAGATATCTTTTCTTGGGTGTTTATAAATTGCACACTGTTCAATTATTAACGTTAACAACGAATTATTTTAAATTACAAAATTGTACTTGGATTAAACGAAAATTACTTACAATTCATTCCTTCTTGCCCTCAATTTTGACGGCACGGGTACACTAGTAATCTATATAATAAATGTGAATGTCAGTGTGTCACTGTGTCACAGTTTGTCAACTTTATTCCAGGAGACCGTAGCCCAGCATATCATGCCATTCTGGAATCAGGTTGAGCAAATTACAAACATTCTAGGCTGGATCCGGAGCAGCAATCCTGAAATTTTAGATTCCTAAGTTTTCAGTACTGCGATTATTTTCGGATTTCGCTATCTTGGCTTCTACTGATAAAAACAATTAAAGAAACGCAACTCTCTAACTTTCAATAGCTCATGTTCAAATGAAAAAAACAAATTATAGTGTTTCAAAATAAAATTGTGCGTGTTTTCAACTTTACTCCGAGAGGGCGAAGCCCAACATATCATACTATTTTGAAATCAGGCTGACTCCGTGAGCAAATTGAAAAAAACATTCTGGGTCGGATCCGGACCTGCAATCCTGAAATTTTGAATTCCAGAGTTTTCATTACTGCGATTGTTTTTTGTTTGTTTTTACCGGATTTTTTGCGACTAATTTTTGTGTATGATAAAAAATGTTATAACTTGGAAATAAATTTTGAAATAATAGAAATTAATTGCGATATTCACCCATGAGATAAAAATAATTGTTTGTACGGAAAGTAAGGACCTACGTACATCAAATTGTCTTTAAATTACGTGGTGGCAGAAGAATTATCATTGAACTTTTAAAAGATAAGCTTAAATATTAATGCGATACTTAAATGCAGCGATCAATTATGAGTTCTGTAGTTTATTGTTGCCTATCGCATCTACTCCTCCCTACCTATCGTGATGAAGGCCCAATCAAGAGTCCTCCGCAGGTGCTAGTTTAAATGCCACCCGATAGGATAGGGATGAATTATTAATCGAAACCACCTGGCCGTTGGTCTCGAAAAGCACCTTCAATCGGTTGTGGACTGGGGCAGGAAATGGCTGGTTAACTTTAATGTCCTCAAAAACAAAACTGCTCTCTATTACCCACTACAAAGAACCCATTAGAATGTTTGATGCTCAACTCCACGAAAGCACCTCCTTGCGACTGTTTGGTCTCACACTGTCCGCTGACCTCACATGGAACAATTATATTGAATCAACAGCTTCATCTACCGCAGGGAAAGTTGGTTCTCTGTGTCCCACCAGGAAGTTTTTCTTGCCCAAGTCCATCCTTCAAATCTATAAATCAAACATTCGCCTTTGCATGGAATATTAATGTTATATATGGTCAGGAGTCCCCGATGTTCGTCTTAGGGTTCTCGACAAAATCCAGAGATGAATATGCAATGTGATTGTCCCTGAACTGGCATCATGTTTACAGTCACTCTCTCACAGACGTGCCGTCGCCTCCCTCTTTCTTTTCTACAAACGACGACGAGCTATTTTCGCTGGTTCTCAAACTGCATGAATTTAAACGTGCCACTAGGTCGGCATCTCAGTCCTACCCTTTCACTGTCGAAATGGTTAAATGTAGCCGTCTTTTTTTTTACTCCAATAGCTTCATGTCTCGTACTTCCCTTCTCGTCTGTGGAACTCCCTTCCTCTTACTTGCTTCCCTGAGAGCTACAATCTCCAACTATTCAAATTCAGTGTCAGTCGACATTTTCAGCTGACTTGATCTATTCCCCGTCCTTCTCTTCCTCCTGTCCTCTTTCACGCTTCTTCACTTTCGCTTCAACTCTCTGTAACCTCTTACGTGCTAGTGGCACTCCCGCCTTGCTTGGGGTGAAAAGTTTAAAAATATATATAATAATAATAATAATAATAATAATAATAATAATAATAATTGCCATTAAGTGGAAAATATCACCCACATCATTAGCGCTTGTGGAATTGTTCCGCAGAAACAATACAGTATTATTATTATTATTATTATTATTATTATTATTATTATTGATATTGCCCACCATAGCACTCTATATTTTTCATGTCCTTTGTAACACTTAGTAAAGTTTTTTTTATCTCTCCTAGATCCTGTTCTACTATCCATTTACACAAGCTTAGGTAGTTTATGCGCTATTTTCCTCTGTCTCTCTTGCTTTCAATATGTCCTGTGAGTGTCAATTTTTCTAATCTTTCTTTCCTCATTATGTACCTCAGAAATTTCAACTGTCTCTTTCTAATGTTACGTATAAGTGTCATTTTTGCTTCATATTTCTCAAAAACTTCATCATTGCTCAGATGTTCAGTCGATGGTATTCTCAACATGCTTTTGTAGAACCACATTTCTATCGCTTCCTGTTTTTCTTTATCTGTGCAGAGATGTTCCAACATTCATTGCCATATTGGAGGACTGATATTACATAACAGTTCAGTACTACAATTCATAGTTCACATCTTGACCTTTTTTGATTGGGTAATTGATTTGTTTTTTTTACAACTTATCAACCATAGTGATATTACAAAATCTAACTATTTAACCCATAGCTGGGAGGAGGAGAAGTGAATTTATACCTTTTCCAAGGGTATTTGCACATGTGAATAAAACGAACCCGACTAAAATTCGAACTCAGCTCTCCAACTTCTCATTGCGAACCTTTATCCATTATACCAAATATTCTCTCAAAGAAAGATTTATTCTTCAATCTAAAATACGTTTCAGTTTTGAATGACCCACCAGTGGTTGATAAGTCATAAAAACAAACAAGTCAATGTCAGTCCCAATTTGACAATTATATATTTTGTCTTATCTGTTGAAAGCATTGAAATTGATAAGTGGAAGATTCTTCATTGTCCGTCTTTGATGAGACATATTGAATGGCGCTGCCAACGAGAAATGTTTTCATATCTCATTAAAAAATGCGTGAAGAAATATGTGTCAGTGTGATAGTAGAAAAATAAAGAAAATGGGAAAAATGAAAATTCAAATAATGTTGGAAAATAAGAAAAAAGAAGAAATAAAAAATACAGATAATTTGTAAGAAAGAAATGAAAAAAAGAAGAAAAGAAAAATATATCTCAGAAATAAAAAAAGAAAATTCGAACAATATCTTTAAAAAAAGAAAGAAAGAAAGAAAGAAAGAAAGAAAGAAATGAAGGAAGGGAGAAAGGAAAGAAAACTTCAAATAATAAAGAAAGAAAGAAAGAAATGAAGGAAGGGAGAAAGGAAAGAAAACTTCAAATAATAAAGAAAAAAAGAAAGAAATGAAGGAAGGGAGAAAGGAACGAAAAATTCAAATAATAACTAAGCAAGAAATGAAAAAAATAAAGACAGGAAAAATAAGGTAATTTCAAATAATGGCTAAGGTAAAAATAATGAAGACAGAAAAAAATGGAAAAGAAAGAAGTTAAGAAATGCGAAAAAATACGAAAAGGAAAGAAAGAGAATTCAGATAATGAAAAAAAAAAGAGAATAAGAAAGAAAAGTGTATAAAGAAAGGTAAAAAGAAGAATGAAAAATATCATTCAAATAAGAAAAAGTGAGTGAAAAACATGAATGAATAAAAGAAAGGGGAAAATTGAGAAAGCAGAACATAAAATAATGGCAAAGAATGAAAGAAGAAAAGTATGAAAGACATTTTGTGTAACGATTAATAAAGTCGGCGAGTGAAGTGGGAAACTACTAAAAACGGAAGGCAAAAAGATAAAACCGGTGAAAATAATAGCACCCAACAATTGGCTAAGTTGGAATCCCATAATTATCCTCTTCCTTTTTCTCCTCCTCCTCTTTCTCCTCCTCCACCTTCTTCTTCTACTCCTAATAATAATAATAATAATAATAGTAAAAAACATAGTGATTATAATACGAAAAATACTCTGAAAATATCTGCGTTAACAGACCTTGTGTCGCCGTCGAGTAAGCTGTTGCATGCAGTCAAGAATATAGAATTGTTTTCCTTACAGCCCGCGCTCTTTATTTGCTGCCCGACAATTGAGACAGGAAAATAATCGCTCAAATATAGAAAACTGTTTGCTTTGCTAAAGTAGACCATCCACTTCGTTTTATTTGCAAGTCGTTTGCATATTGACTCGTGTTAGAGCACGCATGCGCAATGAATTGCTCTGTGGGACCATTTTATTATTGTTTTGTACAAAGTCAAACCAAACGTGTAAAAACCGCGGTCAGTTATTGCATAATCAATTCTTACAAAGCCCTTATTCAATGTTTCTCTCGCTATTTCCATTTATATATATATATATATATATATATATATATATATATATATATATATATATATATATATATATAAATGGAAATATCGAGAGATACACTGAATATATATATATATATATATATATATATATATATATATATATATATATATATATATACATATATGAAGAAATATAGATTTAAAGTGTGCTATATTTATGGGATAAAGAGCTCAAGATCAGAGATAGAGCGTATGTAAATATAAATATAAAAGTGAACATTGAAGTCAACACGCATGCTGGACGCAATCATCAGGCCGCGAATGCTGGATATTTCTAAGGCTATTTTTATATATGGGTCAGTGGTGCATTGTGAGTAATCTATTCTGGCGCTTATTTTGCCGGAGTCATTGTTTGTTTATTTATTTTACTTGTTTTGCATTTTCATTTTGTATTATTTACTCTTTTCGTTTTTTCACGTTTTATTAACGTAGTGCTGACTTCAACGTTCACTTTTATACACACACACACACACACACACACATACACACACACATGCACACACGCACGCACACACAGACACATATATATATATATATATATATATATATATATATATATATACAGGGTGATTGAAAAGTAACTCCTTATTTTATGTATGAGTGGCCAGCTAGGAGTCCTGCTTTAATATCCTGTGACTTTTCTTCTTTGGGGTTGTTTAAAGAAGCATGTGTACTATACCAAACCAAGACTTTGGAAGAACTTTAAGAGCGAATATAAGAAGTTATGTCTTCCATACCACAAGACTTCCTTGGGAAATCAGTTGACACAATTACTGGATGGCTCGAGATGCTGGTTGCGAAATCCGGTGCACGTATTGAATTCTAAATAAAACCTCACGCTTAACGCTTTTCTCTCATATTGATTTCTTGTAAAAATGATGTTAATAAATAAATTATAAGTATTTTATAATAGGAAGATACTTTTCAATCACCCTCTATATATTTATATATATATATATATATATATATATATATATATATATATATATATATATATATATATAGGGTGATTGAAAAGTATCCTACCCCTAGCGAAGGATCGTTAATTAATTTGAAACTTTTAAAACCATTTATTCTACATTCAACATCATCACTTGATAAGACACCAGAAGTGTTGAAACAAAATGGCTATTTTTGTAGTGATTTTATAACATATTTATGTTATAATATTTAAATAAATGATTATATATATATATATATATGTGTGTGTGTGTGTGTGTGTGTGTGTGTATATATATATATATATATATATATATATATATATATATATATATATATATATATATATGGGGGGATGGATTAAATCCGACATATTGCTATTTTTAATAAATGTTATTTTTGATGGGTACTCTGTTTGTTTGTTTTTAATTAAACAGTATTTTTTTATCCAACTACATCTGTCGGTCCGATTATTCGAGAAATCTTGTCAAAATAATATGTCCCCTCGGCAAAGATTTCTCGAATACTCAGGCTGGTAGATGTGGTTGGATAAAAAATACTGTTTAATTAAAAAACAGAGCTTCTACTCGAATATGAGTATCCATCAAAAATAACGATTAAACAAAATAAATTTAAAATAACATACACACACACACAAACATATATATATATATATGTTTGTGTGTGTATGGTTATATATATATATATATATATATATATATATATATATATATATATATATATATGTATATGTATATGTATATTTATATAATCACTCGGCCACGTGCCCATTACCGACCATGAGACCCGAGTTAGAATCTCACCATCTCAGGAAGGTGAACTAGATGTTATCGGCCAGAGGATGCAATATATCCCAAATATTAGATCTGTATATTTAATAATTTTAAAATTAGTGCTTATATGCACTTTGCTATTAGCCATTTATGAAGCCAGGAGAGAGTTCCACAAGCGAGTAGTGCGAGAGAAGAAACTATTAGCATAGAACTTACGGCTGCCTCCAGCCATTTCAGTTGTTAAATGATGAGACTTTTCCGTTAATCTCGTGCTGCGCTTAGATTCGTAAATTCTCGGTACCAAAGAGGAAAGCTCACCAGAATGAATTACAATGAAAATATTTCTAGAAAAGGCACAGGGAAGCTATATTACGGCGGTGGAAAGGTGACTGAAACCGAGATGCCAGGTCAAGAACAATAACATTGCAGATTCTTTTTTTGCATTTTACTAAGAATCTCTAAATACATAGCAGAAGCACCAAGCCAGATATGATAACAATACTAGGAGCTCTACTGGGACGTAGGGTTAGGGTTAGGGTTACGTGTGTTGTGTGAATGTCGTGTGTATAACAAAGAATCTAAAAGATCATTTATTTTTAAAGCATAAACAGAACTACATCGCCTTTCACATGAGTTTTCTTTGTGATTTTAGAAAGAGACGACTGTTTCCTTATAATCACTTTAAGAATAGACACAATAACAAGGGCTGCAACTATAATTATCATGTCATTTCAATTGATGGGGTTAGTCATCGGCCCTGAATTGTACCTAAATCTTACTGCTACTCAATTCACTTTTAAACACTCCTCCTCCTCCTCCTCATTCTCCTCACATCTGTGGCATCAAGTTTATTATTCAACTAACGTGCCTGGAGCTCGACAAAATAAAAGCTGTGAAATTCCGTCCACACTTTTGAAATATAGCTGGCTATATATCATGGCGGATGTTTGGAGATCATTTTCTGTTCGTTTTTCTCTGCAGTTCCAACCAGTTTCGCGACACAAAAAAAATCGCCCTTTGTCTTTCTCGCACCTTGTGTGTTTTATTTTCATATATATATTTTTTTTTCTGACTTGTTCTTCCAACGATATTCATAGCTCGGGGCTTATGTTGCTACTCTGTACTCGCCAGTGATTTTAAGTTATCTCCCCTTTGTGGAGCTCTTCCCGTTTAACGAATTACACAGTCCGGTTTGATTCACTGATGAGGAAATGTACTAGACCAAGTGAACATAAGCTTTTCCCGTATGTGATTCTCTAAGAGAATGATTCCGATTTTTTTTTCTCTGGGCCGCAGTTTCGGAATGAAAATTTGCTCACGCTTCACCAAATTTTATGTAATAAGAAGTATATTTAAAAAGAGAGAGAGAGTGAGAGAGAGAGAGAAAGAGAAAGAGAGAGAGAGACAAGGTTAAAGGGAGATAACCACGGATTCAAAGTCAGAACATTATCATTGATAACTCTCTCCTCTGAGACACTAGTTACTATATTCTTAATACTTCATATAATGCAAAAATATCACAATGATAAAATCGCACAATAATTATTTATAACTATTTATACTGGGGCTCATGTATGCAATTACAAGTAACTCATATTTTAAATGTTGAAATCATATTTATTTTTGGCATATGAAATTTTTGAATCTGTTTCTAAACCTTTGGTTTTCTTTCAATCATTCCGCTTCACCTGATATCCTCTTCCGCCTCACCGGCTATCCGTTTCCGCCTCACCGGCTCTCCTCTTCCGCCTCACCGGCTATCCTCTTCCGCCGCACCTATGAAGCGCGCCACACATTTTGGGAACCACTGTTCTAAGACAGTCAGAATGTTACAATACCCTGACATTCTATAGAAATTTTTGTTTTTTGAAATATGTTTTTCTTTATTTATTTAATAATTAGTTCTGAATTAACGAATATTACTGCATATGTATTCAAGTTTAGAGATGGATACATACTTTTCCCAAGGGTATTTGTACGAATGTGAACGTAACGAACTCAGTCGGAATTCGAACTCTGTTCGCCGATTTCCGAGTCGCTAAGCGTTAAATATCCCGCATCTCCTGTACGCTACGTGTAATGATTAAAAGACTTCGTCTAATAAAATTCAGTCTTATGTGTAGTCGACTTTGTTTCGCAAGCCAACATCTTTTTGTGTTTTAATCTGAGCCGCTGACCAATTTCCTTTATTGATGTTATCCCGTCAGTTATTTTACACGTCGTAAGTCTCTTTTATGTCCTTTGTTTCCCTTTACTAAGATAACAACCCCCCATTAATGTTTTATCCTTGTATACATGTAGATCAGTCGCTAAAAACAGTTTTGTTAACAACGTTTCTTGATGACAAGTTAGTTTCTTTTTTCAGACTCAGGAAGTTTGTGCTTAAGATTTTTCAAGTTAATGTAGGTTGATGTTTTGTCGTGCGGTTACAATGATACAAATGTAGTTTGTTGGGATTGGACACTCTTTCAGCGATGTGATCAAAGCTTGCTTTATATTTATGACGCATTCGGTTTGCTGAATTTGGTCTGTCTTTGATTATTCTGCTAAGATATATAATTTCCTTGGAATGCTTTGATATTGGACGGCTAGAGCCATTCCCTATATTTTGCCAATTCATTCTGGCGCGTTTCAGCTGTACCTCACGTCTGGCTTTGCGTCGACTTTTCCTCCTTCTTAATCTTTTCCTCTCTCTTTTCCTCTTCTTGCTCTTTAACTCTATTTCCTCTTTTTCTACCTACTCCAATTCTTTATCTCTTTCTCTTTGATCTTCTTTTCTTTGGCGCTTCTCTTTCTTTGCTGTCTCTTTTTCATATTTTCTTCGATTCTTCTTTTATTTTTTCTGTTTTCCTTCATTATAACCAACTGTTTTTGTTACGCTCATCTTCATCTTCTAGCCCAGGGCTTCTCAACCTTGCTTGACCCTGCACCTCTTTCACCATTTGCCAGAATGCCATCCTTCCCTCCTTTTCAAGATGACAGTCCAGATGGGCCAAACTCTATAATTGCTCTCCTCCCTGGTAAACTTACGGTGGTCACAATTTATCCCTGAAAATTCAAAATTAACCCCTTATGGGTGAATTTCACCGATGTTAAG
>OZ038482.1:109442329-109467329 GCA_964036315.1 Acanthosepion esculentum | reverse complement strand
GCTTATTTGGGACTCATCAGCAGTGCGCATCCACTGCCGAGAATCGAACTTGGACAGTTACGATACAACGCAAGCGTCATAAATCACCCTTTTCTCAAGAGAGCTCAAAATCACCCTCTTGAGAACATATATATTGTCAACCACAGACAGACTGTTACGCTGTATCACAGCTCTTCAGTATGGCCAGACGTCCAATTAATTCAAACCGGGATCGAAACCCGAACGATTTGTCAGAGATCCTACCCCTAGTCTATCGTCGCACGGCAGAGAGAATTTTAACGTTTCATACATATATATATATATATATATATATATATATATATATATATATATATATATATATATATATATATATATAAGTACGGTATCATTGGAACATTAGTTGCTATGGAAACGGCTAGTTTCGGCCGTTGAAGTTAGGTGGTTTAAGGAGCTAACAATTAAGAATTAATTTTTATCTACAGGCCAGTCCCTTTCCAAAAATGCGTATCAAGTTACAATGGGGATTCTATGTCCAGAGTGGTCTTAGCTTATGCCAGGGACTGGCCTGTAAATAAAAATTAATTCTTAATTGTTAGCTCCTTAAACCACCTAACTTCAACGGCCGAAACTAGCCGTTTCCGTAGCAACTAATGTTCCAATGATACCGTACATATAAACATTAGCTAACCAAAAGATAGCTTATTCCCAAATTCTCGCTTGACAAGGAAGCGGGTCCAGACACCTTAACTCTACATAACTTAAAAAATTATGTTAGGGGACTCGGCTCTCGCTTTTGAAACATGAGAACTCTTATGTAGCGAAGGAATCATATTTTTAAAAACTAAAAATATTATTATAATATAAGCCCTACTTCTGTATGGAGCACTGTCTTTTTGAAAATAAAGCTAAATATTAAGGAACACCGGATTATCTACCTAACGTGTTCTTTCCTATTTCACTGCACACCTGCATACATATATATATATATATATATATATATATATATATATATATATATATATATATATATATATATATATATACGAGGGTCATTCAATAAATAAGGTGAATTTTTCGATATAAAGACTTCTAATACAGATAGAAGCTTACTCTTTTTTATTTTTTTATTTTTCACTTGGATTTAATTTCTTTTGCAGATTAAAAAAACTTTGAGAGTTTTGGCGATTAACAAAGATGGCCGGCCAAGAAGCATGCTCCAGGATTGAACAGCGGTCAGTTATCAAGGGTGCAAACCAGTTGAAATTTATAGGAGAATGTCAACTGTGTATGGTGCCACATGTTTCAGCCAAAAAATGTCTGCAAGTGGGCTAAATTGTTTAAAGAAGGACGGAGCAGTGTTGAGGATGAAGACAGGCCGGGGAGGCCTACAGAAGTGAGGTCTCCTGAGGTGATCGAATCAGTCAATGACCTCATTCAGTCTGACAGAAGGGTGACAGTGAATGACATTGCAAGGACTTTGAGCTTATCTGTTGGTACAAACGCAGCGGTCATCAGTCAGAAGGAGTCATCTTGCATCATGACAACGAAAGGTCGCACACAGCAGGCCAAACGGTGCAGACCATCAACGAGCTGGGCTGGGAACCGCTCCCTCATCCCCCTTACAGCCCAGAATTTCACCTGTTTGGTCCCTTAAAAGCGTTTACGAGTGGCACGAAGTTTAAATGTGACGATGAAGTCAAAAGTGTTGTGAGCGACTGGCTGAGACATGAGTCCAAAGATTTTTACGCTGAGGGAATACGGAAGCTTGTGCACAGATGGGAAAAGTGTGTGACAGTGTTGGGAGACTACGTTGAAAAATTTTAAAAAAGTAAGCTTCTGTCTGTATTAGAAGTTCTTATACCGAAAAATTCACCTTATTTATTGAATGACCCTCGTATATATATATATATATATATATATATATATATATATATATATATATATATATATATATATATATATATATATATATATATATATATGTATATATATATATATATAGAGAGAGAGAGAGAGAGTAGGTGAAGTGAAGAAAAATACACACATATATATATATGCACACAGACACACACACATATATATTAATATGTATATGTATATTTCTTTATGTAGGTATATGTATATGTATATTTATTAATATATATATATATATATATATATATATATATATATATATATATATATATATATATATATATATATATATATATTAGAAAGGGATGGAGTTTTTACTTATTAATCCGACAGATTTTATTACTTAGACGTTATTTTTAGTATTTTTAGTGGATACTCGTATTTGAGTAGACGCTCCGTTCATTTATTAAATTGTATATTTATGTATTCATCTACTTGAAAAACGCACATTTTTCTTTAATAAGATTTATCGAACATTCAAGTCGGTAGACGAAAATAAATAAATATACTATTTAATAAAATAACGAAACGTCTACTCAAATGCGAGTATCCACTAAAAATAAAGTATAATTAAAAAAGATAGATAGATAGACAGATAGATAGATAGATAGATAATGCAAAAAGAATTAGATAATGAATCCAGTGACATAAATATAAACAGAGCGAAACAGAGAGATGTGGACAAGTATATTCACACTTTGATCGATGAATAGTACAAGACAGTCAATGAAAGTGAATAGATTTGATGTATTGAGTAAAAAGTATGTAGGAAGAGGAACGAAAGACAGTGAATGGGGGGAGGTAGAGATAAATGAAAAGGTATCGAATGGAACAGAAAAGTAATCGGAAATGTATTATCGGCTTCGGTTCTGCGCTGATTGGAGATCTTTTCATTTTGAGAACGATGTGCGGTGATTGGACTAGGGAGCATAGGGGAAGGAATGGGCGGGTTGGGGAACGGCCGGTAAAATGCCGTTGGGCTTAGATAGAAGAGAGGAAAGAAATTCAATGGAGAAAATACAGAAAGAAAATGCCAAGTTGAGTGATTAGATGTGGCTTAGACATGCGCATTGACGGTCATCTTGATTTAGCAAATGTTCGCTAGATGGCGCCGAAGTTATCAGAAAGAAGAGGAGGAATCTTCAGTAGGATACTATTTCGTCAGATATCCAAGACATTCTGCATGTGACCTCCTGTGGTACGGTGCCATGTCATATCCGTTGGCGTGTACGCATAGTTTTTTCTTTTTCATTTTTCACAAGATTCCCGCACTGAAAATCCATTCGGATTAACAATAATTCATTAACGTTTATTATTAGGAAAAGCTGAGTCGGTCTTTTGAACTGCCATTTTGTAAAGGTAGTTATGTTTGGATAATAGGCTCACGGCTCTTCACTCCAACTACCACACTGATGTACACACGCACACCCACAGGCACGCCTAAAAGCTATTTTGACTTCAATACATACCTATATATATATATATATATATATATATATATATATATATATATATATATATATATATATATATATATATATATATCCCAGTATAGGATTGGTGTATACGGAATAAATTCCAATAACCGAAAAATACTATTCTTAAAAGAGTGCTCAATACAGAGTAGAGCAAATATAATTTATTTGAAAATTATAACATAAATATGTTATAAAATCACGACAAAAATAGCCATTTTGTTTCAACACTTCTGGTGTCTTATCAAGTGTTGGTGTTGAATGTAGAATAAAGAGATTTAAAATGTTTAAATCGACCAAACACCCATCGATAGGAGAAACGCTGTTACATAAGCTACAATGACCAATCAAAATACAAGTATATGAACATTCGAAAAACTTTACAACCAAAGTTCGTTGTCAAGTTTTTGAATTCTGATATACTTGTATTTGGATTGTTCATTGTAGCTTATGTAACAGCGTTTCCCCTATCGAGGGGTGTTTGATCGATTTAAACTTTTTTAAACTGTTTATTCTACATTCAACCCCCTCAATTAATAAAACACCAAAACTGTTGTTGAAATAAAATGTATTTTAAAACATATTTATGTTATAATTTTCGAATCAATTATATATATATATATATATATATATATATATGCAAATGAAATCCTAACCTGAAAAATGTTCAATATGTTCTCATATAATATGAGAAAAGACTTCAAGCAATATAATTTAGAAATATTTAGAGAACCGATTGTTGAGCGTCTCACAGGAGAGCAGTATTGGTTAGTTTTTCGAATATTAGTACAGTACTGAATTAGATTTCTACTGGCCGTTCGACACTTGTGACCTTGTGCCAGTTTAAGCTGAGCTTGTAAATCGAAGATTGTTAGCAGGTTTTACAAAAAATGATGCTGTTGTTACAGGTTAATCTTTATTTTATTTTGTATATGCGAAAGTTGTCTCGAAAATAATGCTTTTATTATTACCATGTGTCAAAATGGCGCCTGGCATGAATGTGTGGGTGAATTTATACATGCGGTAAAAAATGAATTCATTGACATTCATCGAATGCTAAATGTTTACGGGGACCAAATCGTGGGTGTGAGCTCAGTTGGGCGATGGGTTATACGTTTCAACAATGGTGATAGCGTAGCCACATTTGGTGCGAGGAAAGATGAAGAATGCGGACAGTATCGATGCCATGAAATGAAATGGAGGTACGTAGTTGAAAACTTGCTCTATTCAACGGCGCTAGTGTGCTCCCTGAATATGTTTTAATTAATGTGGAAATCAATAGGTGGTATCATTTTAAGAGTTTCCTACACACAGACTATGGGTACAGATACACACACACACACACACACACACACACACACACACACATATATATATATATATATATATATATATATATATAATGATTTTTTAAAATCATTTCACCCCAAGCAAGGTGATAATGACACTAACACTTAAGGGATGCTGAGAGAGAAAGAGAATGAGAAATCTTTTAAACGAACCGGAAACCTAATCCTAAACTGGAAACAAGGGATAAACCTCTACTCTTCTTCAATAGACGGAGAAGGAATGTGAACCGGGCGATAGACGCACCTATAAAGATATCCGTCCAGTGTAATTCTGGAAGATAACGTTTTTAAGTCTTTGTAATTATAGTGCTCGATATCAAGGATATTTTTGCGAGTCTCATGATCCCCTGTGTCCTGAAGGAACGCGGCACACAGAAGAAGAAGAAGAAGAAGAAGAAGAAGAAGAAGAAGAAGAAGAAGAAGAAGAAGAAGAAGAAGTGCGCCAATCGTTCTTCCTCAAGAAGCGTCCTCTGCCTTAGTTTGCGTAAAGGTAATCTGCGAGGTTAACTTGTTATCACTTATTCCACGGTGTACTAAACGTAACTATTTAATAAGCTAAGCTTATTTGCACACAAGGCTACAAGTGTGGAGCACCTAATAAGTATCAAGTAATCGTGTGTAAGAAAAGCTATTCCTCGGCGACAGGCAGTGAGGGGGCATCTAGTAAAAATCGAAATCGCTATCGTATGACTATAGCACAAGATGGACTTCTATTGGGAGATTAGAAAAAGAAAAAAGAACAGAAAAGTAGCAGGTAAATTAGCTGGTCTACTTCTAAACCCAAACGTAGAAGATTTTAACCCTTTACCTTAGCCCTTTACAGCGACAACAAACTATGGTGACTTTCTAGACGTACTTAGATGTGACACAAGGCCTGAAGTATGGAACACCCAGTGAGGATCGAATTCATCACTCAGTTGCAATTTTTTCTAGCGAGACGAATTTGTTAACCATTACACCACGCCGAGATTGCCAAATGTACAGAACTATGGCGATAAACCAAAAATATAATAAATAATATAAATAACAATACATCGCAATTAGTTTAGTCTTTTGGCAGGTGTATTCTATTCTACATATCCACATAATATGCAACGCTTAGTCCCTCCTTGTACGTACTTGTAACAGATTCATTCAGTAACCTTCAACCTTGAGTGGCTCTTGGGCCTTGTATTCAGTGAACAATAATATGAGTAAAAACACTAGCAAAGATCTGCTACAATGACCCATTAAACATTTTATCCGTGGTGGATTCATAAAACCACGATAGTAAAATATTCGGTAAAGATCAAACTCACTATATAGATCATCGACACAAGCCTTCTAAGCGCGCCAACACCCTTAGCACTGTCTGGCACAAGGGCATAAATAAAGGGATCGAAATTTGTTCGAACAGTATTGTCTGAAAGCTTCTCTTGCTAACCCCGACTTTTGTGTGAGTTTTGGTTTGGGAGTGCTGTGGTTGTCAGGCATTTTTTTTCTTCCTGGCCGGCAACGAAAGTAATTGTTCTTCTTTATAAACTCGTCATAACAACACATTAAAAAAAAGGTTGTCGTTTACTGGTCACGATTTGCACAGCGGGAACTTTTCTTACTTTTCTCTATGCAATGCACGTCAGTTCAGAAAGTGTGCTTAATTTTCTCGCGGTTTTTTTAGTCTTTCCTTTTGTGTAGAGGTGTATGTGTGGGGAAAAGATTTTTTCCGTTCTCTTCTTCTTCTTCTTCTTCTTCTTCTTCTTCTTCTTCTTCTTCGCGTTTTTATACTATTTGTATCATGCTATACCATTTTCTATAAATGTATATATATATATATATATATATATATATATATATATATATATTTATATATTCATATATATATATATGTATATATATATATATATATATATATATATATATATATATAATGTCCAATATCGCAAAAGTCTGTGAGAGACAGAAAACTATTTTCTCGATTATTAATATTATATTTTAATTCTGCGTGTTCTTTAGTTCCATAGTTAGTTTGCACTAGCGTAACGCCCAACCTCATAGATAATGGACTATTCTTTTTTGACCGCAAAGAAAGACGGAAAAGACATATAAGAGACGCCGTTCGAGATTAGGGGTTCGCTGTTACATTTCATTTTCCGTCAACTATCAAAACATTTGCCAGATATTTACTTTTCTACTTATTTGATTTGGACATCTTCAGTTCGTAGATCGCATCTTGGAATTTTTTTATTTCCTCAAAACCACGCATTCTGTCCTTTTACAATTGATCGTCTATTCTGTAACACCCAATTTCTTATTTTTTTGTGTGGACCCCAATAATGTTACATAGGCCCCCTTGGCCCATATGGACCCCGGTTGAGAACTTCCGGTATGAATGTATGACAGAACAGAGAGTGGGAGAAATAGTGAAAAGACAAACCTTGGTAAGAGCTAAAAACATAAGAATTTGTTGTATGATCGCCCATATCGAAAAGTCGTATATTGGCAGATTCCTGTACAATGACAACCAACATTACAGAAAATACCAAAAAAGTTGACGACAACGAGAATAATAAATTGAAACACGGATTTAAGAGGAAAAATGTTGTCTCGCTAAAATGGTAGCTGTTTATTTTATTTTTTTAGCTAATGCTTTATATTATGCCAGGTGTATTAAACAAAAGCATTACCCTACACTCAGGTGTAAAAACTTGGTATAATTTAATCCATAATAGAATCCTGAACGAACACGAAGAATTGTTTCTCACACGCGCCCTGTTATCATTTTGTCATTTTTCAGAACAAATCTACGGCGATTATGTACCACATCGCACTGATTTGCATAGATAGCTATGGGGACTAGCTTACCCCCATTATGCTTGATGACTGTTGACCCTCCACGAAAGTTCATCTAACCTTTGACAGGTCTTGTTTTTAAACCTCTAGTGTGTCTAGCCGCCATCTTCACCAGAAACGTCTGGTGGGGGAACCGATTTTGTCGATGCAGCAGATTAAAAAAAAAAAATTAAATACTGGAAATTGACGAAATGATAAGAGCTCGTGTGCGAGAAAGTGAAAGAAAAGGAGAGAGGGAGAGAAAAATAAGCAAAAAAGACAGAAAGGGAATGAGGGATAGGGGGAAGAGACAGAGAAAAGAGAGATAAAGTGAGAGTGCATAAAAAATGAGAGAAAAACAAAATTAGAGAAAGAGAAAGAGAAAACGAGAGAGAAAGAGAGACAAAGAGGATAGTGAGAGAAAGAGAAAGCGAGAGAGAGAGAGAGAATATTCGATTTTCAAGTTTTATTCAGTTGTCAAAAGAGAAAAATATCTTGCACACCTTCATTTTGTTTTTAATTGTAATTAATTTTTCCTTGTTTAAATGGAACTTTTATTCATTACATTTTAGGCACGCGCAAATATTTCGGAAGAAAAATGCAGTTTTTGTCTCATTAAACAAAATCATTATTATTCATTTCCTTATTTTTCCATTGTCTTTCGGATTAGTCTTAATGCGGATTATAATACGGACGCTTCGTGGATCATATGGTTAATTAAAAAGCAATATGGTTGCCATGGAAGAGGTCACCATTGAAACAATATTTTCCATGAAAATGGAAACGCTCAGAACCTCTCTTTTAATCTTTTAAAAAATGGCTTCAATTAAAGTGTGACTTGGAATAAAATATTATTGTCTGTTTCGTTCCAAAGGGAGCCATACTTATTGTTCTTGATAGAACCTAAAAATATTTACAATCATTGACTATGTCTTCTCGGTTTGTCCGAACATGTGAGTGGCGCACACCAAATGAGCAGTGTACAGTATTTTTATCTGTCTTGGAGTTTGATGGCTGACTTGTTGGCAAGATAAAAGAAAAAAAAAGTTTTCGCTTGCAGCCATAAACGGACAAAATAAGACTATTATATCTACTACTACTAGGTATAAACGAAAACTGTGCGGTGGATGAAGGAAGAATGTGGGTAGTATGACTAAATTTAAATTGCGTCATTACATCTGCTGCGTGATTTTTCCGAGCCTCAGTTGGTCAGACACTATACATGTTAGACAGGCTCGCAAGGTTAGCTGACGTAATTTGAAATCTCAGGGGAGAATAATTCTATATTTATGGCCTGCGCTGTTTATGCAAAGGTTATAGAAGGCAAAAAATAAGTTAAGAAGAAAAGAAAGAAATAGAAGGAAAACTAGTGAAAATCTATATTAAAAAAGCAAAGTGTACACACACACACACACACACACACACACACACACACATATATATATATATATATATATATATATATATATATATATATATATATACATATATATATATATATATATATATATATTCAAATAATAGGAAAGAATGGTCAGATTTATAATTCAGAGTTCTTTAGCATTTATTCTATTTAAAAAAAAACAGTGCTCGATACATAGCAGAGCATTATATATATATATATATATATATATATATATATATATATATATATATATATATATTATGGGCGAGTGACCGAGAGCCGGGTTCAAATCTTACCATGGTCGATTTGTCAGGAAGGAGACTTCCTGGTGTTATCGGTCTGGAGTAGGCGCTCGCAGCGTGTGCCACCTTTGTGCGTGAAATTGGGTAGACGAAACCCTTAGGGACCGTCGATGGCTGTGCTAGCACGAAGTCACAAGTCATCAAGATCGAGGGTTTAAGCGTGTTGACCTTATTCAGATTGTTGATCACGCTAGATAACACGCTTCACTCCCAGAAACTTTAACTAACGTCTGTTCAGCATAGTAGTAGTATAAACCACACGTGGACTCTGTGGGTGCTGAACAAAAACAAAAAAGGTGTATGATGAGAGAATATGTTAAAATTGGAATTTTCGGACACGCCTGTGTTCTTTCTCAACGAAACAAGAAAAATGATGATGGTTTTTTGTATAATTTTTTCGCATGTGTTATATTATTGATGATGTCTCGTAGTTTTGGGCTAGTTGTTTGCCACGATTAGGGACGTAGAGGACCTTAAAATGTGGAGAATGTATGCATCGTGTATGCCTAAATTCCGATTAAACCTAGAATGTGTGAATTTTAACTCTTACTCTCGGCCGACTATATCGACATATTTTAAGAAGCATACGTGGATAATCTTTCTTTACCATCATATATATATATATATATATATATATATATATATATATATGATCATAATTACGATTTTGACTCTGTGAAGATTTTAAAATATATTCATAATAAAAACCGTAGACGGATTTATGAGGCAGGCATAATATCCATTTCACGTACGGTAAATACTAGACCCGGCTTCTTTAACATCTCCCCTTTCCTGGCAAGATTAATGCTTGACAAACGTACTTATAAGCTTTAGATTCAAATAGAATTCCTCTTTTTCATTTAAAATAAAGTCTCTATCTTGGGAGTGCGTTTTTCGCAGCACCACCCGCGTGACCCCAACGTGACGCCAACGTAACCGAATCCTAATAAAAGGGAACGCTGACTTTAGAATTTCAGTTGTTCTGTTTCTGATTAATCTTGTGTCTATTGTCTTTTCATGTTGACTTAAATATCGTCTAATCCTAAGTATGTTTCTAATAACCATGTCCTGAAGATGGTCTACTAGACCGAAACGTCTGACGTCGACAGTAAAACAACATTAAAACAGTAAACTTGCATATTCGGATTTTGTTTTGTCTTTTCCATATTTTTCATCATATATGTATATATATATATATATATATATATATATATATATATATATATATATATATATATATATATATATACGTGTGTGTATTTGTGTGAAGAACATTGCTGAGGAGCGAGAACAGAGAACGAGTAATTAGGAAGACAGTAGATAACGATCGACATTATATCTACATTTTTGCAGATTAAAGATGGCTGGAAAGCATAGAGCCGGAATGTAGTTCCTAGTTCCACAAGCGTGAAGTGCAGAAAAAAAAATGGTTTATTTGCATTATTTACATACGGAGCATTGTCTTCATCTTTGTTTATATTATCACGTTTCAGCTGTCGTACCTTCTGCCCCTCAGCAGTCACCAGAAAACGATCGGTAGACAAATCGCCCGGAACGCTGTCATAATATCAGCAGAGATGAGGACAATTGTGCCCCTGTAAATAATGTGAATAATGATAATTTCTCACCCCCAAAATTCAGATAGAAATAACACATGTTTTTTGTAGGGAACACTTTTGATTACTTAGTGGAAAAAATAATTTTATGTTAACCTTCATAAAGAAAAGTGCATGAATATTCAACGGTCTATACAATACTGCTAAGTTTAATATTCAAGAAGTATGGAAAATAAACAAGAAAATCACTAAATCTTAAATAACTTTATTGATGGAGTTTTTAACAAAACGGACGTCATTACATTCAATCTTTGTGAAATGTTATTTTTACTTTAATGCATACTTTTGTAATTTTCAGCGGACTCTGACAATACGACTGATATATATATATATATATATATATATATATATATATATATATATATATATATATATATATTGCAAAGAAGTAGTCATACAAAGAATAAATCAGTAAAGTTAATGTAATTAATGACGAACTTACTTCGCTAACAGATTTAATAAAAAAAATAACTTACTAACCACGCGTTGAATGAATTAGATGTTCCGTATATATGCTAGTACTTTCGGTAATTCTCATTACCCTCTTCACTCTAGCGTTGCGACACTACACGATCAAAAAAAATTATAATTGCTAATAACACACTTTAAAAAAACATCTTTCGAATTGTATTACATTTATTTTCATCTCGGAAGTTACCTGAATTTACCTGAAGAGGAAATATGATATCCATGCCTAAAAATGGTATTAAGAATTACCGAAAGTGCTAGCATATATACGGAAAATACGGAACATATAATCCATTTTATAATTTTTAAAAATAATGATCGCGTCATTCAACGAGTGGTTAGAAGTTAATGCTTTATTAAATATGTTAGCGAAGTGAATTCGCCATTAATTTTACTGATTTATTCTTTGTATGAGTACTTCTTTGTAATATTAATTATACTACACCATTCAATATATATATATATATATATATATATATATATATATATATATATATATATATATATATATATATATATGCTGTGCTTAGCACCTGTACGTTATCTGGAAACCGGAAGATATTTATGAAAACAAAACTAACCGCATTGCATAGATATTTACTAAACTCAGTACATGAAAGTGTGGTGTACTTAATAGGGTGAAAACTTACTAAATAGTATTTTTCTTCTATGTGCAGTGTGTCTTCGGGACATGGGCAATCATATATCTCTACAATTTCCTGTCCTTTGTAGATCTTAGTAAATCTCTCCTGGTCTCTGTTCTAACAACCATTTACAAAAGTTCGTTAGGCAGGGGTTATATGTTGCTTTCTTCTGTCCCTTTTACCTTCAGTATATCTTGTGAGTATCACATTTTCTAAGCCCTCATATTATGTGTCCTACAAATTTCAACTGTCTCTTTCTGATGTTAAATTGATTTAATAAACAATCACGAAAATCATTACGATCATGACATTGTATATAGATACGGGTTATGGGAATATAAGAATGAGAATACAAGTTATCAAAATATAAAAAATAAGAATTCGGGTTAGGAGAAATATGATTAATAAAGTTCAGAAGAATATAAGAATATGAATACGGTTTATGAGAATATAAGAATAGAAAAACGGTTTATGAGAATATAAGAATAAGAATATAAGTTAGGGGAATATAGGAATAAAAATACGGATTATAAGAATAAGAATACGCTTTATGAGAATATAAGTACAGTTTATAAGAATAGGAATACGGGTTTATGAGAATATAAGATTAAGTATGATTTATGAAAATATAAGAATACGGGTTAGGAGAATATACAAATAAAAATACGGTTTATGAGAATGTAAGATTACCAATACATTGATTTCTTATATTCTCATAAAATATGCGGTTTATGAGAATTTAAGAATAGGAATACGGTTTTTGAGAATATAAGGATAAAAATACGCTTTATGAGTATAAGAATAAGAATAAAGTTTATGAAAATATGAATAAGAATACAATTTATGAATATAATAATAAGAATACTGGTTAAGACAATATAAGAATAAGAATACGGTTTAAGAGAATATGATTAAGAATACGGTTTATGCGAATATGATTAAGAATGCGGGTTATGAAAATAAACGAGTATAACTATGTGAATTGGAGTATGCAAAACAAAACAAACAAACAAAAAAAACAGAAATGTATCGGAATAGGAAGATAACGTTGTGCATACAATGAATATAGAAATATGCAAATATGAATAACAAACACGATTATGCGAATAAAAAATTGAGCCGAAGAATATGCGAATATAAATATAATTATGAACATGATGATGTTGTCGAACATATCAAGGCGATCAATGGACGAATATAACAAATAAGAATAAATAACAATAGAAATATATGAATATTAATGACGAATAAGATTATCGAATAAAGGAATAGTTACATGGTAACTATAAATTCAACTGATATAAATGTACGAATGAAAAGAAATATATCCAATTGCGATCATAATGTTGAAGATGGGGAACTCTCCTGTTGTATTCGACGTATGAGAGTCAAGCAGCTCAGTTCCTAGGTACCGACAGCCAGACACCAGCACATATGATTTGATTATAGTGGTGAAGGCTTTTTGCAGAACCAACCACACTTTGTTTTGAAGGACCGAATACAGAGACCTGGTGTACTACGTGCCAAAGGTCCCCAAACGACCCTCAGCAGGTTTTGAATTCAGAGTTCTCTTTCTCCTAGACTAGTTGGCATCCGAGGCTATATAACTCAGTCTATCCTGCTATTTACCCATAGCTGAAGAGAGAAGAAGACGATTAATACCTTTTCCAATGGTATTAGCACGTAAGTGAATTATAATGGTTCAACTGAATATATGAATAAGTATATGTAATGTTTGATTTTCAGGCATGCAGGGTATGCATTCTTTACATTATTTACAATCGGACTAATATCCTCATCTTTTATTTTATTATCACATGGTTTCGGCGGTTGTGATCTCCGGTCGTCTTCAAGTGTCGTTCCGGGTAAACTTTAGGGAATTATTCCCCCGATAAGGGTAGTAGATTGTTCTCGCTCGTGTCTGGGGATATATCGTCTTGTTTCATTTCCGTTTTTTTTTTGTACTGCTCAGTTCTTGCTATTCCTATCCGTACTCCCCTGTCCGGATATTAAGCTCACACGGACTATGCCACCAAACTGGGAGTTTAATGACTGGGTCCAGTAGTACAGGTTCAGACACAGTAGAATCAGTAGGAGTAATAAGTGAGTAGAAGTAAAAAAGAAAACAAAAAAACAAAAACAAAGATGAGATATTCCTAGATATCACCTTCTGTTATGTGCCGTGTTCCTTCAGGATGTAGCCGATCATGGCCCTCCATATCTTCCTGTTTTTGTCGTTTTCTTATTTCTCCAATACCCTGTTCAGATATCCATTTGCTCAAGCATCAAATATGCTACGCGCAGCTTTCCTTTGTCCCTCTTCCTATTTATCTCTGTCCTGTGAGTATCAAATTTTCCAAGCCCTCCTTCTTCATGACATGCCCAAGAAATTTCAACTGCCTCATTCTGACGTTAAGTATAAGTTTCCATTTTGTTTCCATTCTCTACAGAACCTCGTTGTTGCTCACATGTTCGGCCCATGGTATCTTTAGCATCCTTCGATAGAACAACTTTTCTGTTGCTTCAAGTCTCTTCTTCCACTTCGAGGAGATTGTCCAGTATTTGCTGCCATACAGGAGGACAGATATCACGTAACAATTCATTACTATTTTCTTTGTTTCCAACGAAATTTTTCCGTCTCTTAATACACTGCTTAGCTCTTGGAATGCATCTTTGGCCATCCCAATACGTCTTCGGATTTTAGTTTCCCCGATTTGTAATTTGCATTTTTGTATCATCCTTTTGTTGATGACCATTCTGTCTTATTGTAATTTATGCGTAGTCCTTTCTTCTCGCTTTCCTTCGCTACCTTCTGTCGGTCGACAGCGGAAAGAGAAGAATCTATCCTCGTAGTAACATTCCAAAAAGGTTACATGGATCGACAGATACGTGAAGAAGATTGGAGAGCACAATGGCCGAAATGTTTTTTTTTAATTTTTTGTTTTACAATAATATTCCACCTGTAAAAGGCTCAAGCGCCACTCGAGGTAGAGGGTTACAGAGTAAGAGGCAGAGTTTATGGTGATGTGTGGGGAAGATAAAAGTTTAAATCTAGACTTGAACAGATTAAGATTGTAGTGATCGGATATCCATTTGGGTGTGGGGTTCACAAAGCTGCGTTTGTGGGGACCTGCTCGAGTGGATCTTACATTATCGGTTAGAACTGGTGGAACTAAAGAATGTAATTCATCGAATCATTCTCCATGGATATAGCGATAGCGCAGCGTGAGGCTTGCGACGTTACGTCTGTGAGAAAGGAGCTCTAGGCGATGGAATAGTTCATCACCCAAAAGGATGCGCAAACGCTTTAGTTGATCTCTGCCTCCACGTATGATACTTCTTGATTGCGTTCATTCTCATTCTCGTTACAATAGTTCTTTGTTTTAGACTAAGACTAGTCTTTTCTCAGGTTAAGACAAACAAATGCAAGCTTCACAATCTCTCTCTCTCTCTCTCTCTCTCTCTCTCTATATATATATATATATATATATATATATAGCTGAATCTCTTCATTAATTATCTATCTATCCATCTATCTAGATTCCCACTTTCTCTTTAGATCTATCTATCTATCTATCTATCTATCTATCTATCTATCCATCTATCTATCTATCTATCTATGTCAATTTATGCATTATCTATCTATCTATCTATCTATCTATCCACTTTCCTTTTCTATCTATCTATCTATGTCAATTTATGCATTATCTATCTATCTATCTATCTATCTATCTTTCCACTTTCCTTTTCTATCTATCTATCTATCTATCTATCTATCTATCTATAAGGTTCCTCGTACCTCGTAGTATATTAGGGCCCCATATAACGTCTTCACCCTGCCCTATCATCAGCTGCCGTTTACGGTTCACTCCAGGATCGCCACCCTATTGCATCCATTTATTTCGTCATGTTGGACATGGTCTTTTTCCATCGATGTCCAGGTCAGTGCCACGTCGCAGTCGTTGTTCGGATCTTGACCTAAAGTGTGACTGATGAACTCCCATCTTCATTGCTGTATTTCTTCATTAAGTGGCTCTATGAAAGTATTGCTGGGGCAGTTCCGCCATTTTCAGATAACTTTGTCAGCTTTCTTCTTAAGCTGTTGTTATGATTAGGTCAATTATCTTGTCGTCTCCCTAATTCACTTTCCAGGTAACACGACCACGTAATCGAGCGGGGACGGCCAACATCTTATAAAAGTCCTTTTGATAAAGTCCATTCTACACGCACACATCGTTATGTGTCTGTGAGTCGTGTGTGTATGTATGTGTATGTGTGTGTGTGTGTGTGTGTGTGTGTGTGTGTGTGTGTACTTTGGATCATAAGTAAGACAACGAAACAATAAAAAATTCAGTGTTCCAAAATTAGTATTTGAGTTGATTATATTTCGAAACGGTATTGCGGGTTTGTGGATGTGCGGTCGGTGTAATGGATTGAGGCTCGGAATGAGAAATCGTATAGCCGAGTTCGAATTCCAGTCGAATTCGTTACATTCATTTAAATATCTTTGGGAAAGATACACATTAATCTTACCCAGCTATGTGTAAATAGGAGGCTAGAATCTATAGCAATGGATGGCACCTGACTAGGAAAAGGAAAACTATTAATTTAAACCAATCAGGAGTGGCTTGGGCTCCGTCAGGTTACCTTTCCCTAGACACACCACAGATGTTACGGCTGCAGTACATATAGTGACCCTACGACCCTAATCGTTACAGTAGTCGTGATTGATTGTCGAGTTGATCGGTCGTTCTCATTACGGATTTCCAATTTTAAGGCCGCATCAGCTTGTAGTGTAATGGTTAACGAGACAGAAAATTACACACACTAATGCATAACGGTTGCAGACACCTGTTTTTTTTCTACACCCACAAGGCCTACCTCTGGTTTCTATTGCAACTATACTGAACGGACCTTAGTTACGGTTATAGGGGGAGAGCGCACATGACAATACCATGTAACTTCGTCCTAGCACAACTATCAAAGACTTCCAGCCAGTTCCGTCAATCCAATATCTCACAGTCGTGATATGATTTCGAGGCACTTCCCAAAGCAGCCGCGCGCTGACGTCACCTTTTTTGGTCAACAACCTCAAGAATCCTGTTCCTGACAAGGTGTTCCTCGTGAAATTAGGGTTTTATTGTTGGAAATGGTATCTGAGCCACGTGCACATTTTGATATATATATATATATATATATATATATATATATATATATATACATATATATATATATATATATATATATATATATATATATATATGTATGTATGTATGAATGTATGTATTGTCATCCACAAACAGACTGTTCCGCTGTATCACAGCTCATCAGTGTGGCTAAACGTCTGGTTGCTGCTAGCTAGGATCGGAATCCGGCTGAATTCAGTCAGAGATTCTACCCTTAAGCTGTTGGCGCACGGCAGCGATGAAGATGAATTTAAGCGTATTTATTTTTAGATAAACACACAGTGACCGAGAGAACTCGATTCGCTTTACCGAAGTCTTGCATTATTAGCAGTAATAGTCACTGTTTACTTAATCACACTTCCTCCCCAGACAGCTCCACCGAAATATACATATATATATATATATATATATATATATATATATATATATATATATATATATATATATACGTATATTGCTGTCATATATGGGCTGGAGTCCCGCTATTCGTCTCAGGATCCGCGATAAAATCCAGAGACGGATATGCAATGTGTTTGGCTCTGATCTAGCATCTCGTTTACAGTCGCTCTCTCAGAGACGTACCGTTGCCTCCCTCTGTCTTTTCTACAATTACTCTCACGATAACTGCTCCGACGAGCTATTTCCGCTAGTTCTCAAACTGCATGAATTTAATCGTGCCACTAGGTCGGCATCACAGCCCACCCGTTCACTCTGGAAACGGTTAAATGTAGCCGTCTCTTCTACTCCAATAGCTTCATGTCTCGCACTTCCCATGTGTGGAACTCCCTTCCTCTTACTTGCCTCCCTGATAATTATAATCTCCAACTATTCAAATGCAATGTCAATCGACATCTCCAGATGCCTTGATCTGTTCCCCGTCCTTCTCTTTATCCTTTCCTCTTTCACGCCTCTTTACTCTTGCTCCCACTTTCTGTAACCCCTTGCGGTTTGTGGCACTCCCACCTTGCTCGGGATGAAAAGTTTAATACATATATATATATATATATATATATATATACACATTCAAATAGGTTTGGTTAAATAATTTAGACATATCATGTCGATTAGTTTTCGTTTTGATTCTTCCAGTTAATATATACAGGGTGTATCAAAAATACTTTTATAATTTTGTGGGGCGGGTTCCTCGCCCAAAACAAGGGCAAAAGTCCATATAAACATATGTCCTGCATTTTTGAGTTATTAAGTTTAAAGAAAGTTTACATTTGTGGCTAGTCTGTCTTCATTGTTTAACGTGTGTATTAGTGAGTTAATTGAGAAGCGTTCCATTTAACAATGGCAGGATATTTATATCCTGAGCAGGCAGATCTGATTTTTACATAGGGCCGCGCGGATGGTAATGCACGCGAGGTTACACGGCTGTATCAAATTGCGTTTCCAGAACGAAGGCGGCCGTGTCATCCAACCTTTGCTACTGTTTATCCTGGCGTTGCTGAGACAGTATCCATGGCACAAAGAACTATGAATCCAGGAAGACCGAGATCCGCTCGTACGCCTGACTACGAAGAACACATTCTACAGGCTGTCGGAGACGATCCAGGTATCAGCACATGTCAAGTGGCCCTAGCATGTCGTACACCTTATAGCACCGAATGGAAGGTAGTACAAGAGTAGCTCCTATATCTGTATCATTTGCAACGTGGGCACCCCCTTTCGCCCTCTGATCACTCAATTTTGAACATATGTTTATATGGATAATTTATCTTGTTTTGGTGTCAGGGCCTGGCCTCCAAATTTTCTAAAAGTATTTTTGATACACCATGAATATATATATTATTAATAATAAAGAATATCAAACACTTAAAATCTCATAGGTAATAATATTTATTTCACGAGAGCTCTATAATGTCAACCCTCAATCTTCAAGACTGACAAACAAAATCACCCTTAAGATTATTTTAAGACATTTTTATACATTCTTTTTTATAGATACAAATATTTAAGTAAATGTTCTGTTTTATAATAAACAGTATTAATAACATTTACCGGTCTAAATGTCCGAGAAATTGTCGTAGAAAATATGCGTCCTCCGACGGGAATCGAACCTGTATCCTATACGGAACCGTCATATAGCCTGACGTGTTTTTACCGATTTCGCCACAGAGGAGCGTTCGGTTAGCAAGGTCGATTTTACTGTTTTTAAACTACAATTTTCTATGATTTTCTCACGTACATTCATATCTGTGTCGAAATCGGTAAAAGCACGTCAGGCTATATGACGGTTTGATATTCTTTTCGACATCGAGCTCTCCCAGGATCTATATACTCCTGGAAATGTCATACGGATTACCATATTGTATTACCATATATGTATGTATGTAGAGAGAGAGAGAGAGAGAGAGAGAGAGAGAGAGAGAGAGAGATGTGTGTCTGTGGTGTATCAACTTCTGTCACCTTCTCACCAGCGTGACGTGGCTTCCCGATGTGTTTTCTACAAATATTTTCATGACAATCGTTCTGATGGGCTTGCCGCTGTCGTGTATGTCATATACAGAGCGTATCCTAATCTAATACAGGACCTCAGTCATGGTTTTGCTGGGTGGCAAGAAAATATTTACGGAGATTAGTTTAGTGAAATACAAGCTGAAACGAAAACTGTAACCAGCTGAAAGGGAAATCACAAACAATAGCTTGCGACATAAACATTATTTTCACGAATACTCGACGGCAGATAGATAAATGCAATTGAATTATATGATAATGAATTTGTATTCTTTATGTGTAGATATCAATGTGTATGTAGTGGGTGGAGAAAGATATATATATATATATATATATATATATATATATATATATATATATATATATATATATATATATATATATATGTGCACTGGGTAGACATTTTTAAAAAAAATCTTGAGCATACACGATTTCCTTGAGAATGAAGAGAAAAGACCAAATACGCATAAAGTAAAATAAATTAAAAAATAGAAAACTGTACAGCATTTTGCATATCGATTGCAGAAGCGAAAACATTTTGTCAGAATCCACGCACCTGCTGCAATATTTTTATCAATAAAAAACATGTATTTGAGTTGTTTTTCAAAATAAGTTTCGCTTATATATATATATATATATATATATATATATATGTGTGTGTGTGTGTGTGTGTGTGTGTGTGTGTGTTTGTGTGTGTGTGTGTGTGCGTTTATGTATGCATAAAACTTTTTTATATAAAGTGTAAAAGTAGGAAACACATGCGTGTAAAGTTGTGGACATATTTTTACGCTTTTAAATAACCTTGAATGCAATCTATCTATCTATACATCTATATTAGTCTGTTCCTGTCTATCTATTTATCTCATTTTGTTCATAGCTATCTATTTATCTCTCTCATTCTGTTCATCTCTCTCTCTCTCTCTCTCTCTCTCTCTCTCTATCTATCTATCTATATATATATATATATATATATATATATATATATATATATATATATATAAATGATCTACTCTAAGGTAGAATCCACCCCAACAACACGTCTTTCTTTCTATTTAACTTTCTTTCTATCTTACGTTCAATCTCAGGTTAACCAACGTTGAGCCTAGTCAGTATCTAGATGGGTAACAGCTTGGTAATACCAGGTGTTCTAAGCTTGGATGTGCAGGTGGTGTAATGGTTAACAGTTCAGAATTGGGGGTCGGAGAATCGAGTTCCAATTCCAGTTGGGTTCGTTATAATAACTTACGCGCAAATACCCTTGGGACAGGTATGAATTTGTTGTCCCTCCCAACAATAGGTTAATTAGTAGGACTTGTATCAGTCAATATTACAATCTAAAAATATTTTCTGGCTTTGAAAAGTTTGATAAGCCGTAAAAGATAAATCAATCTCTCTCTGTCCCAGTCTCTCTCTCTCTATCTCTCTCTCTCACTCTATCTCTCTCAAGTTCCATCTTACATACATCTTAGATACATTTTTCATATCAGTAATTTTATTACACACACACACACACACACACACACACACACACACACATATGCACGTACGAGGGTGGAATGAAAACTTAATAGGCTGAGAATGAAAAAGTGATGCAAAATTGCAGGTTTCTGTGACGGCAACGAACACTCGTTGCCACTTTTGTGAGGTCATCAAATACTCGTTGACACTTTCGTAATGTTTGTTGTAGTAGAGACTTTGTAATCGCAGATACAACTATAGTAACGCCGTTGAACAATACTTGTGTCAGACGCCTTCGAATAATACTCGCACTAATAGTACTTGCTCGATAATACTCGCTCGAATAGTAATCCGTATAGTGAAATAGTATAGAGAAAATAGCGTTCCGTATAGTAATAGAAGGATAGAGAAGAAATGGTGATCCGTATGGTGAAAGAGGAGGAATAGCGATCCGAATAGTAATAGAGGATAGACTAGGAATGACGATCAATCTAGACGCCACGCGAGTTCCTATATATGTGTTTTCTCTATGGTCACGTGATCCGCTTAATTCAATAATGCGATCGCCTGCGTTTAACTCACTATGTTCAAGTTCAAGTGTCGGCAGCGATATTTTATTCCTTACATTTGACTGTTCAAAGAGGGCGGTTTATCCAGCTGGTCAAGAAAGTCATCAACAGCAGATATGAAGTCATTCCCAGTCATCTTTTTTCCTGTTGGGGAACAGATTATAGTAAAATCAGGAGAATAGCGGGTGGTGATCTACCAGTTCAAAGCCACAGCCAGGCACAGCAGTCAATTGAAAGTATGGATGTGTGTTTACTTCTCGTCAGTTCACGTGGGTGTTTGTCCTCGATAGGCTTTTGTAACTGCCTCACTTGGTGCAATACTCTCTATTGATAATGTGGCCATTTTGAGGATAGTCAATAAAGACAATACCTTTTGCCTCTCAAAAACTGAGATCATCAACCTTCCTGCAGATGAAGCATCCTTAGCCTTCTTTGGAGCAGGTGAGGAGGGATGTTTTCACTGCATGGATTGTCTCTCTTTGTCTCTGGTTCAAAGTGGTGAACACAATACTCATTCTGGGTTAGGAAACGTCCAAGGAAACCAAATGGATGTCAAATTTTCCCGTGATGTGATCAGATGATGCGCTTTGGATCAGATGTCAGAAGACGTGGCGTCCACCCAGCAGAAATCTTCATCATTCCAAGTTCATTGTGCAGAACATTCTCAAGTCTTTCTCGGGATATACTCATAGCATTGGTTATTTGATTTATAGTCAATCCCCTGTCATTCATCACCACGTGGTGAACACGATCAATATATATATATGGTATAATATATATGTATATATTATATAATATATATATATATATATATATATATATATATATATATATATATGGTATATATATATATATATATATATATATATATATATATATATATATATATATATATATGATATAAGATGACAATTGGAAAATAATCTTATTTTTTTGCCGACGCATTTTACATCTCAAAAGACTGTGGCCATCACCTTTCCTGAACAAGAAATAACCATGACCATACTTAGACTCTGGCTCAAAGTGATGAGCCCAACACTGTGATAGAAACCAGCTGGATCAGCAAAAAAAAATGTTAGATTTTCCCGTGATGTGATGAGACGATGCGCATTTGATCAGGTGTCAGATGACGTGGCGCCCACCGAGCAAAATCCAATTTCATTGTGCAGAATATTCTCCACTCATTCTCGTGATATTAGCCTTGGCTCTGATTTATAGTCAATCGCCTGTCATCGATCACCGTGTGGTGAGCATGGAGTCTAGACCTTGGGTCATCTTCAAGACTCTCTATCCCTCTCCAAAATTCAGCTGCCCACCTTTGCACTGTTGATAAAGTTGTAGTGTCATCGACTAATGTAGCAACTCTTTTTCTGAAGTTTATAATATCAAGGTCACAGTGTCAAATTGTGCCCATTTTCAAGAGAATTCGCAACTAGTTACTTTTGAAATTTTCTTTGAACACTCAGATATCAGTTAACCTGGAAAGAAACAATGCAGTTGTTAATAAGATGAGTGGAAATTAATGCATGCAATAGATCACAGCTCTAGCATTACACCTTCATAATCATCCTATGAACGTTTCAGCCCGCCCTTGTACCTGGAAAGAAACAATGCAGTTATTAATAAGATGAGTGGAAATTAATGCATGCAATAGTTCACAGTTCTAGCATCATTCCTTCATAGTATGGCTATGAACTTTTCAACTCACACTCTCATACATATTTAAATATGTATATCCATAGCTATAACGTTCACAGAAAATGAGATATATCTACGTTCAGTATGCTAAATAGAGAAACAGAGAAGTAAAGAGATAACCTATTTAGATAGATCGATAGATTCGTGCAATGTGGTTTTATAAATGTATCTTGATATCTATAATAATGCCCAAGTTTGTTGTACGCATGTACAGAATGGATACATACATAAAAAAACCGGGTTGTGATCATGTTTTGCTTTGTTATTTATTTTTTTCCCTTTTTTGTTGTTGTTTCTTTTAAAGCACGAATTGCAGGCAACGCATCGATACTTATTGTTATTCTTCGACGTTACGATTCTGTTTCTCATGATCCAATTCACAAAAGCCGTTCGAACATACAGATGCGAACACGCGGATGAGGTCGAATCTATATGCTTTAGAAGCGAAACATACGTCCCAACAAACGACAGGCATTACGCATGCGTAAATTGATTACATCCCATATCAACGTTCAAAAATCCCCATCCTCATAATACTAGAAATAGTGTTGGTACTTACTATCAGCGATTGTGCATGCTCATTAATTAAGCACTATCAGTCGAAAACAAATTACTACTGCGATTACTTAATAAAAACAATATGGCGGTCGTGGAGGAAATCGAATTACAAGAAAGATACTTTAACGCATGTAAGACCCCTTACCTCGTTATTTATAGCATATAAGACCAATACTTGTCAACCTCAAAATCTACGCGTTGATAACAGAAAGATATTCTGTTGGTAGGAGGCTCGTGGCTGATGGGAGAGCAGAAAGAGATATTTCCAGTCACTATCGCATGATCGGAGTTGCCAAGAGGGCAGAACAGCAGAGTACGACATGAGGCGTGGGGTAGAGGTAAAGAAGAGATCAAGAAGAGAAGCGTGTCGGTCAGGATTATTGGGGACACGCGAGGGTAAGTCCAGCACTTGCATGAGAGACTGAGTGATGGAGAATTACAGGGTTTGGATGCAAGTGAAGTCAGTGACAGTGATTAAGCCACCTAGCATGATGGATATTGAAGTCGCCCAATACAACTATATTCGCAAACGGGTGTAGAGAGAGGGCCTTATTTATATTATCAGAAATACTATCCAGCACGCGATAGTCATGAGAGGAAGAGGGACGATAGAGAAAGAATAGATAGCTTATTGAGTTTCGACGTAGGCACATGTAAGAATAGTGAGGAGACTCAAGAGAAAGTTCCCTAGCTAGTGGGAAATGTTCCAGATCATGAACATCCAGGTCACACAATGTGGACACCAATATATATATATATATATATATATATATATATATATATATATATATATAATATTCTTATATCTTTATTATAAGAAATTATAAAAAAACATTTTGAAATCGCTACACAAAAGCTTTCATGTTTCAATATTTTTTATTGTATTTCTTCAAGCGATGGTAAGTAACTGGTGATTAAATGATTTTTAAGGAAATTTAAAAACAAAGTGTTACCTCTTTTCCGAAAGTTAAAGGGTGGGGACATAAGGTCAGAATTAAAATTAGATTTGTGGGTATGTCTTGATTAACCAATTTAATGTCAGATCTACGCTAAATAGAAAAGTAAGGTCAGACGATGGAGGTGGGTGAGTTAATTTTTTATGTCACGA
>OZ038482.1:109297329-109437329 GCA_964036315.1 Acanthosepion esculentum | reverse complement strand
ATGAAACAGTATTTGACTACATTGGCCGAAAGAGTATCAAGTATTTTAAGAGTGGGCACTTGTGTTTTCTGGAAATAAAAAAGCAGGAATTTAGCTACCGTCAGTTGTCTATTTTGATGATTTCAAATGTAAGGGAAGAATCCGACGACGAGCAGCACTCGAACATTCTCAGAAGAGTGAGGATCATTGGAAGGTAGACCCTTACATAAATTTAAAAGAAAAAAAAATACAAGATTTCTCCAGAGATTACAAAAGTAAACTACTTTCGATACACTTTGATGTTATATTTTCGCGATTTCCTTTTTGTTGACGATTAAACGAATCTGTGTCTCAATAGTTCGAGAATTAATATCGTTTTTACCGATTCTTCATCTAAACACTTTATTCTTCTCCTATGTGCGTGGACATAGGCGCTTATGGTTCTCCACAGTCTGTCAGTTTTTTTTCTTTTATCCATCCCTCCAAGTCTCTTTTCAGTCACCCATTTACACAAGCATATTACGTAGGTGACAGGCTGTTTCCTTTTCTCTCCTGCCTAAAATATGTTCTGTGAGTGTCAAATTTTCCAAGCCCTCTTACCTCAATATGTATCCCAGAACTTTCCAGTCTCTTCTTGATCATCAGCACAGTTGTTTTTGTTTAGATTTTCCTTAAACCATTCTTGTTGCTCACATGTTTCAGCGATGGTATTCTAAGCATTCTTCTGTAGAGCCAAGTTTCTGTTGGCTCAAATACCCTCTCCATTTTGACACAACTCTTTACTCCTGTCTTAGTAGCAATTCCGTCAGAGATCTGACAAAGCAGAACTGGCAAATGCTCTCGAAAAGGACCTCCAATGAGTGGTAAATTGTGGCAAGCGATGGCATATAAATTTCAACGCCTCTTAAACAAAACTGATTTCATTCAATCACCACAGAGAATCTTTTCTGTTTGCCGTCAGCATGGCTGATATTAAACTCCAAGAGAGCAACATTTTGTGCCTTCTTGGACTCACGTTTTCCCCTGACACGAAATGGTTAATTGTATTGAATCAATTGCCAGGTCTACTCGTAGGAAAGTTGGTTTGCTGCGTCGTGCCAGACAATTCTCATCAGAATCTTTTTTGCGCATTTATAAATCTACCATTCGCCCGTTCATTGAATATTGTTGTTATATCTGGTCTGGTGCTTGTACTATATATCACTAGATTCTTTGAAAAATCCCTCCCCCTAAAAAAGGATCTGCAATATAATCGATCCTGACCTGGCATCTCGACTTCAGTCACTTTCTCAACGATTTTTCATGGCTTCCCTCTGCCATTTTTACAAATATGTTCATGGTAATTGTTCTGATGAGATGTCCTCCTTAGTGCCTCATCTACATGAATTTAAGCTTACTACTAGTTTGGCAATTAGGTCTCACTGTTTTACTGTTGAACTAGCTGGATGCAACCGCCATTTTTAGTCTAATAGTTTATTTTCTCGCATTTCTTGCTTGTGGAAATCTATTACAAAATTCTTGCTTTCCTTCTACCTACAAAATCTTCAGAGATTTAAATGCAACGTCAATCGCCATCTTCTTTCTTTTTTAATCGTGTTTCATTTCCTCGCTTCTCCTCACTAGAGTCGATTTCACTCTCTGTAACCTCCTGCGTCTTAGTAGCATTGTCGCCTTGCTTGTGGTGAAAAGATGTTTAAAGTTTATGCTAAGCTCTAAGATCCTAACAATTGGTGCCCTCTTCGGCTCACGTTTCCCACTAACATGAAGTGGAGTGATTATATTGAGTCAATTGTTTGGTCTACTGTTTTGGAAAGTAGATTAACTCTGTCTTGACAGGTAATTCTTTTTTTCGCCAGAATCCATCTTGCACATTTATAAAGCTACCATTCGTCTGTACATTGAATATTGCTGTCGTATCTTGTCTGGTGTTCCTGCTATACATCTCGAGATTCTTGAAAAGATTCAAAGAAGATTCTACAATTTAATCGATCCCGACTTGGCATCTCGAATTCAGTCACCTTCTCAACGGCGTTTCATGGCTTCGCTCTGTCTTTTCTACAAATATTTTCATGGCAATTGTTCTGATGAGCTGTTCTCCTTAGTGCTTCATCTACATGAATTTAAACGTACTACTAGTCTGGCAACTGGGTCTCACTGTTTTACTGTTGAACTAGCTGGATGCAGCCACCATTTTTAGTCTAATAGTTTATTTTCTCGCATTTCTTGCCTGTGGAAATCCATTCCGATTTCTTCCGTTCCTTCCAGAGATTTACATTCCTTCAGAGATTTAAATGCAACGTCAATCGTCGTCATCTTTCTTTTTTGAATCCTGTTCCATTTCCTCACTTCTCTCCACTGAATTCTTTTTCACTCTTTGTAACCTCTTGCATCTTAATGGCATTGTTGCTTTGTTTGGGGTGAAAAGATTTTTAAAAATCTGTGAGGAAATTGTCCAGTATACACTGCCATATGGAAGGATTGATATTACATAAATGGTCGGCACCATTTTCTTGGATTCTACCGAAAACTCACAAGTTCCTTTTATTCTGTTTTATTTTTGTTTTTTTGGAAACATCTTTAGCTATACCAATGCGCCTTCGGATTTTGGTGCCACATGTTCCGTTCTCTGTTAAAACACTTTTCAGATATTTAACTTTATTTCTGTATCGGTATATCAGAAATGCTTTTGTCTTCAAATAATGTTTTCGTTAGACAACAACCTTCAGCTGAATCGGTAGTCATCATGAAATCACTAACCTCTTAAGTTATTTGGGTTTATTAGATGAAGCATTTTGAATGTTATTAATTTTTGGGTAATATCTCTTTCATCTTATTCATCTAAGTCGATTACATTTTCTATGAATAATGTAAGCAAAAATATTGTAGATCGGAAAAGAAAATAATATTGCTGTATGACGAAATTAAATAATGCCTCTCTACAGTTGTCTTCCACAACAGAGTCAAGCGGAAATTTGTGGTTTTGAGCCACTGAATGATTTTTTAGCTCAATTAGCGAAGAGTATATAATGTTGTTTGTAGGGACACCTCGAAGCGGTGTAATGGTTAGCAAGCTTGTCCTGCTAGAACAATTACGAATGAGTTCGATCTCACTGAGTGCCCAGTACTTTCGGCCTTGTGCCACATCTAAACTAAGCTTGGAAAATCACTCTAATGTTGTTTATACTTAAGAGGAAGGTTAAAAAAAAAACTTACACATTTCTAATTAAAAAATAGTGTCTAAATTTAGAAATCCTGAACTGCACTAAAGAGAAAAAAAATCCCGGTAAAAGTTTAAATATTGCATTAGAACTACATTTTTGGGGAGGGTTTTCCGTGCCAAACATAGATTCAGCCCCCACCCCTGAATGCAGGATTAGATCTTGATTTTCTCTGTCGGAAACTGATATTTGTTGCCAAAAGCGGGTAATGACCAATTAAACGTAAGAATACCAGAGATAAAAACATAGTCGGAAAAATATGGTAACGGTTGTGTTAACTTGGATCAATTTTGTGTTGGAGGCACCAGATTCATTTGATACACACCATTTTTTAAAAAGTGTGTCAAGTTAAACCTGACTGCCATTTAAAACATTGATTCCAGAAAGATCCTAATGCCTTTTCTCGCAAAAAGAGACAGTGATAGCAACTATACACAAATGGACATCTGAAAATAAATGATTAAGTATGTGCCAGTTATGATCAACTTCAAACTATCATAACTTGATAAATACTTAAGTTAAGACAAAATTCGACTTGTTCTGAAATCCTAAATATGTCTTCTTTCAGACTCGATATCTTGGTAAATGTTCCAAAAATGCCGAATGTCCTCTGTGCTTCTTTAACTTCATCGATAGGGAGCTGTTCCGGCAAAAAGGCTCCCTAAAAGAAGGAACACAGTTTAAAGTCTTGTCTGAGCTCCTTTTTTTAAATTTCCACTCATACTGTTCAATTAACGGTCACAGAATAATTATAAAAAATCCGATCTCTTTTGTTTGCAGTCCGTTACATTTACTATTAAGCTACATCCACGATTTTGCAGTTGACTCGATCTGTTTCACCAGAAACTGCTGAACTGGGGAATTGGATTAAGTATAATTTTAATCGGATTTTGTTACAATGGCTCAAGATTTTTAAAAAAAGTAGAAAGACCAAAAGAGGAAATGATGAAAGAAGAAAAAAAAAAAGAAAAAAGGAAAGAGAAGAAAGAATAAAAGAGAAAAACAAAAAGAAATTTCTTCAGTTAAAGATTAATGTTTTCTGCATCTCTGAAAATTTTGAATTATCAACAAAAAGTAAAAAGAAATGTCTCACAATTTCCGAAGGACTCTCGCCTTCATCAATCATTCCCCATTTGTTTCTTCACATTCATATGCCTCTCTTTTTTTTCCTTAAACCTTCAGCATCAGGTGTATACAGGTTTGTTTGCACCTTACGACTTGTTCTAGATGCGCAAATTACTCTTTTCATATTCCCTAAATAAGTAACACTAATCTTAAAAGATACATTACAAACGGATCCATTAATAGTAAGTCTTTGGTAACATACCAGCTTCCACTAATTCTTCGACTTAATTTTTTTTTCCTGGAGAAAATAAAAATAATTAAATTACACTCTCTCGAAATATATCTAAGGGCTTGTCTCAGGTTACTTTCATACCCAAAGATCTATGACTGATTCCATCAAGATGAGAAATATTTTTTTCGGCATTCTAAGGTTGGTAAACCCGTATTTAGCCATGAACAATATCGGGCTCGGTTTTCCTTTGGAAATATGATAGTAAAAACTAAGGAAGGACATAAAATATATTTTCAGAAGAAATATTGCAATATATTAAAATTCAGAATGTTCTCTATCTAAAATATAATTCTTCTTTTTTTTTTCTTTTTTCCATCTAACGGATCAAAATCAGCCGACGAGATATCTCGCAAAAAATCGTTTTACCGTGAAGCGGCTTACGATATAATTCATCGATATGAAGTCACACATTCACAGGTTCTATGATAATTTATGCGGCACCGAAAACAGTCTTTCTTTGCTAAAGAACAATCGTTGTAGACATTTTCGAGTTGATGTTTTTGTCTCCCTCTCATAAATGGGATTAAGACAGCGCCTTGGAAACTAAAATGGCGACACCCATAAAGAGACGTCGTACACATTTTCGTGAGGAACTTTACGATATCTTTGCGAATCTGCTTGTGAACCGGATGATCGCTATAAGATAATTCATGGTTAATGCTGAAGAAAGTGAAAGCAATGAATATTTTTGTACAGCTGGTGAGATATCACGTAGGACATTTCTGTGCCCCGGGGCTTACTCTTTTTGTTGTGAATCTGATAATAATTCGTGATAAAACGTAGATTGTGGGAAAGTCTGAGAAAGCAGGGTGTGTCTAGATGCGGCTGACGAGAAACATAAAGAATTTGTATGACTCGGCTAAGCCACATGAGGTGGCCTACGTCATTGTATTGCGTTATTAGTGCATCAAATAATAATTCTCATGTTATTGGTGTTCCGTAGTACTAATTCAATCTGTTTGCATGTATATCATTCATTTCAGTTCTGTCTCAGCCTGATCAGATCTTCATGCTTTTCGCTATCTATCTATCTATCTATCTATCTATCTATCTATCTATCTATCTATCTTCTCTCTCTCGATATATTAATATATATATATATATATTTAAAGACATTTATAATATGTTTAACGTTCTTTTTATAGATACAAGTATTTAAGCAAATAAAAAGAACGTTAAACATATTATAAATGTCTTTAAATAAATTGTCGTACTATGTCCAATTCAAAAATATATATATATATTATCAATCTGTATATATTTGTTTATATATATATATATATATATATATATATATATATATATATTTATATCAATCTCTACATATCTATCTATCTGTCTACCTATCTCTTTCTCTCTCTCTCTCTCTCTCTATATATATATATCAGTCTCTATATATTTGCTTGTTTATATATCTATCTATCTATCTATTTCTCTCTCTCTATATATATATATATCAGTCTCTATATTTGTTTATCTATCTATCTATATATATATATTTATATCAATCTCTACATATCTATCTATCTTTCTCTCTCTCTCTCTCTCTCTCTATATATATATATATATATCAATCTATATATTTGTCTATCTATCTATATATATATATATCTACATATCTATCTGTCTGTCTATCTATCTATCTTTTTCTCTCTCTCTCTCTCTATATATATATATATAGATATCAATCTCTATATATTTCTTTCTCTCTCTCTCTCTCTCTCTCTCTCTCTATATATATATATATATATATATCAATCTCTACATATCTGTCTGTCTGTCTATCTATCAATCTATTTATCTGTCTATCTATTTCTTTCTCTCTCTCTCTCTCTCTCTCTCTCTCTATATATATATATATATATATATATATATATCAATCTCTACATCTCTCTCTTTCCCTCACTTTATATATATATATATATATATCAATCTCTACATCTCTCTCACTTTATATATATATATATATATATATCAATCTCTCTTTCTCTCACTTTATATATATATATATATCAATCTCTACATCTCTCTCTTTCTCTCACTTTATATATATATATATATATATATATATATATATATATATATATATATATATATATATATATATATATATATCTACAAATCTGTTTATCTATCTCAGTCTTTTCATATGTACCTATCACAGTCATTTTATATTTATTAACTTATTTAGCTCACTCTCTTCTTTTCTATCTATTTATCTATCTGTCACTTGATGTCTACCACTCTAAGAAAGATAATTCACACGGGAAACTATAAACTGCTTGATCTTACCATCTTACACATGAAATATTTCATTATTATGCTCACCGGAAGAATATTTGCGTATTGGCATCGGGCAATATCTCCTGTTATATAACACTGGAATATTTCATTACGAAGAAGGGGTTGTCAGCTTGCGTGACCGATAAATTTATAATGTCCCATTGTGCTTTATAATACCGAATTCATAACAAGTGGGTACTGGAAATCTCTCGTCCGAGTTAAGAAAGGATTTCAAAATAAATGTTGTGATGTTTGACCATTTGCTCAGGTTTTAAGAAATGGGGCGTCCCCAAACCTTTGAACTAAAATGTCGGCTCTTTCCCACAGAGAAAACATTGTAAGCATAGGGCTATTTTATTGCTATTTCCATGGCAAATGTTCGGATTCTATAGTTCCATCAGTCCAGACATTCCCAGCAAGAAGACGTCATAACACTTCCACGGAGTTGAAACGCCATCATTTCTTCCAAAATGGTCAGGTTAAACTTTTGCTCAAACAGCCTTTGCCCAATAACTTCCACTTTATGAAACAGACTGACATGTGGACGCTTTCCTGGGCAATTTAATCTGGACATAGGTCAACGTTCAATCTATCTATCCTCCTTATCCTGATAAATGTTTGAAAATGAATTGAAGTGAATGGACACTGGTTGTCTTAGAAAGGACCATCCTTTATTGACAGAATCAAGAGACTCTCGCTAATAGAGAGGGAAAGGAGAAAATGTATCGGACATGTTAAATATATAAGACTGACCCAGTCGAGATGAAAGGAAGCCAAAACAAACTTTGACCTGAACCGCGAAACAATTCTTTTTCCTTTCAATGCTTTTTAAAATTCTGAATCAGTTTTTACAACGATCGCTGGCTAAACTTTTTCTTTTGTTGTTTAAAAAAAAAGTGGGAGTGGTGACAAGATCTGATAAATGTCCCCAAATCAAAATCAGAAATTGCGATTACCTTTAGTGGACTTGAGAAACCTATTTTCCCGAAAAATTCTTTTAAGACAGACACCTAATAATTTTCAACCGATAGTAATAATAATTGTTCGGACAATGAATGTCGAATGTTTGCGTATTAGGGAACGCTTAATCTCACCCCAATCATTTGCAGAAAGCATTTGCATTAATTGAAAAGACAAAGGTTCTCGGCTTAAAAAAAGAAATCAATCTTATTCTGAGGTTGCTAAGATCTGCGATCAGAACTAATATCTATTTGTTACATAAATTCTATTAAAATATATTGTTACAGTTCTACAGGATGCCTAGTAAAAAGTGGTAAAGTTATTATAACAGTTTTGTTATTACTAATTATTATATCATATTATAATTATTATCACTGTTTTATCTTTCAGGAATAACTAACCTTGAATAACCTTGAATAAATTACTTGAATATTCATCACCTTGAATAATTATTAAACACTCGCGTAATTAACTTAACTCTGATTGGTTATTTTACGATGATTGTTCAGTTTGTGCATGAATCATGATAGCTAAATAAATGTATTTCTGAATTTACCGGTTTTTTACTGGACAACCTGTATTTTATCATTACTTATCATTGTCAATCTCTCGTGCCTAATACGTAAATTAAAATTTACCATGGTCATTTATTTGTAAAAAATTCAGATATAACCAAAAATATATCTGCGAAAAGAAAAATATGAATAAAGACAAAAGAAAAACTTAATTAGATGACACATTTCGTCCTCTGATAGACTCTATCAAGGCAAATTTTTGTTTTGCATTAAATTATGGAGGATACTAAGTGATATAATTTAATGTCTAATAAACAATGTAACCTGATTTTTCAGCTCGCCTGTTGTATATTTATGAGCGCTCTAAAATTTGAAAATTTTCAAAAAATTGACATTTTTACTTTTATCTATTAATGCGAATACTTGCTGCAAATCAATATCCTTTCATTTGCCTTGATAAAAGTCCATCAGTGGACGAAACACGGCAGCTAAGATAAGTTTCCTTTTGTCTTTATTCATAAACTTATGTGTATATCTACCTATTATTATTTTTTTCCAACGCGTTCACATTTTAAGCGCAGCTGGGTCGATCATGTATTCACATTTTCAGGTCAGTCAATGCGATCGGATTAATCGCAGATCTCCACCACGGCCGCGGTTAGAAAGTCAGGCCAGCACCGCGCTCGGCTTCTCTGAAGACGACTGAGTGCAAAGGTTTATTCAGACATGAAGTCCAGTACATATTATCATATGTTGTTAGCGCTTGTCTATACCCGTCGAATCAAAAGCATTTCGTGGCATCGTGGTAAGACGAATACTCGAGATATCGGATATCGGTTCAAGTCTCGTCTAGTCTCATTTCGATTTTGAGATCTTGTTAAATGTCATAGATCGTGAGTGAAAAACATTAACTTCTGTTCTATGTGCCGTATCCCTTCAGAACGTGACTGATGGTGGCCCTCCACAACTCCTTAGCCTTCGTAGCAATGTTTGTCCTTTTAATATTCCTTCCAATCACAGTTCTACCGTCGATTTAAACAAGCTCGTTAGGTAGTTTCCTTCCTTTTTTCTTTTGTTTCTCTTGCCTTCAGTAGATCTTTTTTATCATTTCACCACAGGCAAGGCAGTAATGCCACTGGTGCGCAGAAGGCTACAGGAAATGAAAGTGAATGTGAAGACTGAACACAGGGAAAGCACAAAAGATAAACTGGAATCAAGAAGACAGAAGACGACGATGGATTTTGCATTTAAATTTTTGAAGATTGCAGTTATTGGAGAAGCGAGTAAACAGAAGGGAGTTCCGTAGGAACAGAAAAGAGTTCCATATTTAGAGAAAAGAAACTGTTGGAGTAGAAATGGCGGTTGTATTTAACTATTTCAACAGCAAAAGGGTGGGACCTAAATGCCAATCTAGTAGCACGCTTAAATTCGTGTAGTCGGGGCACCAGGGAAAAAAGCTCATTAGAGCAGTTGCCATGAAAATATTTGTAGAAAAGACAGAGGGAAGCCACATTATGTCTGTGAGGAAGTGACTGAAGTCGTGATGGCAAGTGAGGACCGATTACATTACAGATCCTTCTTTGGATATTGTCAAGAATCTCGAGATGTACAGCAGGAGCACCAGACCATATATGGCAACGATATGCAATGCACGTTCTCTGAATGTCACCCATTCTTTCCTCATTATGTGTCCAAGAAATTTCAATAGTCTCTTTTTTAAAATTCTAAATACAAGTGTCGTTTTTTTGTTTCCGTTTTCTTTGAAACTTCCTCGTTGATCACATGTTCTGTTCATGGTATTCATAATATCTTTTTGAAGAAGCATATCTCTGTAGCCACAAGTCTTCTCTTCATCTGTGAGGAAATTGTCCAGCATTAGCTGATATAATACAATAAAGAGAATTAGCTATAATATGAGAAGGAAAACAATTAATGTCAGAGTTCAAGAGAAGTTTTAAAACAAAAGTTGTACTTGGAAAAAAAGAGTTTCTGTCAGTACTTGATGTAAGAGATAATCCGTAAGGGATAATCCTGTAAGAGATAATCGCCTGTTATCTTTACTGGCTTTGCGTTATTTGTTCTCTCACATCTACATCACTTTGTTATTGAATCTCGGTTAAAAACGTTCTCAAGAGGAAATTACTCCCTACGCTAACATATAATATATTTCGACAGGGTACTTCGACGTGGTATATTAATCATCAAGCTTGTCCCGTTAGATCAATTACAACTGAATATTGAGTTCGATCCTCACTAGGTACGCCACACTTTTGGCTTTGTGCCACACCTAAGCTATGCTTAGAAAATCATTGGGCACTTCGACGGGATGTAATGATCAACAAGCTTGTCTCGTTAGATCAGTTACAATTGAATATTGAGTTCGATTCTCACTAGGTGCCCCACACATTAGTGTTTGCGCTACATATAAGCTACCTTAAGAAATCATTGGGCACTTCGATGTGGTGTAATGGTTCGCAAGCTTGTCTCGCTAGATTAATTACGACTGAGTAGTGAGTTTGATTCTCACTGGGTGCTCCATACCTTCGACCTTGTGTCACATCTAAGCTACGTTGAATTCAGATTTTTTTTCTTCTCCTAGACTAAGGCAATAAAACATAGTCTGGCCTTTCTATTCTTCATTGCTGGGGAGAAGAGGTGAATTCATACCTTTCCCAAGGTTATTAGAACGTAAATTAATGTAATAGAATTGACTAGGATTCGAACTCGGCTCTCCGATTTCTCAACCCAAGTCGCTAGCCATTACTTCACCATATCTCCATATATAGCTATGGGTAAGTTATGTCTTTTTGTTATCTCTCCTAATCCCTGTTCTTCCAACCATTTACACAATCTCATTCCACTCTTTCTATGCGCAAAGTCCTTTCAGGATGTGGGTGATCATGGATCTCCACAATTTCCATTCCTTTGTAGCTATTAGTAAATTATGCCTTTTCGTTATCTCTCCTAATTCCTGTTGTCCCAACCATTTACACAAGCTCGTTAGGCAAGTTATGTGCTTTTTCCTCTGTCCATCTTGGCTTCAATATGTCCTGTGAGTGTCAAATTTTCCAATTCCTCTTTCCTCATTATGTGTCCTAGAAATATCAACTATAACTTTCCAGTGTTAAGTATGTGTTCTTTTTGTTTTCATTTTTTCCAAAATCTTGTTAATGCTCACAGATGAAAATCAAGCAGGAGAGCAGTAGATAGCGACTGACATTGCATTTAAATGTTTGCAGATTAAAGTCGGCTGGAAAACATGGAACACAAGCGGGAAGAGCGAGAAGAGAAACTGTTAGCATAGCATTTATGGTTACATCTAGCCAGCTCAATTTTAATTTGGTGAGACCTCGCCGCCAGTCTAGTACTGCGCTTAAATTCGAAGAGCTTAGCGAAGTGCGATATTTATTCCGCTTATTTACAGAAATACGGCACAAGGCCAAAATGGGGAATGAGACAAAAGGATGGTCTTCTTCTGTCTTAACATTAAGGCAGGATCACTGACCCAAACATAAAACAATATTCCTGACACCAAAACAACGCATTCTTTTTTGCCATTCTTACAACATCCACCGTAATGCCACAATGTCTCTATGAAAATCCTAAGAAGTCCCCAGTATGTACAAATCATGTCCGTGGTAGGGGGAATAAAATAACAATTTTAAAATATAAACCCTAATGAATATTTACACATATGAAACAAAGCTATTTACAAGAAAATAAGCAAATTAGTGTTAGTAATAAAAAAAAACAAAATCCTTAATTGTGGCAGAAACACCAATTAGCTGGACGAAATCAACGCGAGATTTTCTTAAAAAATATAAACCACTCATTCGTCCAAATACTCACTCAAACACATACTTATTCAAACGCAACATCAAATACGAAAATCACTCCCGAAACGAAAGGGGCCACGCATTCATCAGAGAACAGACGATTCTGCTCACTTAAACGTGGGAAGGCAGGAGAATTAAACTAAAGAAAATAGTGACAAGAATAAAAGGGGCCAATCAGCATACATCCCCTAGTTAACTTGAAAAAAGAAACTAAGGACAAAACGGAAGCCTAAACTAGTCTAAATCTGAGCAGGGTTAGCCAATTTTCAAAGCAGAGAATACAATGTCCTGATGCCTAAAAGGCATCAAAGTGTCGCTCCAAGTTTGCCCCTTTTACTAGACACAAACGCGCAAGACTGATGTAGGTAGCCGCCAAATTCTGATGGAGGGAGACGCTGACTTTCCGTCCTAATCTTGATTTTAAGCTGATGCTTAAATTACAAGATTAGTTGGTAAGAAATGAACTCCTCGCTCCCATAGAATTCCTTCTGGCGCGTTGTCCAAATCACGACTCTCATAACACCTAGTAAGCAAAAGAACACGTAGTGTGCAGCTTTCGTCAACGGCTATACCACATAGCTACAGACAGTACTGGTCTCAAGGACAAAGAACTTTCCGCGAAGCATGCGAACCATGATGCATTCAGTAAACTTGCACAACGGGACTACGATCCTGCAGTGAAAGAAAGAGCGACCCACGGTCTCGACATCTCCATCTCAGCGAAATCAGTTCGGAGATTTCTCAAAATCTGAAAAATCACCAGCCAGGTGAGTAATGCTTCATCGTTATTTAGGCATTTCAACCTGGGCGCCCAAGGCCATATTGAGCGACCCTCCTGCTTCGTAAGCCCGAGCTCGTCAATCAGATCATCGTACGGATCCCATAACTAATACATGATATAATGCCCTTCGGAATAACGCCTGATCGCTGGAGAGGCCATCCGACACCTGTAAGAGGTTTTTCAGAGCAATTCGACATTCATGATGGAGCACACGCCTCGGGGATAAACGGGGGGGGGCTCCTCCGCACCCGAGTGCATACTTCTCAGGGATGGGAAGTTATTACGAGCGTCTTCCTTCCAGAAACGCCCTCCTCATCCGAATCGCGACACATTGGATCTAGGAACGTGATACCTATGAATCTCAACACTAGTCATACCGAGACCGCCTTCAGAAGGGTGGATATCTCCTGAAGTACCTTAGCGACCTTGCCTCCTCACAAGAACAACAATAATAGCGTTACTAGTAAAGACAATCGGGCAGATGTGCGAGGCACCTACTTGTGTTCTCCTCTTTAAGAAAATATTCCTCCAGGACCACAGACGAACTGTGACCTCGGCCTTCTCTTGCACTAATTCACTTCTCCGACTAATTCATTTCCAACAGGAGATCGGGATCGAACCAGACGCCGAGTATCTTGACCGGCCCGTCTGCCCGGGAAGAGAAACTCTTTCCCACGCACCCATCTGCAAGCCAACAGAATTATCGCGGGTGATCTTGGCTCTCGCTACCGTCTCGTACCCTCTGATTTCCTTGACGAATGGAGAGAGGCAATACGAAAGGCTTCGATCGTACCCCATTCAATTCCACTAGCGCTCAAGGGAGACGAATACAGAAGTTGGATCCAGGTACGAAAGTACGACCCGAAACCGACCGCCGAAAGGACAGCCTCCAGAAAATGATGGTCCACCCTATTGAAGGCCTTGGACTGATCTAAATTGATCATCGCGGTTTCACTGTCGACTTGCTCGATGTTCAAGCGTACTATATGAAGGTTGTCCTGAATAGTTCTGCCATTCGGAGCCAATCAGACTAGAGATGACAGTCTGCAAACGGTTCGCTAAGACCTTGGCCAAAATCTTTAACTCTGTATTTAACAAAGGCCGAAAGTTACCTAACCCATCCCCACCATTCTTATCCTTGCGTAGCAAATTGATTACACCCCTGTTAAAGCGTTGAGGTATAGACTCCTACTTAAACCAGTTGTTGAAAATCACCGCCAGCAAAGGAACAAAAACGGGCGACTGCCTCAAATACAGTTCATAGGGTAGACTATATAATCCCGAAGATTTGTCACGGCCAACCAACTTCATCGCTTCCCAGATTTCCAAATCTATGATGAGACCCTCGCACCCAGCCGCTTCAGTCGCCTTGAGGCAGGGAAAGTTGGCCAAATAGGCATCGAACTGAACAGTGCTCAGACTGGGCTCTCTGGTAAACAAATCCTGAAAGTAGTCACGAAAAGCCTCACGCCTCACGCCTCACATATACCCGCGTTTGTAGTCACGGTCCGATTAACCGTCATGTGACGCACGTGACATTTCGAAGATATACATTCCTAACTTACTCTGCACGCAGTACAGAGGCATATTCGTTGCCTCGAACGACATTCTCTTTAACTTAGCCCTAACTACCGAAGCTTGATCCTTCTTGATAAGCAAGGAGGCTAACTCAACCCTAGCTAAGGCTACGTCCCCATAATCATGGGCTTTAATCTCCCGATCAAAATTTTGCTCACATGCCGTTTGCGCCGCGAATCTATCTCGATTGAGTCGACGACTATATTCAGCTGCAAACGACCTAATCTTTGATTTAAACTTATCCCACCACATATTCCCAACCACAGCCACCCGTCAACTCCCGCTGTAGCATTAGTAGCAGCTGGCCCAAGAAATATTGCTCACCAAATAATGACGAGTTCAATTTTCAGTAGCCAGCCATCTTAACCTTAAACTTATCTACGTTCACACAAACCTGGACGAGCCTATGATCCGAGTGAACTGTAAAATGGAAACTTGGACACTCTATGAGTCCCCTACATCGACTCTCCTAACTAAAACTCGGTTGAGGTAGCTAAAACGCACCTCTGTAGCCGAGCCGCCCCTATTCGCCCAAGTCCACTCTACCTCCCGAGAGTGTTCATTACGGCACTTATCGACAAGATCAAACTTATCTATAAAGTCACGAAATGGTTTCACGTACCGGTTACGAGTACCCGATCTTGTCCCTATACGACTTATATCGGGGTCAAGTACGCCATTCAAATCGCCCGCTAAAACTGCCCGACAAGATGTTGTCAAAAACGGCTCGATCCGCCGAGACAAATCAGGTCGCTGAAAATGGTCATTGGACACATAAGCCCCAATGAGACGAAGAGCCTTATCCATTATAGTAACAACCAGCACACAAAGCCTGCCCGCCGGATCCGCGAAGACTATAGCAAACGCAGCCTTCAAAGACATGTCCATCAGCCAGGAGACACCTCCCGACTGTCCATCAAAACATGCAGAATACAGGGGAATCCACCTAGACAGAATGCCTTCATAATCACGAGTAGAAAACCAGGTCTTCTTCACACAACTTATATTCACCCCGAGACGCTGAAGATCACGAGAGAGCCTCGCCCTGCGAGATTCCGACCTCAGACCCCGGGTATTCATACTACCCAACCAAAGAGACATTATCAGACCGATCATGGTTGCTCTTCTGCATTGAACAAGGCCGGGGTGAGGACACTGACGGCCTGTCCCACTGATCCAGTGCTCATCTCAATCTTGATGGTGTCATCAAGAGACAGGTTGCCAATGTTCCCTGGAAACGTTAATTTTAGAGCCCTATGCAGAAATGGGTGAACAAAAACGGGGACCCCGCAGAACAATATTGCTTTAATTCTGTCATTCGATTGTCGTTCATTTAAGCCGCTGGGGGCACTAATTTCAGAGACATGTTTCCCTCGATCATGCCCAATATCTGCCGCGTACTCGGGCCTGATTGCACAACAGTCCTTTTAGCCATTTTGAATTTTGTGGGACTTCAATTTCTTTTCCGTTTATTTTGCGGATTTCAATAACATTTTAGTACTTTTGGGTTTCGGGTCTGGGCAAAACCCTTTCCCACCTGTCCCCGGGATACGAGGGAGATGTCTTCCCCAGGTAAGTATGGAGGATTATTTTTTTTCCTTTTTTCCGATATCACCTGTGCTTCTGGACTTTTATTTCTTTTCTTTTGGATTGATTGAGAAGGAGTTGGAGTAGGTGTAATTTTGGGTGTATATATGGGTGTCTGGCCGGGGTGTTTTTATAAGATGTGCGTGGCAACTGATTATCTTGTACAGATGATTTTAGTTTTGTTGGTGTATTCGCCAGTGATTTGGGCGGAGGTGGATGAGAAAGTATTTTCTTGGGTGTAGAAGAAGACGGGAAAGGGGATGAAGGTTCCGGCTTTTTCTTTATAGGCTGCTTCGCATCCAAATCTTCCTTCAGTTTGATTAACTTTAAAATCTTCTCCCAGCTTGGTTCATTTAACTTTTGCACTGCCGAAGCTGTTTTCCCGTAAGAAGCCGGGGCGTTGCCATTAGAGCTGGTAGAGGAGATGCTGCTGCAGGTGTAATTGTCCCTGGGGTCTTCATGGGACTGAGGCCCTACCAACGACACGCCATCCCCATTTTTCCTTCTTGTCCGCACTCGCAGAAGGCTTCGGCTTTGTGGGTAATGTGGGACGGGACCCAACCGATGTTTTTTCCGCACCGGTTGGTGTCGCTGTTACGTCCATTACAGGCGGCGCGGCCAGAGAGGGATTTTGGTCGTCTGCGACCGGACGTCCAGAGGCCTTCTTCTCTGCACAGGAGGAGGAGTGGTGACCAGTCTCCACGCACCACCAAGAAGTAGGTCTTCTTCCGGTCAGAATGACAGCCATTTTACAGCCTCAAAAGTCCAAACAGTTGGGGAGGGAGACGAATGCCAACCGATCGATCATTATGTCAATGCTCCATCCTCCGCACAGGTTGTCAGAAGTTGCACCTGAAATTTGGCCGTACTTCATAAAGAAAGCAGCAAGGTGCTCACCCGACCCCTTGAGGAATGACCTCAAAAACTTCCACACTTGTCCTTCACTGACCCTCATATTCTGTTCTTAAAATGAGGTATTTTGCGCTTAACTCTCGCCTTGCCATTTCTAGACAATCTTCGGCTGTGGCAGCAGTACGTCTCACATGAAAAAAAACTGTAACTTTTATTACTCTTTGAGGTTTGAGCCCCCAGGGACATGAGTGATTTAATCACTGTATCTTTCATGGAGCGACAAATTTTGCGCGAACGCTTGTCCACCACGAAGACCAACACCATTATCATTTCCAACACATTTGGACGTCTTCTAAGAACCCATCTTCTTTTAGAAGATATGCGTAACTCTTAGACTTTTCCAAGAATTATGCAACTTGGGGGAACTTCCAGCATGAGACAGATTCCCCAGCTGGCGTATTCACTAGTGGCACCATATTTTTCGGCACATTCTTATCATTGCTTTTACTTGAAATAAACTTGTTTCTTTCAATTTCTGTGATAGTACTATTTGTAGGTAGCACATTTGTTTTCTGGACTGAGGATTTCAGGTCTGCTTACCCCCCGCTTACTCAATTTCATTTTATCCGGATGTCTGCCTTGGAGGCAGCACCAAAAAGGTCCTGTCTCATAGATCGACTATTTTCGTCGGTTTTCTTAAGAAAAAATAATCCGCCTCACAAGGCGAGCCAATTAATTATTTTTTTTAATCTTCTAAAGAGAAATTGGAGTAGTTGGAAGAAGAGGAGGGGAAAATAAAACATACCAAGAGATAAATAAATAAATAAAGCTGAAAATAAAAAGTAGATTTCTTCTACAAAATAGAAGAAATTAAATAAAAAGTAACAGTGCAAACAGGAAAGGGGTAAAATATAAAAGGACACATGGCACAGTGGATAAAGGCGTTGCTTAGATCCAGTGACAGGATCCAAAGAGTGTGAGTTCAATACCCGGTTGAGGCAGTGGAGAACTTTCAGAGGGAAATTAACAGGAGATAACTGATAACTGACATCCATTAAACATGACACGTGGAACTAGAACAGTCTACCCCAGTGAGCGAAATAAAAGGTTCAGTTCGACATTCCAACCACCTGAAGAAGGCCGGAGCGTACAACGGCCGAAACGTTGTAAATAAACATGGCGACAAAGATGAGGACAATAGTCCGAATAATGTAAATAATGTACATACATAATACCATATCTCAGAAATATGGACAGATATAAAAGAAGTAATACAATAAAAGGAAACGCTGGTTAAACCAGTATAAACAAAAAATTAAATTAACTATGTAAATGAACTAATTTATAATTAAAATTGAAAAAAGAGAATTAATCCAAAAACGGTTTAAATTAAAAAAAAAAAAATAGAGATTAAACTGAAAGCAATAGTTTTAAGAAATAAAGCCTAGTAAAAACAGAAGTCTGGGAAAACTAAACGTTAACCAAAAAACATGAAATATAAGTCAGCTAAAACCGATTAGTATAAACTGATAATAAAATATAAAAAAATTATCAAGTATCAAGAAAAAAAAAGATTTAGATTAAATAAACCAGCTCAAATAAGTAGCTAATAAATAAAAGACAAAGAAATAAATAAAATAAGTAACCTGGTAAGACTTTACTAAAAAGAAATTAAAATCAAGATGGCGTCCAAAAGCCGCCGAGAAAAGTGAAAAAAAAGTTCGACAAGAATAAAAAAAATAAAACTTTCAAAATTCAAAAAAACAATTAACAAAAATGGATTTCTTTTTTGGGAAGTTTCACAAGTCTTTCAAATTTCGTAAAAAATATTAAAATAAACTATAAATTAAATGCAAAAAGCGAAATAAAAATACAAAATTTTAGTTTGACTTTAAGATAAATAAGATTAAAGGCTCACGGCCAAAGCCGACGGGGAAAAAAAAACAAAAAACAAAACGAGATTTAAAACAGAAAGGAAAAATCAAAAAATAAAACAGGAATAAATAAAAGAAGGAAGAATAAATTAAATCAACCTATAAAAATAGAATTAGGTGTATAAAGATCAAATAAAATCGAGGTGGGCGAAAACTGAAAAAGAAAATTCAAAACATTTTTCTTTTTTTTTCCAAAAAGTAGTCAGTTACGAACGTAAGAAAAAAAAAATATATTGAACATAGCGTATAGAAAAACAGTAGATATCGCAAGTTCCAGCGAGTGACAAACACGTCAAATGTTAACCACTGGTCGTACAGTGAACTCTCCTCACAAAGGTACCATAGCGCAGTTCACGCCAGGCAAGGGAGTTTAGCCATTAAGATATTGCATCTTAATGGCTAAACTCCCTTGCCTTGACTGCGCGTGGAAGAGTTAAATACAGGAGCGAGAACAGATCAAAAGTAATCAGGAGGGCAGTAGCTAGTGATGGACATTGCAATTTAAATGTTTACAGATTAAAATTGGTTGGAAAGCAGAGAACACAAGTGAGAAGTACGAGAAAAAAATTGTTAGCATAGCATTTATGGTTACATCTCGCTTACCATGGAAATAGCGGTAGTGTAACGAGACCCTTGCGGTGTTTACTCTGCGGGAAAGAGATTGTAGCGAGGAAAATAATTAAACTCCCCCAAAGTCGCGTAAAAGCTTTTGAACTCCGTCAAGGCTGGAAAATGAAAACTGGGCAGCGACTTCCCATATATGACATCAGTACTCTATTTTCGGTCTGATCTGGCTCTTGTTACGGTAACGCACAGCAGGAGCAATCAGGTAATTATTTGAGCAGTAAAAGGAACCGAACATTTTTAAAGGTTACATGCAGGATATCCAGAGTGGAGTCCTTTCCAAAAAGAATAAACGTCCCATGCTGTTTAATTGAAATGAAACATAATTTTCATCCATTACATAAGAACAGAGATGCCGTTCAACAAAGCTTACGGCTACATTACGTTGAAACACCGGTTCCCGTACAATCACCAAAGTTAAGCAACGTCGAGCCTTGTCAGTATCTAGGTGAGTGACCGCTTGGGCACACCAGTTACTCTAATGTTAGATGTGCAGGTAGTATAATGGCTCAGAGATCCAGTTGGGTTCGTTATCATATAGGTTTTAATACTAGAAATACTTTATAAAAAAATTATTTCCAGAAATAAATTTTTGAATAAAAAAAAAACTATTACCAGCAATATATTTTTGAAAAAAAAATATTACCAGCAATACGTTTTTGAAAATAATATTACCAGCTATACATTTTTGAGGAAAAAATATTACCAGAAATAGATTTTTGACAAAACAAATTATTACCAGGAACAAAAGTTGTCGGCATTAAATAACCCAATGAGGTTGATATGCCGTAAAACAAAACAAACCAAAGCAAAGACCACTAAACTGAATGTGCTTTCTTATTGACATGGAAGTCCCTGCAGATTGTAATGCATCTTTAAAGATCTTAAAAAAAAAACTATCAAAATACAAAGATCTTGAATTTCAAAGATGTGGCACATGGGGATATCAATAATTCCAGTTCTAGTTGAAGACTTTGGATTGATTGGAAAAGGTCCCGATTTACTTATTGAAGGGATTCCTGGTAGACCATGCCTTAAAGAAACACAAAAAATATACTCAAGTACAACTGACAGATTACGAAGAGCTTTAACTATGGAAAATGTTTGTGATCTTAGGGGTTTTTTGTTGTTGATCAGTGGAAAATGTCATGAGTTCATTTCTAATTTGATGTCTCGAGTTGAGACCCGGAAGGAAATAGTATACAAGAGAAATCAACAATTCTATAGGACTACACAATACACACTGACAGAACAATCAAAGCCAACCGCCCAGACATTGTTATTAAAGATCACAAACAAACAAAAAATGCTTCCTTAATGATATGGCAGTCCCTGCAGACTGCAATGTATCTTTGAAGATATTGGAAAAGCTGTCAAAATACAAGCACCTTGAAATAGAAATCTCAAAAATGTTGCACATGGGAACATCAACAATCCCTGTTGTAGTTGGAGCCCTTGGACTGGTTGGAAAAGATTCCAGTAGACTAATTGAAGGGATCCCTGGAAGTCCATGCCTCAAAGAGATACAAAACATTATTCTGACAAGTACAGCCCACACTTTACGAAGGGCTTTATCTATGTAATTTTTTTTTTTTTTGCAGTGAAAAGTGTCATGATACCATTTCTAACCTTAGGTCCCTGGGCGGGACCCGGAAAGAAATGTGTAAGCGCCAGATATCAAAGAAAATAAAAATTACAATAATAATAATAATAATGATGACGCCCTACCTCTTGGGAATTTTTGGCTTAATTATCTGGATGTGTTAACGTGTATATATTTTTACTTGATGATATAAGATTGGTTTGCAGTAAATATCCCGTTCAATATCATAGGTTTATTTATAAGTTACCCAACCATAACCTGTTGGGCATGTCACCTGTGCATCTCTGTCTACTGGCGAGAGTATTGGGGGAGCATTATTGCTGGATAGCGAGAGAGTTGTTTATTTTTAAGTTTGAAGTATCGGACAGTTAAAGAGACTTGAGAGTCACATCTACTTGGGGACGCGTTAGCCGGCCTGAAGGCATTTCTATCTTGTCACCCATCTGCAAGGGTATGCGCTGCTTTTACCAAATCCCGTCGCTATATTTTACTTATATGTTTGTGATGCGAGTGCCTTGTTTACTTTTGTCATAATGGGTATGTTGGGATTCGTATATTCGTACCCCAGTGTCAGATTGGGGTGGGGGGTTCTTTTTTTTTTCTTTTTTTTTTTAAGCTTATCACCCCAAGCAAGGCCGGTGGCCACTATCACGCATGGGGTTACAGAAGGGTTGGAGGAAGAGCAGATAGGAGTGGTAAAGGAAGGGATGTGGAGAAAGAGAAGGACGGAGGGTCGATCAAGGCGGGGGGGTTACGGAAGATATAGAGCGAGAGCAGATAGGAATGAAAGATGTCAGGAAGTGGAGAAGGGAAGTGGATAGATCAAGGCAATTGGAGATGACGATTGACGCTACACTTAAACCGTTGGAGATTGTATTTGTCAGGGAAACAGTAATAGGGAAGGGAGTTCCATAGGCGAGATGTGCGAGACATGAAGCTATTGGGGTAGAAAAGACGTCTACATCTAACAGTTTCAACGGTGAAGGGGTGGGAACGGGATGCCAGCCTCGTAGGACGCTTAAATTCACGAGGCTTAGGGACAAGCGAAAGCAACTCCTCGGAGCAATTACCGTGGAAGTACTTGTAGAAAAGGCAGAGCGATGTGAGAGAGCGACTGCAGACGAGATGACAGATCAGGGCCAATCACATTGCATATCCGTCTCTGGATCTTATCAAGAACCCTGAGGCAACACGCAGGGGCCGCAGACCATAAATGGCAGCAATACTCCATGCAAGGTCGAATGGTAGACATATAGACTTGGAGGATCGATTCCGGGGAGAAGAATTTCCTGGCTCGGCACAGGGAACCAACTTTTCTTGCGGTGGATGATGCAATTGACTCGATGTATTTGTTCCATCTCTTTTACTCAATAATACAAGGATCTAAAAAGGATCTAAAAGTGGAGATTTCAAGAATGTGGCATATGAAAATATCAATAATTCCAATTGTGCTTGGCGCTCTGAATTGTATTAGAAAATATTCGGATTGACTCACTGAAAGGTTCCCTGGCATCCAATGTCTTAAGGAAAAACAAAAATTGTTCTTACAAGCGCAGCTCATACGCTACGAAGGACTTTATCTATTTTAATTGTGAATACGTTTCTAGATTGTTTTTCTTTTACACAATTGTGGAATGGAAAATGTCACGATGCCATTTCTGACCCTTGATCTCTTGTTTGGACCCGATGGAAATGTGCATACAACAGAAATCATAATAATAATAATAATACCAGTAAAATGAAAACAAAAAGTTGAATTTGTTGCTGACAATTTTTTCCATTATGATGAGCAACACAGGATGCGGTTACCGGTGCAAAAAAAGGGAAATCGGGTGTTTTGTCCAATTTGCCCTAATACCCTCAGAAAAGGGACGAAGGCATCTTTGTCCAGTTATGGGTTAAATAGCAATGTAGACTTGGGTTGATGGGAAGGATACATATGAATTTATAACCAACCTGAAGATAGCCTGTTCCAGACGCATACAGGGTACAGTACATTTGATGCCCTTGCAAAACCTAATGGCTTATGAGACTGGCGATTGGGATTAGCGCACTTGGAAGAAAAAAACAAAAACAAAAATTGATTGACTTGTTTTTTTATGGTTTATCAACACTTTGTAGGTTATTTAAAGCCAGAAAATATTTTACATTGTAAGAAATTTATTTCTGAGATAATAAAAATTTACTGATACAAGTCTTACTACTTAACCCATAGCTGGGGAGTAGAGGAGGATTCATAACGAATCAAAATTTGAATAAACAAAAAATTACAATGCGGATATAAAGTGGGGGGAAAATTCAATATTACAATCACTACATAAACTGATCACTTACTTTGTGACCACGACAGTTTCTATACATTTATATTCGTGAGAATTTAAATAAATCTAAAAGACATGCCCATGTAGCTAATCAGTGTCTGATTGATTGATTGCAGCTTATTTAAAGCCAGAAATATTTTTCGATAATAAGAATTTTTTTGAAGATAATAACGATTTAGTGATACAAGTCTTACTAATTAACCTATTACTTGGTAGAGAAGAAGCGCATTCGCACCTTTCCCAAGGTTATTTGCGCGTAAGTGAATATCATGAACCCAACTGAAATTGGAACTCGGCTCTCCGATGAAAAATTCTGAGCCATTATCTACTACATCACCCGCACATCCATGCTTACAACACCTGGTATTTCCAACCGGTCACCCATCAACCATACTGACAAGGCTCGACGCTGCTTAACTTCGGTGATCGGTACGAGAGCCGGTGTCTCAATGCTATATAGCCGTAATCCAAAATAGGTAATAAAGAAATAAAAATTACTTCAATGCACAAGAAAAGAAAGCTCTTACTCGGTGTGAAATTAAACAAAAAGAATTTTTTATTTACAGTAGATTTAATTGCAAAGGCAAGAGGTTATAAAGTGTCTAATAACACCTTATTTCACGGACGGAACGGAATAGTTGAAAGCAAAGGAATGACAAACACGCTTTGTTCTCAGAGAGAAAGAGGGAGTGTTATACCCCTAAGTTATATACAATATTATATACACATGTTTACACGTGTCCCACGCAGATAAACTATAACGCGTGTCTAAAAGAACAAGCAGGTGTGAAAAGGGAACGATAAGATAGCGTCTTACTTGCAATACTCCCCATCGAGAATTTGGGCTACCAAAGATTCTTCTGTGATTCTGGAGAAGCCGTATTTAGGATTCCAGATTCGAGCTGGCCTCTTCTATATCACTAGCGAAGACATATTCTGCAAGCAAGAAACGGCGAGTCATGGGCATTTCCCAACATGAGTACTACGAGTCGGAGATAGTTTTTATATCTGGTGAATATATATTCTCAAAGGAAAATGTCGCCATGGCCTTGTAAGCTGCTCACCATTTGATACCGGGAAGTTGACTGACCACTTTCGTTACTCTATGAAATGATGTTACTAAGCAGCTGTCAATTGCTTTCATCACAATCAAAGGGAGATAATCGACTTTGCAACCCTACAAGGTTTTCTCAAAATATTTTATCGGGCCTAATAAATATTAAGCTTATTACAGAAAACGTGTTTGTGAAAGTAGTACTTAGTTGATAATGTTAATAATGTCTTTCACAACGGGATATAGCGAAAGTTTACACCTTTCGTTATTAATGTTCTGATCTGCCCGGAGTCGAGGTCATTTGTCATAGTAACGAAGAATCTTGTTGAGGAATGTCGAATGAAGAATTTTGGTAACAGCGATAAAAGGAATGCTTGCTTTCAGCTTGAAAAGGAAATTTCGGTTATGTTGCCTGGAATGTTTGGCTGGCTGTGGGGTGCTTCGGTTTTAAAACTTATGTTTTCCCGAGTTTGCGTTAGACATGTGTCTTTTTGGAGGTCAAATGATCATTTCGCTCTCTGCCGAAAATTGCAAAAAGGGTTAATCGATATACTTGTCCATACGTGTGTGTGGCTATGCATCCTGACGTCGCGTGAATCAATAGTGACTTTCAGTAGCCGACAACATTGTTTTTATTAGGGTCCACAATCTCTTGTAGTTATGTTTTCAAATAATCACATGTTTAAAATTCCGTTCTTCTGGTTAGTGGGAAAGAATGTAAAGGAATAATTTTTTTTTCTCAATTCTTTTTTTCCTGAACATTTCATTTTTTTTATTGACGTGAATAAACGTCGCCACAAACAGGCTCAAAACAAGGCTTATACAGAAACGGTATTAAAGTCTTCGCTTTAAAGTAGTAGTAAGAAGTATATGGTTGTTCACATATTTCTTTTTATTAAAGTGCTGGTGTACTAAAGTGACATACTGTCACTTGGTCTTTAATGAAAGTCTTCTAGTTACTACTGATGTGAGAACTTTTTATATATTATATTTATTCGTATTCTAAGGCTTGGAATTAGTTTTCTTTAACTCACTCCCGTGTACATTGTAATTGAAAAGCATAGTTCACCGGTCTACTTCATTATTTCAAGCGCCAAAGACGATTGTGCAAATAAATATATTATAAGAAGGAACGGAATCAATGAATATTTGTTACTGAATTTAGTATTGGCATTTAAAATATCCGATGAAACATTACTTTCTGCCTATTTATTTATTTATTTATTTATTTACTTATGTTCGTTTCCCACCTTCAACCTTTCCTCACTATCTTTCCTATTTCTATAAAGATGTCTGCTTCGTTTTCTTTTCTTTCTAGTCGTTATCGAAACCGAAATGTGTGATTGGACCTCAGCCTTGTCCGTAAGCGCTCTGCAAACACATCAGAAAGTGAAATCAAGTCAAGTTAAATGAAAATGTTCGGCGTCCCTTAATAGTTTTGATTTCATTACAAGACGCCCAGACGGTGGCGGCTAGATCGGCAACAAGGCGTGCGAAGACGTTGACCTTGATTTCCAGGAGTTGGCGGAGGCGATTGTAATGGCGGCAGAAGCGGTTCTCTCCGGGCCTCCATAATGGATTGTAGTTTGAATAAATTTTTGCTGCCATTTCCACTTCTATTCTCTCTCTCGTCTTAGTTTTCACTGATCATTTTGTCCTTTACTTGCATCGTTTCCCGCCTTACCCAATTATTTCTCTATATTTCTTTCTCTTTTATAGTCAGTCGACTATGACTTATGACTTTACTTCACTGTTCTTTTTAGCTTCTTTCTTTTCATTCCTCAATGCCTTAACGCTATTTCCAAATTTTCTCATTTTAATACATCTATCTATCTATCTATCTATCTATCTATCTATCTATCTATCTATCTATCTGAGAATATCGATCTGTTCTTTCTGTATATCTATCTATTTAATTTCTATATAAGAATAGGTAGATATCTATTTTCATTCCCCTCTATATCTATCTATCTATCTATCTATCTATCTATCTATCTATCTATCTCAGTCTGTTCATATCTATCTATCTATCTATCTATCTATCTATCTATCTATCTCAGTCTGTTCATATCTATCTATCTATCTATCTATCTATCTATCTATCTATCTATCTATCTCAGTCTGTTCATATCTATCTATCTATCTATCTATCTATCTATCTATCTATCTATCTATCTACCTATATATCCCTCTCAGTCTGTTCATATCTATCTATCTATCTATCTATCTATCTATCTATCTATCTATCTATCTATCTATCTATCTGAGAATATCGATCTGTTCTTTCTGTATATCTATCTATTTAATTTCTATATAAGAATAGGTAGATATCTATTTTCATTCCCCTCTATATCTATCTATCTATCTATCTATCTATCTATCTATCTATCTCAGTCTGTTCATATCTATCTATCTATCTCAGTCTGTTCATATCTATCTATCTATCTATCTATCTATCTATCTATCTATCTATCTATCTATCTCAGTCTGTTCATATCTATCTATCTATCTATCTATCTATCTATCTATCTATCTATCTATCTCAGTCTGTTCATATCTATCTATCTATCTATCTATCTATCTATCTATCTACCTATATATCCCTCTCAGTCTGTTCATATTTATCTATCTATCTATCTATCTATCTATCTATCTATCTATCTATCTATCTATCTATCTATCTGAGAATATCGATCTGTTCTTTCTGTATATCTATCTATTTAATTTCTATATAAGAATAGGTAGATATCTATTTTCATTCCCCTCTATATCTATCTATCTATCTATCTATCTATCTATCTATCTATCTATCTGAGAATATCTATCTGTTCTATCTTTCTGCATATCTATCTATTTATTTTCTATATAAGAATAGGTAGATATCTATTTTCATTCCCCTCTATATCTATCTATCTATCTATCTATCTATCTATCTATCTATCTATCTATCTGAGAATACCTATATGTTCTATCTTTCTATATATCTATTTATTTTCTTTGTGAGAATAGACAGATATCTATTCTCATTCCCCTCTATCTCTATCTATCTATCTCAGTCTGTTCATATCTATCTATCTATCTATCTATCTATCTATCTATCTCAGTTTGTTCATATCTATCTATCTACCTGAGAATATATATTTATCCATCCTATCTTTTTATATATCTATCAATTTATTCTCTATATGAGAATAGGTAGATATCTGTCCCCATTCTCCTTTCTCTCTCTCTCTCTCTCTCTCTCTCTATCTATCTATCTATCTATCTATCTATCTATCTATCTATCTATCTATTCTTATTTCTGTCTCCAAATGTTTGTTCTTAGTTACCTCTCGATTGATAACCATAAAAAAGATTTTACATTCTTCAGTTCTCGATTGCAAGTAAAACCCCAGACAATGAATTCCTAACTGATTTCTTCACGCTGCTATCAGTGAATATAATCACAAAAGATTCGTAATCTTAGAAGAACCAAAATCATCAAAATATTCCTTATTCTTCGAGTCTCCCCATTTCTATATCTTTTCAATCTGGTATTCTTTCCCTTGCTTTTGTTGTAACGTTATATTTAAAATGTCTTTTCCCCATGTCGCTACTTATATCTTTTATTTTTTATGCTCTTAGCTGTCAGTTTGTGTGTGAATACCAGTGTAGTGTCTGTGAGTCACTGTGGGGTTCGATCCTATCTCGATGTTCCGAGAGAGAGAGAGACACATTGACTGAATTCAGTCGACTTTTCAAAAAAAAAAAACACTCATTCCTTTTTAATTTTTTCTTTCTTTTTCTGTTCAATCCAATGACTCTCTTCTTGTTTTTAAGACGCGTGCTTTTTCTCTTTTCAAATTTCCTCGTCATTCCTTCTTTGTTTCTTTTTCCTTTTTCTTTATTTTCTCTTTCATCCTTGCTTTATTCGTTTTCTTTCTTATTTATCTTCTTTATTCTCGTTCCTTTCGCTCTTTTATCTATCTATCTATCTATCTATCTATCTATCTATCTATCTATCTATCTATCTATCTATCTATTCTTATCATGATGCCTCGATGTTCATTATCTATCTATCTATCTATCTATATATTCTTATCATGATGCCTCGATGTTCATTATCTATTTATCTATCTATCTACCTACCTATCTATCTATCTATCTATTCTTATCTTGATGCCTCTATCTTCATTATCTATCTATCTATCTATCTATCTATCTATTCTTATCATGATGCCTCGATGTTCATTATCTATCTATCTATCTATCTATCTATCTATTCTTATCATGATGCCTCGAAGTTCATTATCTATCTATCTACCTATCTATCTATCTATTCTTATCTTGATGCCTCTATCTTCATTATCTATCTATCTATCTATTCTTATCATGATTCCTCGATGTTCATTATCTATTTATCTATCTATCTACCTACCTATCTATCTATCTATCTATCTATCTATCTATCTATCTATCTATCTATTCTTATCTTGATGCCTCTATCTTCATTATCTATCTATCTATCTATCTATCTATCTATCTATCTATCTATTCTTATCATGATGCCTCGATGTTCATTATCTATCTATCTATCTACCTATCTATCTATCTATTCTTATCTTGATGCCTCTATCTTCATTATCTATCTATCTATCGATATATTCTTATCATGATGCCTCGATGTTCATTATCTATCTATCTATCTATCTATCTATCTATCTTTCTTTCTTTCTTTTTTCTTTCTTTCGTTCGTTCGTTCGTACGCTTGTTCCCTTTTCTAACTTTTATCGTTCATTTCTTTCTATTTTATTCCTGTTTCGAATGAAAATAAAGAAAACTATTTCTTTGTTTATTTTCGTCCCTCTTTCTGTCTTTCTTTCGTTTTCATTCCTGTTTATTTTTCTCATTATTCTTACGTGTTCATTTTTCAATATTTTTTCTCTTTCATTCTTTCTTCTTTTCTTTCAGTTTTTTCTTTTCTTTTCTTTCTTTCTTTTTTTTTCATCATTTTTCTGCTTCTCTCTTTCTCACTTTTATCATGAACTACATTATTAGCATTTCTTTCTTTTATTTCCATTTTTTCATTTCTTGATTTCGTTCTTCCTTTCCTTCACTATCGTTTCATTTCTTTCTTTTTTTCTTTTAGCCTTTACATCTTTCGTTTCGTTTCACCCGTTTTTTATTTTATGTTTTAATACCTCACCGAACGAAAATCATTCCTCGTTTTTGAATACATATCTTTCTTCCTCCATTTGATCTTCTCTCTCTATCGTTTTCTCTTTTTCTTCCTCTTTATCGTTGTATTATTTTTCTTTCCTTTTCTTCTTCTTCATTATTGTCCCCTTCTGGCGAAAATAAATCTCTGCAGGAATTGTTTGCAAAACTTAACGCAAATATCATGACAATAAAATATTATTGCCCTTGCGGAAGTCGATCCGAAAGCGGAAAGCCGGACGCAGAACTGCATATACACTGTTGAAAGAGAGAAAAAAGAAAGAGAGAAGAAAGAAGGAGAGAAAAAAGAGAGAAAAGAAAGAGAGAAAAAAGAGCGAAGAAGAAGACGACGACTTTGGAAAATGGCACGTTAACAAAAACCCGAGTTGTATTTTTCTCACCAGCATTAGCATTTGTTATTTAGAGCTTAACAAAAAGGTAAAAGTTTCGATATTGACTCAGAAGGCAGCTCGACTTTTATTAATTGACGCAACACATTGCCAGTGCCAAACAGGAAAAGTTAAGCATATCAATAAGTTTACAGAAATTTAATTTTGGATAAATATTGTCAATACTACAATTTCCAAATACATATAATCTGGATAGAACATAGCTTTTAAATAACAATTACTTTTTGTAACCGTTTTGTATCAGACTATAATTTCACTTTTATTATCAATGTCTTGGTAAGAAAAAAACTCCTATGCATAGAAAAAGAACATTTAATAGAACAATTTTTTTCCAAAAAAATATATTCGCCACTTTTCATAGAATTCCCTAATTGGAAATTTACTAGAAACAAATTATCTTTCTTTCAGGCCCCCCAAAACGCTGTGTTTGATGTCGTTGAAAAATGTAACGTGACGCAAGTGAATAATAATAACAAAGGTTTAACTGATAATAAAGATTGTAAAATAGGCATTTATTAATTATACATTTAATTTCAGCTGATTTTCACACACACACACACACATATACACAAACACACACACACACACATGTATATAAATCTACAGATCTACCATTAGTCCTTGCATTGAATACTGTTAACCTATATTGACTGGTGCCCACGCAGTTCATCTCGAGCTCCTAGACAAAATCCAGAGTCGGACATGCAATGTGATAAGTCCTGATCTGGCATCTCATCTACAGTCATTTTCTTACAGATGTGCTGTGACTTCCCTCTGTCATATTCTACAAATATTTTCATGGCAGTTGCTCTGACGAGCTACTTTCACTGGTACCCCATCTTCATGAATTTAAGCCTGCTACTAAGTTGGCATCTCAGTCCCACCCGTTCACTGTTGAAACAGTTAAACGTAATCGCCTCTTCTACTCCAACAGCTTCTTCTCTCGCACTTCCTGGCAGTGGAACTCCCTTCCACCTAATTGCTTCCCTGATAGCTATAATCTTCAAAAATTCAAATGTAATGTCAATCGACATCTTCTGTCGCCTTGATTTTAATCCCCGTCCTTCTTTATATCCTTTTCTCACTCCCCAACTCTTTACTCTTGCTCTCAGTAACCCCTTACGTGCTAGAGGCACTCCCGCTTTGCTTGGGCCGAAATGCTTAATATATATATATATATATATATATATATATATATATATAAAGGGTGTTTCATTAAGACGGATTATATATAAGGGCGTTTCATTCAGACGGATTAAAGTCATCAGTAAATAAATCAGTGTTATTGGTGAAAATTTATTTCTCTATTGGTTCATGTGATTTAAGTCATGGCAATTACGTGTGAAAAATAATATCGCCCAAATGTCCGCCAAATCTGAAAGAAAAAGAAAAAAAATCATTAGACGCTTAAACTTAATTCACATTTAAAATCGGTCCAAGTTATTGGAACACCCTTTATATATATATATATATATATATATATATATATATATATATATATATATATATATATATATATATATATATATATAATTGTGTATTTAAGTTCCGTTAAAAACGACTGACAAGGTACTGGAGTTAAGCTTTTTTTATTTCTTATAACGGACAGATATTTTAGGTTGAGTAACTTTTAATTAACTAGTTTTCCCCATTTGTCGTGAAACAATTTTTTTTCTGAATGTCGTCGTGTTACTTTCCTTATTGGTTTGGTTTGGTTTATTTAGCTTTATAGGCATATCAACCTTGAAAAGTTATTTAATGCCTATTAGTTTTTCCTGATAGGTTCATATAAAGCGAGTATGTCTTCCTTACCGGAAATCACTTTGTAGATCAGTTTTCGTTGACGTCTTATAAAGCGGGGTTTTGTCAAGCACTAAACGTATTGTTGATAATCACTTTCTCCAAAAATGTGTAGCTGGAGTTAAGTTTACCTTCCAAATTAGTTTGCTAGTCCAGGTAAGTAAACAAATTTAGTGCTTTCCTTGTTGGCTGTCGGATCATATGATTTAATAATTGTATATAATTTACGATAAAACAAGGTAATTAGGAAAGTTACTTAACTTAAAGTGTATGTCCGTTATAAGAAATATAAAAACTTAACCGAAGTACCTTGTCAGTCGTTTTTAAGGGAAATTGTATAAGAGATGGCTTGCTGCCCGAATACACAATGGTAATTAATGCGCGGTTCCTTCCTATCGGCCTCGGAAGTATCTAACTTCTGGCATGCTTTTATATTTCAAAGATCAAGAGCAGACCAAAAATTAGGTTGGTCAAAAAGTTCTGACTCACTTAGGAAGCGGAAAGAAAACAACAACTCTTGATCTCTCTCTGGTGGAATTTCCAAGGAATACTGCATTTCGAGCTTGTTCCACACGGCCGCGCCATCAACGCTAAACTGTATTGCCATCAGCTAGACGGCGTGTAAGACAAACTGAAGGACTATCCTACTTTGGTCAATCGAGATCGGAGTTTGTTTCAGTAAGAGAATGCGTGACCACACACTGTGTGGTTGACTAAGGAAAATTTCAAATAAATGGACGGTGTTGAGATTCTTCCACATCCACCATTCAGTCCTGATGCTGCTCTGAGTGGCCATGGCCTACTCCGCTCAGTGGCACAATTCCTCCACGACTAGTGGTTCAATACTTTTGATGAAGTGAAGGAAGCTTTTTACAGGTTTTTGATTATATATATATATATACATATACATATATATATATATATATATATATATATATATATATATATATATATATATATATATATATATATATATATATATATATATATATATGTATGTATATATATATATATATATATATATATATATATATATATATATATATATATATATATATATATATATAATTGTATCTGCTATCTGGATCAGATTCCGATGCTGGTTCAATGGTGGCAGAAGATGGTCAAGAATGATAGATTTTATTTTGAAGAATAAATGTCGGTGTTTCTCCATATAATTTTATTGTTTTCTTTCCGTTTCCTAAGTGAGTCATGGATTCCTGGACAACCTAATATTTTATTGCTATAATTGGGCTGGAGCTATTCAACCTCATTTTTCAAACTTGATAAAGTTCAAAATCGTTTACGTCGTACTGTGATCGATAACTTTTCTTTCAATCGGGGTCGACTTTTCCACAGACGCATCTTGCAAGTCTGTAGCCTGTTTCCATAGCAAATATTCAGGTGAGCTCCATTCTTTATTTTCACCAGTTATGATCTTTACAGCAAGAACACGTCACACCAATTTTCACGGAGTCAGATCACCTTCGTTTCCTCCATATTCGTAAGAAGAAAATTCAATTCAATCTTTTTTTCAAGAACTGCTACTTTGCAGATCAGACACCCGCGTGGAGAACTTCACAAAACACTTCAATCCTGACCTCGTCTAGTTAAGAAGCAGTCGTTAGTTTCCCTCTTTATATTTATATTTCCCACCACCTCCCCTCGAATTTATATCACACACGTCCCTCATTATTGCTATTTGGACTGTGACCTCTTACTTTGAGTGGCTCTGTTGACTTGTATTACGTGAAATTTAGTACAACAATTATAAAATAAATGTACGCTCGTTATAAAGTAAGTGAAAATAACAAAAGGCCCATCTTTTGAGCCAGGCGACAATTTAACTGCAAGTTAAGCGGCCCTGTTCTCAAAACCAGTATTTGGTACCCAATATCTGTCAAGTGCCAATAACTGATTAAGAATTTTTTTTTTTTACGATCTAATTTAAGAAACACCAAATATTTGACTATTCTATAATTTCCTTTAGTTTCTGCTCCGATGATCATTTGCTATTTTCACTTCTCGGCAAATAGTCATTTTCCACGTGGACATTTTCATCACACAAGCGATTGTCGTCAGTGTCACGTGGCTTGGATATTTTCATGCCCGCCAGGAAGCTTTTCAACGCGTCAATCCCAGTTTTTTTCCTATTGTTCATTGTTTAACAACTGGACCCCGTTTTTTTTTCTTTCTTTTTTTTTTTACCCCAGGATAATGTTACGAAAATGTGGTTATGAAAACATTCGATCTAGTCGAGCTCCGGGCAGATGAGTCACAGTTGGGATCTTTTGTGATTCAATCGCCATAGTTTACGCAGTTCCCTTGAAATATGAAACTAATCATTGTTGCTTAATAAAAGAATAGTTTTACCTGATTTGTCTGTAACACTTTATCTTTACAAGAGTATCAAAATGATATAACTTTATTAGTATATTTCACTTTTAAACAGTAGAGAACATGCTAGGAGCGTGACACATTTGAATGTACCAGATGTATTTTCGTTTTTTTGGCGACATTTACTTCAACTCTTATTTCATATACACATCTAAGTACTATCTATCTATCTATATATATATATATATATATATATATATATATATATATATATATATATATATATTAATATTTCCTTTGATTTCTGTATCTATCTCTCTATGTGTGTGTGTGTGCGTGCGCTGGTGCGTGCGCTGGTGCGTGCGTGCGAGCATACGTTAATATTTCATTAAGTATGGAGGCATTTATATTTGCATCTCTGTGCAAACGTATTTGTATGCATAAACATCTCATCGGGCCAGGTTTATGTGCAAATTGTTCCATGTGCAAATCTATATTGAGAATATATAAATAGGTGCTATTCTCTGCATCCAAACTCTACAGCTAAAATTTCTCTTCGTTCATTATTATAATTATTATTATTATATTTCCTTTGTTTTCTGTCGTATACTCATTTCCTTCCGGGTCCTAACCAGAGACCTAAGCTCAGAAATAGCATCATGACATTTTCACTGAACATTTCTGTCAAAAAAATAAAAATAAAACAACCTAAGAGCAAATGTATTTTACATTGATAAAGGTGTGAGTTGTACTTGTGAGAACAATTTTATTATTATTATTATTATTATTATTATTATTATTAAATTTAGATTTCTGCTATGGTCAAACTACCTATGAAATCTGCGGAAAGATCTAAGACAGGTAGTGGTGTGTTGTTATGTCTACATTTCATGATTTGTTTTTCTAACTCCCGTAACATCACTAGCGTTACATGGGAAAATTTCTTCTTAGTGTGTGGGCTGTACTTATCAAAAAAAATTTATTTCTCTTAAGATGGAATTTCCATGGATTTTTTCAATGTGTTGTTGTGTTCCTTTTTTATCATTCCAAGCGTACCTGCTATGACTGTTCCTAATCTTTTTTTGAATTTCCACATTTTTCTATATCGATTTCCAGGTCTTTATTATTATTATTATTATTATTATTATTATTATTATTATTATTATTATTATTATTGTTGTTGTTGTTTCTGCCAAGATCTTAATATCTGGTACTTAATGCATGGATAGTGAGTCTCAAACGGCAGTCTTAGATATCATGCAATTTTCCTTTGACTCTAAGTCTTCATCACTTTCCTGATTATTCCTACCTTTCTTAAGTGGCTTCCATTCTCTAATCGTTCAACTGGGCAATCATTACCAATTTTCTTTATCCATGTATCTATTCTCGCAGTCACCGTGCATCTGTGACAACTGATATGATTGCGACCTTCAACTTCTAAAGCCTTTGAGTTCAAACTTCAATGGTTCATAGTGACTTTGTCTCCTTCTTTTTTCCTTATCCTTGTATCAAAAGGGTCAATGATTAAACATGTTTTCTAGTTTATCTTCTACCGGTTTGTTATGCTTACGTTTCCTATCTGCTGAAAAATCCCACAAACGCTTGCCTGTTTCTGACTCAAGGTCTTAGTTTTTTGTGATGTTGGACGGCTTCGCTTGTCACTTTTGCTATTTCAAGCGAAATCTCGTTATCACTTCCAAAAATGATCGTTGTAGTCGAGACTTCGTAGACGCCGGTACTGGTAGTAACGCCTTCCAATAATCCCCGCACTAGTAATACTTGTTCAAGTAGTAATTGCCAAATAGTATAATGATCAGAAGAGAATCGTAAATCCGTATAGTAGTAGAGTAGAGAGAGTGAACGTATAGCAATAGTGGACAGACAAGAAGAGTGAACAGTGATCTGTATAGTCATCACGCTACTTCCTATTTATTCACTTCCTTTATGATCACGTGATCTACTTAATAATGGAATCACCCATGTTACTCGCTAGTTTCAAACTACAGTGTCTGTAACGACACTTACTCTTATGCAACAGATTGTTTATTTCTTCGCTACTACTACTATTACCACTACTCTAGAATAGAGATTGTATTGTATACAACCACAATTGTTATACTAACAATGAACCAAAAAGTATCATTTCCAAAAATGCTCGTTATATCCGATACTTCGTAAACGCCGGTACTAGTAGTAACGCATTCCAGTAATATCCGCACTAGCAATACTTGTTCAAGTAGTAATTGCCAAATAGTATAATGACCAGTAGAAAAGTGAATCGTAATCTGTATAGTAGTAGAATATAGAGAGTGAACGTATAGCAATAGTGGATAGACAAGAAGAGTGAACAGTGATCTGTATAGTCATCATGCTACCTCCTATTTATTCACTTCCTTTATGATCACGTGATCTACTTAATAATGGAATCACCCATGTTGCTCACTGGCGATCTAGGTTCAAATTTCAGTGTCGGCAACAACACTTACTCTTATACAACAGTTTTATTGTTGTACAATTGCTTTTCATGCGGAAAATACCGCTTCCCACAACTTCTAATCATTTCTGTTTAGTAAAACAACTTACCGAGTTGTTACCCAAGACCTAGGATAAAGCAAGGTGGTAAAGATTTGCATGTTTTTTTTTTACAAAAATTCTGATAAGTGATACTAAACATGTACAATGTTTAAATTTTCATGTATTGATAATACTGTCCAGAGTAGATGATCAGCTCAACGTTCTATCTCTTCTTTCTCGTGCTGTTGTGGTGGTGATGGTGGCGGGAGGATCATGGTCGACTGCGTCAATTTAATACAATGTTGTATTCTCTCTCTTCTCTTTAGTCTTGTCCCGGCCCGGGTGGCGAAATGTTTTAGGGTCCGTGGATAAAAAACATCAACACAGGGATAATTTTAGTCATCTATTTTTATTAACGTCGTCGACGTGTACATTTCTATTTATCCAGTGGGGTCGTCCTCCCTCCACTTGGGAGCCGTTTCAGACACGAAAGAGAACACGTCTACATCGTTTGATGTGTAAGAACCAACTCACTGAAAACCTTTTCTCTAATTATTCGTTTTCACGCTCGCCGAGCCAATCAAAATAGAGTTCCTTGTTTTGTCTTCCATCTGACCCCAGAGATCAACCCTAGGAAGTCTGAGCAGAGATAACATTCCCACTAAAAATAATAGTCTGCTAAAGTATTATTAACACTTTTTTTGCCTGATGACACTTCCATCTCTATGAGAAATCATTTTTTGCTTGTATTTTTTAATTACTAGTCTAATTTTATGTACACATTTAAAGATCATCAAAAAATAAATTACATTATTATTATTATTATTATTTGAGAGCAACATGCCAAATAATCCCCATGTACCTATCATTACACCCAGTCTGTTGAGAGTATATCAGGCACATGCATCACAACCAAATGTGAGCAATATGGAAAGCGGTTTTAATAAAAGTGACGTGTAACCTCACAGGTGGGCACAGTTAGAAATGCTTTCAAACTGGTTAACACAGTTCAGATAATCTCTGAGTGAGGATGTTCCCAGGTATCTAGATATAAGATATATATCTAGTTACCTTTGAAGTATTTGAAGTTTGTGGTATTTACTAATTCTACATCTTTTTTTCACCATGGATTCAGCTTATGTGTATGTGCATCCCTGAAATAAACACCTAAATATATTGAGGTGTTTATTTTCACCTTTCGTTACCTTGGGAGCATGCAAAGGGCCCTTCCCGGTTTTGTGCACACCGACCCGAACGAAAATAGAGATGCCACGTGTGGTTATGTGTCTTTGTTTGAACGTCGATCTTTGATCAAGAAAGGGTTGCTGAATGAGGAATAAGCAAAACGGAGGTTGGAAATAAATTGGTAATCTTTATAGCATCAACAAAATATAATACTCGCCAGCGGCGTGAAGTAGGTAAACCACTGCTAGCGGTGGACTACTAAAACAGCTTATTACCCCAACTTACAAGAGTGTTCAACTTATTTATGAGGATTGGGACATACCCATTAGTGTTCATAAGTACAATCTTCATCTCGCGAGGACGTGAGAGACTCATTGTCGTTGCTCTCTCGGTTATATAACTTCCTGTCATCTGGTTGTCCTTCACGTGCACGTCCTAAGCTCAGCTGGATTGACATCTTGTTTAGATGTCAGGGTAGCCACTGGCATTGTTCGAGGCCCGATCTTGTACCTGTTTACAATGGGTTTAGCTTCCGGGTCAACCTTCCGATGCCCCTGACTCTTTTGGTGCACTTGTGTGACAGCAAGTGCAAAACGTACTTTGGTATCTCTTAATGTGAGCTGAATTGAAGTCACCACAGATCAGCCCCTCTTAGAACAAAGGCTCCTTATTGACGGTAAATTCGATTCAAACCTCTGGTATTTCCTGGCGGGAATACCGCATAGGACAAATTTGGGAAATTTTACAAGTATCTAAATCGGAGAATACATTTTCCCCGCCGTTAGATTTTGGTGTCTTTATTTTCAAACTCTCCTAAATATCTCCGTGAACCTCATATTAAGATTTCGTCATGAATTTCCATTAATAATCTTCTTGTCAATAGAGTCTAACCGTAGGAACTTTAGGATGTGTAATAATTAATTTCGTACTAGGCCTCAGAGAGTGGTGCTGAATGCATCCAATTGTTTGCTCTGAATAAAGTATCAATTTATCGTTATATAACCTTTTGGACCACTAATATAAATATTTTAAACAATTCAACCCAAGCAAGGCAATAATTCCACTAAGACGCAAATGGCTACTGGGAGTGAAAGAGAATGAAAAGGTTTTAGAAAGAACCGTAACCAGGTCCTAAACAGCGAACAAGGGATAAACTTCTACTCCTGTTCGAAAGACTCAAGAGAAGAGTAAACCGGGCAATGCAGCTAGAAATACGCAAATCTCTCAGCCACTAGATATTTGCTAAATGTGGCATTATGCGGTGCGTGGCCTTGAGCAGCATTTCTCAATCGGTGCCGCCCGGACGCACTAATGCGTCCTGGAAGATAGCCAAGTGCGGCCTAAATTAACCGAAAAGTAATGTATGAATTATTTTTATATTAAAAAAATTTTTTAATTTTTTAAAAAGCAAGAGACGCCAAGCATAGTAATGTCTTAAAAATCAATGCTCATTTCAGGAGATTTCTTTATTATTTTCCTATTTTCAAATTTCAGGACTTATTTTTCCATATTAAAATTTAAAATGCGCCACAGAATTTTAGTTATTCTGCAAGTGCGCCTTGAAGTGAAAAATGTTGAGAAACACAGCCGTAAAGAATAAAATAGCGGTGAGATCGTGAATCATTACTACCTCAGTTCAGAGTGTCTGTCTGGTTTGGGAATCAAGGTTTAAGATATTTCCTGGCACATTTGACGGGATAGTTTTAAATAATGTCAAACCCAAACCCCAGGAGGTATTTCCCCCAGGCAATGCCTCTCCTTCGAGCAGGGGCTGGGGTCATTACTCGGTACCTAGGGCGTTCCTAAAAAGGTAAGTGCCGGCAGCAATTTTTTTCACATGGTATTCCTGGTAAAAACCCTCTTTAAACTGACCTTGTGTCACATTCGGTAGCGACGTGAGCGTACTGGAAAAATCACCCTGAACTTTTGCTAAGGTTCTATTACCGCATTTGAGGTCTTATCCATTATTCTTAGTAAATTACAGCGGAAGCCTTATCGTTGTCAGATTTCATTATAGTAACCATTATACATTCTCACAAAGTCATCATGTTTCGTCCAATCATCGTTCTCTTCCGTATACATCTCGACGATACAATAAGCACAGATGTAGCTTTCTGAATAGCGCTGACAACGACGACGACGGCGACCTGAGCGCCAGCAAACTAAAGTATCAATTACAGTTAGCTAATATCCGACACGGTTTTATTATCCGTGTTTCTATAGTTACGCAGACCTTTTCCATTTTTATTCCGTAATCTGTTATCCAAACTAAGATTCCTTTCCCATGCAAGCCAACGCGATGTGGCGTTCATGCGATTAAATCTGAATTCACAATGAAAAACAGATCACGGATACAATCATTTATTCATTCATGTTAACGGATATATATATATATATATATATATATATATATATATATATATATATATATATATATATATATATATGGATAAAATAACTGAAAAAAAATTGGGTGTTTTTTTTACGAAAGTATTTATTTCTGTGTTTTTATATATATTTAATATTTCAGACCACCTCAGAAATAAAAAAAAAATACACAAATATATATATATATATGCCTAAATACACAAATATATATATATATATATATATATATATATATATATATATATATATATATATATATTTGTGTATTTAGGCAGCAATCCTTCTTTCATGCACATTTCATTAAAAACGACTGACATGGTGCTTTTATTTAGTTTTTTATACAATTTCTCATGCGATCTAATAATGTTTTTCTTTTCGGATAATAAATTGTATAAAAACTGTCCAAATGTTCTTTTTATCCGAGCGCTTTCGGCTATACATTTAGCCATTTTCAAGGATTATATTTTAACTGTTAGAATTAGAAATAGTTTGCTATATGTATGTTTTATAAAATGTTTCATTTTTTTGTGTCAAAACACGGTCAAGATATTATGTCCATGTTCAAAGTTAATATAATTAAGTGTTTGTTTGTTTGTTTTTATTAATAAGGCTTCCATTATTTTTAGCCTTTTTTTTTTTGCATGTGGATGATGCTATTATATTAGTGATGTCGACAAGTATGTTCCGAATAGTGTCCGGTAGGTCTCCATGAATATTTAAATGAGATCTAATTAAGCTATTGTCAGAAAAGTGTAGAGTTAGTCTGCGTATATATATATATATATATAAGTAACGAGAATCTCGGTAATCCGTATGGATAATCCCAAGGAGGATGAAATCGTGAGAGCTCAATGTTAATTCACAGCTAATAATTTAAAGAAAAACAGATTACTTTAAGGCTCCATTGTAATAATTTATTTCACCAGAGACTTTTAATTTTCCCTGGATCCTCAGACATCACTTTCAAAAGGTGAAGCGAAAAATGAAATATGCATTGTTTGTTTTGTTTTACGGCATATCAACCTCAATGAGTTATTTAATTTTTCTTGCTGGTAATATATTTTCCTTCAAAAATCTATTTTTGGTAATATTTTGTTTTCAAAATGTATTGCTGGTAATATCTTTATATATATATATATATATATATATATATATATATATATATATATATATATATATATATATATTCCTGGTATTAATGTATTGCCGGTAATAATTTTGTCTTCAAAAATTTATTGCTGGTAATAATTTTTTACAAAAAAGTATTTCTGGTATTAAAACCTATGTTTGTACTTTCATAGTGTTTTTCCCCAGTTTGGGGGTTAACTATTTGCCCATAGCTGGGACCCTAACAGGTGCTACCACCCCGGTTCAGGGTGGACCTGGGAACACCAGCAATTAAGAGTTGGTTGCACGCTTCTCAAATCCTCCTGATCAGAGGCCCTGCTGTTGGGCGTAGTTTATCGTCTTACCCAACACGCGGATGTAGTTTAGTTTACCTTCATACCCAGGAGGTATATATATATATATATATATATATATATATATATATATATATATATATATATATATATATATATATATATTAAAATCACAGGTTTTACAAATTGTCACAATGACAGACGAGGATATAATCAAAAACAAAAAGAAAGGCCATTGGTAGTCAAACCTTTTATATATTGTAGATAAAAAGCACCATAAATCTTACAGGCATCAAAATAATTATTTACAAACTGTATTAAATATACACAATGTATCTTTGTAATTTAGGAAAAGAATAGTAAATAATATACACGTCCATATAATAACATTATCCCCTATTATAGATGTATCATTGTGACAAAGCAAAAATTGCACATCGTAGCGAGATATTTATAGCCACAATACCATTAAAAAACTTTGAGAATAAACCAATTTCCACTCCAGTTTGAAACTTAATAATAAGAGTGTTGGATCTGTATTTCTGGCCATCTTGATAGTTTATGTCAGACTGCTCAAGAAAGATAAATTCAAGATTAACGAAATGTATTTAAAGAGTAGTTATCCTTATTCATTTACTTGCATATAATTATAATATAAATTCTACAAATTCGAAATGACTGTATATGGAGCTTAACGGCCGCTTTATTTTTCTGTCGCCATTATTATCAAGCCATGAGGTTTCCCTCTTTTCTTATGGAATATATAACTGATGAAGGCTGAAGAAAAAAATCAGCTAAAACTTCAAGAACATGCAAAAGCTCTTTAATCGTTCGTATAAAATTTTGAATTTTTTTCTGTCGCCATTTTTATCAAGCCATGAGGTTTCCCTCTTTTTTTATGGAATATATAACTGATGAAGGCTGAAGAAAAAAATCAGCTGAAACGTCAAGAACATGCAAAAGCTCTTTAATCGTTCGTATAAAATTTTGAATTTTTTTCGGTGTTTACATATTCACGAATTTTCTCATAATAAAAAATACCCTTTTCCTCAATTTTTAAGATCTTCAAAAATATTATTGTGAATATTTTTCGAAGTGATGTATTCATCATCATTGTTTTAGCACAAAGATTCAGCCGATACATTTTTAGCTTTACATGTATGTGTCTTTTGTCGATCTTTATAAGTAATTAGATGTGCTAGACAATGTTTCTCGCCAGAATCTGTCTTACACATTTTATAAATCTACCATTCGTTTATACATTGAGTATTTCTTTCACATCTGATCTTGTGCTTCTGATGTGTATCTAGAGATTCTTGATAACAACCAAAGAAGAATCAGGAATATTATCGGAGTTAACCTGTCATCTCGGCTTTAGTCATTTTCCTACCGTCGTAACGTAGCTACCCTCTGTCTTTTCTATAAATATTTCCATGGTACTTGTTCTGGTAGACTTTCCTTTTTGGTACCTCTAATTCACTAATTTAAGCGCAGTACTAGATTGGCAGGTGAGTTTTTATCATTTTACATTTGAAAGGCCTTGATGTAACCGTAAGTTCTATGCTAACAGATTCTTCTCTCGAACTTCTTGCCTGTGGAACTCTCTTCCAGCCTCTTGCTTACCAATCTAACTTGATCTTTAAAAATTTAAATACAATGTCAGTTGTTATCTTGTATCCTTTTAATTCTTGTTCTTTCCTTGTTCTCTTTCTTTACTAATGTTTTTCTTTTTCTCGTATTATTTTACACTCAGTAACCCCTTGCATCTTAATGACTTTGCTGCTTTCTTTGGCGTGAAATGATTAGAAAGAAACTGTCCACTTTTCTAATTCTCTTCTTTCAAGATAAGGCCAATTCCTTGATAAGGTTAGCCGTTTGCATGCTTCCCAATAAACACGAAAGTTTGTACTTATTTATCTAATGGTAAATGTAATATTCCAAATTTCTCTCTTGCTGACTACCGTCCCTCTTTAAAAGGAAATTACAACAGAGGTCAAGAGGTAACATTACCGCCACTATTTCCGGACACAGCAAAATTGCCGCTTTATAAAATAAAGAGCTCTTCCATAAGAATGGCGACGGGGATGAGATGTGTTCTTTTTATGTCATTAGTTGTATAATATAAGCCCTAAGTGCCACTCTAGGTAAAGGTTAACTGAATAGGGATTATGTAAATGTGTATAGGGTGGGATCAAGAGTTGCATACTATGAGAATATGTAGGTTAATCTACGACTTGAAGAGGTTAAGATTGTAGTGATCAGAGAAGCATTCGATCGGTAGTCTGTTCCACACTGCAAGAGTTCTGGAAAAGAAGCTGTCTGAGTGGAACTTACTCTTTGCCAATGAAATATGAAAGGGAAGGGGTTTGACTCGACTCATTGTAAGCATGGCGTGTCCTAGTTGTGAAGGTCTGAACAGGTGGAACCAAGGAATGTAATTCGAACAGCTGCCAGGAAAATAAAGGTAGAGCAGCGAGAAGCTAACAACATTCCGTCCGTGGGGAACGGGGTGAAATGTATAAAATAATAATCACCCACAAGGCCGCACAGTCGCTTTTGGACTCGGTCGAAGCTTATAAGTTCGGATTAATCAGCTCCGGCCTAGATGTTGCAGTAATGTTCTATAATTGTTGCAGTAATGTTCTATAATTGGTCTGATCTGGCTATGGCAGGTAGAATCGGGTACTTTCTGGAGCAGTTCAGGGAGCCTACCATTCTTCTTGCTTCTTCAGCGATGGATGGTATATACGAGATCGCGTGTGAGCTGGAGTCACAATAGACAGTCCAGCTAAGGAGCCTCATTGCGTGTACAAACGTTTATCATCACCGGAGAAAATTCAGGGTTTGTTTAGTAATGATCAAAGGTTACTAGCTTGGTTTTGGGGGCACTGAATGTTAGAAGCCAGTTTCCCCTCCCCCATTGAATTTGTGCCGGCAAGGCCAGAAAAAAGGTCAGGTTCCCGTCATCTCGATTTTTGACAGAAATACCTTTAGGTCAGGTAAAGCAATCAGCTTAGATGTGTGCTCTAGTATCTAAATCCGTCTCCCAATTCGCCTTGGCTGCCTGCATATTCAAGCTTAAAACAAATCTTCTCTGCATTCGACGATGATAATAGCCAAATGCTCCCACCTATAAACAGAGACGCAAAGTGTATCAATCCCTAGGCGGGGTGGGGAGTGCAATCCCAACTAGTTACAATCAGGCTACAGAAAATCATCTCTCTGGTATCGAGAATAATATTTACTGTAGCCTATCTTAATTCACCAACACAAAACATGTTAAGATATCCAATCAATTAAGCCATAAGAGCCATGTCTGGTGCAGCACTAGGACAATTATTATTATTATTATTATTATTATTATTATTATTATTATTATTATTATTCGTGACATTTACATATTCAAATCAGTCTCATTGTTATCATGAAAGATTGGGTGACCCTAAGTCACCCCAAATCGTCAGCGCCTTTCTCAGTAACCATGCTGACTTTAGCATTGCTGTAATTTTGACAGATTCATTCTCGAATTCCTAATTCGCTTTTCCAAGTGTTCCAGATATTATAGGCACAACTTTCAGTTTTATCCAGTCATGATTCCAGTATTCACAGTTTCGAAAGCACCAATTGTTACAAGTACGACATTCACCGTCATGGTACTTCGTTCACCCACCTTCCGAGAGAAGTACTTGTATTCAATTTCTTTCTTCAAATCGTGTTCTACTGGAACGGTCACATCTACGATCAGACAGTTCTTCTTTTCCAGCCTCCTTGCTTCGATCGGTGGTGATGGCGCGATTGAACCGGATGTTAAATTCCCCCAGAATCTTTTTCACTTTTTAAGACAGCTTCTGATTTATGCTGCTATCAGTTGTCCACATAATCGAACCGAAATATTATGCCCCGCTTTTCATATTCTATCATCTAAAATTGAGTATTCTATGCAATATCATAAGAATTATTTTTAATATCATAATTATGACAGCCACAAATGCCCATCTAAGCCATAACTATTGCGTTCTGAAGTTAATCTTATTTATAATGGCTTAAAGCGAAATAGTTACATGTCCACACAACAATAACGCACAAAGATAATCATTAAACCTTACGATATTCACTGGCAGCTTATTTATTGGCCGGACCAGAGCAGCGGGTCGGGGAACTGAGGAGCGTGCAGAATAAGGTAGACGCCGGCTTGTCCGTTGCTTAAGTCCTAAATAAATAATTCAGTCGTTAATTTCGAAGTTCTTATCTAATCGCCCGAGGACTACAACGTATTGTTGAAAGTAAGCAACATAGTTTGTTGTTACCATTGCCACGAAGACAAGAGTTAAGTCGATTCAGTCTGGCCGAAAAGTAAGCTGTCATTTCAGCTCACCGCCCTTCTTTTTTTTTCTTTTTTTCCTTTTTGCTAATTTTTTTTTTTCTTTATTTCGGTGATGGGGTAAGGGATATCCTCATCAGTATTTTGTCTTCTCTCTTCATAACGTTTTGATTGGTCCCTTCTATACATGGTGACGAGAGAAATGGAATCGGCGAGTAGGGTTCTAATCCTGACTGAGACAGTTTTTCCTTTCGCTTTTCAGACGGGTATCTCTTCTCCTCTGCACCGACAATGAATACTAGACTCTTTAACCTTGGTTGACGACCAGTCTAGAAGAATTACAACATGAATAATTAAAAACAGGGGAAGATGGCAACGGTAAACCGCTCCACTATCTTTCCAAAGAACAAGAATAATTTATATATATTAAAGAAAAAGGAAGGTGATCACCTACGACCTAAACGACACTAAAAAGGAGATTGGAACACACACACACACACACACACACACACAGACACACACACACACAGACAGAGACAGAGAGACACAGAGAGAGAGAATGAAACAGTGAAAGAGAGATAAAGACAGAGACAACGATACAGAAACAGAGACAGAGAAAACACTAAGCAATGCACTATGCTAGCTTTTCTTAGGTAAGTCAATGTTTACGCAATTAAATTATTAACCAATTGTTACAATTTTAGATCTATACATAAATAAGAAATGCAGCGTGTGAATTTCATTTTAAATATCCGTTTGTATTGGAAATATTTACAATAAATTATTTGGTCGTGTGAAATTTTATGATACAACCTGAGTGCGGTCTATGATATTATGAACCTATATACAGGTTGCGATGGGTAAATGGTCGCCATTTTATATTTTTAATTTCGCGCATGCGTGTTGTTTCCTTTTGATTTTGTCGACTGCACAGTATAGTAGGGTCAGTTGGGCACCGTCTGTGAGAAAAAAGAGCAACATGACGCAATTCAGAAATTTGGAAACAGCAAACTGTACCGCTTAGCATTCGCGTCGGACGCTCCAATAGAAACATTTCAGAGTTTTTGGGTGTCAATCTGAGGAGAGTGCAGAGGATTCATAAAGAATTGTATGAGTCTAATGGTGATTACGAAGGTGTTTGGAGCGATCACTAGTGATGGTGATGTTATGCCCCCATTCATCTTCCCACAGGGCCTCATACTCAAAACGGACGCCTAGATTAAGTGTCTCGAGGAGGTAGTGCTGCCCTGAGTCAAGAGGATGGCTGCTAGAACACTCTATGTCTAGCAACAGTACTCTGAACCTTGCCACACAAACAGGAGAGCTCAGTCATAATTGTCAGACAATTTGTGCGACCACATCACTCCTTACATGAGGCTACTTAACTCCTCAGCAGACTAAACCCCCCACACCCGACTATTATGTGTGAGGCACAGATGAGCGAGAAACCAACTAAACTCCTTATAACACCAAAGATGAACTGAAGGTAAGGATTAAGACAGCATTCACTTACTTAAACAAGGAGACCGTCCAGAAGAGATGCTGGAGATTCCTAAGTCTTCTGGAGGCTGGGGTTAAAGCCAATGGCGTTTTTATTGAATGAATTTACTCTTTCGTATTTCAAGATATTTTTTGTGTAATTTTGGTAAATATATCTCTTAAAATGAGATGTCAGTGTTTGTTATTTTCAGTTTTGCATAATTTAGATGACATTTTTGTCCATTGTTACTATCTATCTATCTATCTATCTAACAATTCCAGTCATTCTCCCCCCACTCTCTCATTCTGCCTCTCTTTCTGATCGTAATTGACAATCACAACAGCAAGATCTAAAACATTGTACACATTACATAATAATTAATTTTTGCGTAATTATAACAACAATTTAAATTAAATATTATATATATATTTATTTATATATATATATATATACGTCTGCATGTTTATGTATTTTAACCTGATTGTGTATATATTGTCTTTTGCAAGATTTCATCCTCCCCTGCCCATGTTCTTGCTTCAAATGTATCTACGTTGTCATGAAGTTCAGAGCAACATTTGATCTTAACGTTTATTCCAACTTAATTTCAATGAAAACAAAATAAATAGAAAAACATGTATTTTTTCCTCAGTTCCTTCTTTAAATAATTTTAAACTTAATAGAGATTAAATTTAAAATTGATCATTTTTAATTTTTAATTTTATAGTATAATTTAATATTTATTAGAATGAATTCTACTTTAGTCTAACCCCAACATTAAAGCATTAAATAATTATTATAACCTTAAAGTCCGTTGTCAAGTTTTTTGAATTCTTATATACTTGTATTTTGATTGGTCATTCCAGTTTATGTAACAGCGTTTCCCCTTGCGAAGGATTTTTGATTGATTTGAACCTTTTAAAACCTTTTATTCTACATTCAACATCATCACTTGATAAGACACAAGAAGTGTTGAAACAAATTGTTGATTTTTTAATGATTTTATAACATGATTATGTTATAATTTTCGAATAAATAATTTTATGTATATATATATATATATATATATATATATATATATATCTTTAACAATTCGACGTTCATTTAAGAAGACTCTTTTTGCTCAAAATTTGAAACGTATATTGATTTTTTAAATGTTTTCTCTATTCCTTATTTAGTCTGACATTGAAGCCCGTTATATCAGGCCCGTCGCTTCTAGCTACGCCTGATAGTTCTTCAAGTCAAAGTCACAAATCCGGATTAGTTTTAATCGCTGATTGACTACAATTGATTAATCTAAAGCCTCCTCTGGTATTCCGACTTATTCGTTAAGTTTAAAATGACTGCCTCAGATTAGATTTACGCTTTTTAATTAAATTATTTTTTTTTTCATGTCCACTTTTCTAATGTGATACACTATTTGCAGCTGAACAAAATGAAGAGTAATTTTTGGGGCTCTTTGAAGAATAATCATTGGAAAATAAAAAAAAAACAAAACCAGGATGTCCAAGAAAAGGCGAAAGTGCTTAATATCGTAGTAGAAACGTAAAATGAAAATTAAGTGAATGAAGGCCTGGGACCAATTGTTCTTGTTATTCTCATGATAAAGAGAATAAATAATTGTAGTAGAAACGATAGAAAAAGCACCAAAGATTTCTAATCCAACAAAAGAAACAAAAAGATATATATGATAACTGCCACTTTTTAAATAGAAGAATGCCATCACTTCTTTGTAGAAGAAAGCCATCTCTTTAACATAGAGCTGAGAGGCCATGGGCCCGCAGATGACTTTTCAAGCCAACCTCGCTACTGCATACCTTCTATGTAATAAATGCGAATATCACTGTGTCACTCTTTTTCAATTAAAAGGACACAACACTCTAACTTTCAATAGCTCATCTTCTATATAATAAATGCGAATTTCTGTGTGTCACACTTTTTGAACTTATTCCTAGAGACCGTAGTCCAACATATTATACCATGTTGTAATAAGGTCGAACCCGTGAGAAAATTAAAAACATTCAGGGCCGGATCCGGACTCGCAATCCTGAAATTTGGGATTCCCAAGTTTTCATTATTGCGATTTTTTTCGGCGTTTTTTTGTAGTTTTTTGCTACGAGCTTTTTTTGCACGGAAATGAATTTGGAAATAATCGAAATTAATTGCGAAATCCAGCGAAAGTCATCTAGGAAATAAAATTAATTGTTTGTAGGATAAGTAAGGACCTACGTACATCAAATTGTCTTTAAATTAAGTGGCGGCCGAAGAATTATCGTTGAACTTTTAAAAGGTAAACTTAAATATTAATGCAATACATGAATGCAGCGACCAATTTTGAGTTCTTCTGTAGTTTATGGTTGCCTATCGCATCTACTCCTCCCTGCCTATTGTGATGAAGGCCCAATCAAGACCCTCCGCAGGAGCTAGCTTAAATGCCAGCATATAGGGCGGCTTTTAAGCTAGATTTATGTGTGACACACGAAAGACTTTTGCAGTATTTAGAAAGTGACTTTCATCTAGTGATCTTTCATTTGCCGCGTCAACCCGGTATAATTTAAATTTGAAAAATTGCATAACTACGTTGCAGGCATGACAAAAAGAACATCGGTAATCATTATCTGTACAACATATCCTGATAATATGCACTTACATCTTTTTCATAGAGCCTAACTCAATAAGCCTCTATCTTGAGTGGCCCTTTTGTCTTGAATGTTTTGTAAAAAAAAAAAAGAAAGAATTAAAAGGTTGTCTTAAACGAGCTCTTTACTCGGTTAAAGTTCAATAAACATCTGCATGACGCAATTTTTAGTTCATCCAATTTTGCAAGCGTTGCAGAACATTTCAACATTTAAAAAAGAAACAATGACCTTTTCTTTTAAATTATGTATTTCTGAATAGTTCACTACGTCTAATTCTAACGTCTCAAAATCCTAGGATGATGTGCTTTTGGAAATGTTTAAACAGAAGATATGGTTTAAGTGGATACCTTTTTTTTATTTCCCTAATCATTACTCGTAAAAAAAAATAATGGACTCATTTTAAAATCTACAAGATGTGATTTTTAAGAAGGATACTAAAAAAAACTAATGGGATTATTTGAAAATCTACGAGATGTGATTTTTAAGAAGGAGACTAATAAATAAGGGACTCATTTGAAAATCTGTGAGATGTGATTTTTAAGAAGTAAATTATATAACATATGAATAAAGACAAAAGGAAAACTTATCTTAATTGACACGTTTCGTCCTCTGAGTGACTTTATCAAGGCAAATGTAAGGATTTTATTCTGTGACAGATATTTATATAAAGGAGCAAAAATATTGTTTTTTCAATATTATTGTTTTTTTTCTTCTTTGGTTTAGGTGTGCTCATGAATATTCATCAGGTTAGCAGATAAGTCAGGCCTAATGAATATTCATGAGCACTCCTATACCAAAAAATTTGAAAAACGAAAAACTTTTGCTCTTGTAGATAACTACTTGTTACCAAATAAAATCCCTACAATTGCCTTGATAAAGTTTCACGTCATATATTTTTTAGCTATTTTTATGAGAAAAAAGAAAAGGCATTTGTTTATATTGTGAAGATTTTGTGACATAGGTGTTTTAGTAGGATCTCTGGGAATATGCGGTATTGTGGTATATGTTGGATTGAATGGTGATGTCCGAATTCTTGTGATGATTGAGTAAATTATAATAAATGAATGGGTCGCGAATCATATTAGCTAAGTATAGGATAGTCAGTGATTTTATCCACTTTCCCTACGGCCTTGTGCCAAAATTGTTTCTCTGAGGCGATAAATATACAGTTGCGAGTCAGACTTTGTTGAATGTTGACGTTTTGTCTACAAATGAACGCCTTAAAGATGGAGGATAAAGAGTTTTGCCATATTATGCTCTATGAATTTTGGAAAGGAGTAAGTGTCGAAACTGACAAAAGCAAGAAACAAAACAAAACAAAACAAAATAGTCAGGAGGTTTATTTGAATCGCTCGTGGTTTCGCAGATTTTGGCAGGGTTATTTTAACCCAAACGATCAAATACGCACCGAGTGAACTTATGACGTCGAAGAAGACGGTCTTTTTACCATCGTGGGGAATAAACGAATATTTTGACGGATGGGATTGCTAGGAATCGATAAAAGAAAATCGATATCCCAGCTGCCTTTCGCCATTTGGAAAGACTCGGGTTCAAGAAAAATGATGATGATAAGTAATAAAAATATAAGTTATCATACTGGAATCAGGACTGATAAGAAATGATAAAAAAAGAGAAAAGGAGGGTTGTATATTCTCCCGACTTTTTCGCAGTACAAGTTACAAGAACTGGGCAGTTTTGTCGTTGCCCACATGTATGCATGTGCGACTCAATTTAATGCAAACTGATCGTCTGTTAACAATTTAGCTCTTTTTTTTTCACTGCATTTAGCGACTGTAAATCAGCACTCGACTCTTTTTTCTTATTTATGAAATAATAAATGTTAATAAGGAAAAGAACGTTTCTAGTTTACAGGAGCTGAATCTTATGATTTTTCTTACTTTCACGGAAAATATAAGATCTCAGATTGCGTCAGGCCAAAAAACAAAACAAACAAAAAACATTTAATTAATTAAAGTTGAAATAAACGGGCAAAATGTCGAAATTCTTCTATAATCATCAAAAATCAACAAATGCCCTTTACTTGATTGAAAGAAAAGTCGTGTTCCTGTGATTTTTGGTTTTATAGATTTTTGTTGTTTTCGGGATTCAAAACATTTAACAACAACAACAACACATCTTTTAAATGAAACATAAAAATGTTATTTTCTGGAGGAAAAGTAGAGGAAGAACGACATTTGATTTTACATTTATATGTTATTTTCAGAAATATACAATAGCATAAAATGTTCAATTTCAAATTTTCCTTGCAGTGAAATTTGTCTTATAAAGTAATTAAGTGTTCTTAGTGCGATGTGAAATGTTTGGACAGACTTACTTCATGACGGTCAGCATAATGTGTTTGGGAGTTCGTAGACAAAGGCTTAGTAGGCGGTTTCTACTTAATCCCTTATATGTGTGTGCGTGTGGAAAAGGCCTTAGTCGGCGGTTTGCTGGTTGTCTCTCTTCCATTGTGCGTGTATTGGTGGGTGCGTGTATGTGTACGCACGTGTAGACCAAACTTGCCTACTAAATTGGTTGAACCTCGAGAAGCAGTAGGCTTCTATTTTTATTTTTTAAGGGAATTCAAAATCTAATTTCACATATATGTGTAAACTTTTTGAATACCACGAACTCACAAACACTTACGTGCTATGACCGTTCGGAAAGGTATGAATCCTCTTCTTCTGAAAAGCTATGAGTAAATAGCAGGGCAGACCGAGTTCTATAACCTTGGATGGCAACTGGTCTACCGCAGAAAGAAATGACAACCTACTTCTGGGGAAAAATCTGCCTCGTCAGTCATGTATCGAAAGATACATGATGTTTGGTTTGGTTTATTTTGTTTTATGCCATATCAGCTTCAATGAGTTATTTAATGCCGACAACATTTTTTATTGCTGGTAATATTTTGTTTTGTCAAAAATCTGTTTCTGGTAATATTTTCCCTTCAAAATTGTATTGCTGGTAAAAAGATTTTCAAAAAAGTATTGTTGGTAATAGTTAACTATTTTCCCATAGCTGGGATCCTAACAAGTGCTACCACCCCGGGTCAGGGTGGACCTGGGAACACCAGCAATTAAGAGGTGGTTCAACGCTCCTCAAAACCTCCAGATCAGGGGCCTTACTGCTGGATGTAGTTTAACGTCTTACCCAGGACGGAAAGATATATGATGGCCTAAGCGTGTATCACAGATGGCACATAACTGACTGAATATACATCAATACTTACAATATTACAATGTAAAATATTGGTTAATGTTTGTACAAATTATTTAGAAAATTCTTTTACAAGTAATATAGGACATATACATTTGTCTGTTCTTTCAATCAACCCTTCTCAGTTACGATGTAGTTGGTGTGTGAATGATGACAACTGAAATATGAAAATGATTATGGGTTTGTGCAGTTGGAGTTAATAAAATCCTATGTCTAGCCACACTCATCAGCCGTGATACAGTGAAACAGTCTGTCTGTGGATGATATATATATATATATATATATATATATATATATATATATATATATATATATATATGTGTGTGTGTGTGTGTGTGTGTGTGTGTGTGTGTGTGTGTTTGTGTGTGTGTGTGTGTGTGTGTGTGTTGTAACCTAGAAAAGGTTACTGAATGAGGAATAAACAAAACAAATGTTGAAAATGAAATGGTAATCTTTATAACATCAACCAAATACAATACTCGCCAGCGGCGTGAAGTAGGTAAACCACTGCTAGTGGTGGACTACTTGGACAGCATATCACTCCCACTTACAATAGTGTCCAATATATTTATGAGGATTAGGACATACTCATCAGTGTTCATATGTAGGGTATATATATATATATATATATATATATATATATATATATATATATATATATATATATATATATATATAGTGATTTACAAAGCATAGCTTATATGTGGCATATGACTGAAAGTATGGAGCACTGTCATTATTTAGTCATAATTGATCTAGCAAGACAAGGTTGCTAACCACTACATCACATTGGAGTGCCCAAATATATATATGTCAAAGGATAATATGAATGAAGTCAAAAGGAAAACTTATCTTAGCTGACATATTTGGTCCTCTCATCTACTGATCTGAATATTCTAGAAATCTTATTAAAATATTAGCTCTCTAGCAGGATTCGAAACTCTGTTTCCCAAGAGGAAGCTATCATTAAATAAATAAATACATATACTGTTTAATAAAATAACAGAGCATCTACTCAAATATGGGTATGCACTAAAAATAATATTTCAGTAATAAAATATATTGGATTAATAAATGAAAAATACATTCCTTATATATAATATATATGATATATAATGTAATATACAATATAATAATATATAATACATATAATATATAATATAATTATATATATAATGTACAATATAATATAGTATATAATATATATATATATATATATATATATATATACATACATATATATATATATAATATAATATAATATATAATATATACAGGGTGAAACAGCATAATTGTCCATCCCACAAAATGTCTAATATCTAAAAATCACTAAACTTTTTAACTATTTATTTAGTTATTTTCCAATATCGTTGCATATTTATTTATTTAAAAAATTTCGAGGTTTTAAAAAACAAAATCCCATATTTGTACGCCTTTTGAAAAAATAAAGAAAGACGTTTTAAAATATAAAATTATTAAATTGATTATATAAAATTACCAAACAAATCTCTGAAAAATATTAAAGATTTTCTTTTTTGTTTACAGGCTTTTGCCCTAGAAGATAAATTAAAGTAAAATTAAAAATCTTCAAAAAGGGCCATATTTCATTTCATTTTTAATCTTTTTTTTTTAATTTCTAAACTAAGGGATCCGCATCGATATTTCTTCTGAATGCTGAAGTTTCAGAATTTATTTTTCAAGGACTTTAAAATGTGTAGACCTCAATATGATACGCCTCGAGACACAATTAAAAATCATCAAATTAAAAAAGTGGGTGCAACCACATGAAAAATACATTTTTCTTTAATTTTTTGAAGAAAGACTCTTAAAAATATTTTCTTTTACATCAATCCCAAAACCCAATAATTAGCTGAATTTTGAAAAAAAAAATATATTGACGTGTTTTTACAATCAAATAAGGTTAATCGTATAACGATAGTGTGTTAACAAAGTAAACAATATTTTTAAACGCAAATATACCCAATTTTGCTTAAAATATACAAATATTATTTATATCACAAATGTTCCTATCTTTTATGCTTTCGAATCACAGAAAAAATAACTATAAAATTAAATATCTGTCTATATTTCTGAGATGCGGTATTGTAATTATTTATATTGTTCTGACTGTTGCTATATTCATGACGTTTCGGCCGTTGTACGTTTCGGCCTTCTTCAAGTGATAGGAATTTCAAACTGAACCCTTTATGTCTCTCACCGGAGTCAAAGAAACATGGTCAAGTGGATAAAAATGCTTGTTGAATCCAGATACTTGATCCAATGATTTGTGAGTTCAATACCTGGCTGCAGCTGAGGTGAACAAAAACTTGGAATGTTGATTTAAAGGGAGATAACTGAGACATCCAGATGAGGCATAGCACGTGGAATTAGAACAATCTACCGCAGCGGATGAAATAAAGGACTCAGTTCGAAATTCCAATTATCTGAAGAAGGCCGGAGCGTATAACGGCTAAAACGTCATGAATAATGCAACGAAGATGAGGACAACAGGAAGAACAATGTGAATAGTGTAAATAATTATAAAATTAAATTTTATACATATTTCATAGCATTTTGTTTTACTTAGGTGACAAAGTTCCACAATGAAATTTGGAGATGCCTATCATCTATACTCTTAGTATTCTGCCAAAACGAAGTGCCAGTGGTTTTAAGAGTACCCACTCGGAATATTCTTGAGATTTTAAAATTTAATTAAGGATAATTTTTAAGGAGATGGATTATTGAAAAAGATGTATTAGAAAACTTAATGCAACTGTCGTTGTGTTGGCTCAAACAGGAAAGCTTAAATATTTTTGTAATATAATGTACCCGTTAACCCATAAGTTCGTTCAGGATGGCTCTGAGTACTTTATCAGTCAGCACGAATCTTTTGTTCGAGCTATATGTCGGTCAGTACGATTCGACAGTCATATGAATACTCCTGTCTGGGCAGATGGGTTTGTCGGTGCAATTCGCTGGTCGTCTACATCCACTAGAAGACAGAGAGGTTAATTTTACCCGTCGGTTGTTCCGTGATCTTCATCCGACTGTTTTCTGTGAATGCCACGAAAGTTCCGGCATTGGAAAGGCCTGACTCCTTGATGTCATCGATAATGACATAAGTCATTATCTCAAGGGGAGGACAAAAATGGTGAGCAATCCGCCCCTTCCACTCCATTACTCAATTCTCAACATTCCATTTCATCTTTCCGCGTCCTTACTCTCCGAGTTTTTCTCTCTTATTATCTACCTTCTTTTCTCTCTCTCACCCACCTTACTCTCTTTTATACACGCAGACACACATACTCTCTCTCTCTCTCTCTACCCCTCTCTCTTTCTCCAGGTTTATTTTTCGTCGCTTCTTCCGGGATCCCATTTTCCTAATTAGGTTCCTTTGTCTTTCCCGTTCTTCTCTCTCTCTACCTGCCAATCTCCCACATTATTTGACTTCCATTGTGTTCCTTTCTCACTGTTGAAGAAGACTGACATACTTTCGCGAGTAAACCTCTATTTCTTTGCCGATGTTTCATTCGCTTTTGATATTTGCTAAGACGGGATCAGTGCGATACAAAACAAATACTAGAGGGGATGAGGGAGCAGGGCAAATGAGCGGGTAGAAAAATAGTGTTATGGTAGACATTCAAATGAGTCGCCCTGGTTGATTCAAAAATCAGCATCGGACGTTATACTTGGGCTGGAACACCTACCTCACGTAACTATTTCGGTCACAAGGCAGACAGATATACATCACGGCTTAAATGCTTAAAATCTATCCATCAATCTGACTCAACCTTATCAAATCTATGTCCGTCTATCTTTTATCGCTGCAATTATTAACTCCATCTTTTACTTTTCTATCTGTCACCCAGTATTCTCACCGACTCTTTATATTGTAATGTTTATCTTCTTCTTCTTCTTCTTCTTCTTCTTCTTCTTCTTCTTCTTCTTCTTCTTCTTCTTCTTCTTCTTCTTCTTCTTCTTCTCTCATTCACTTTTATCTTCTTCCTCTTTTACGGCCTTTCTCCTTTAACTTCTTCCTTTGTTTTTGCTCTACTTATCCTTTATCTTCTTCCTCTTTTACTCACTTTTTCATTTATCTTCTCCCTCTTTTACCTTCTTTCTCTTTTTATCTTGTTCATCATTTACTCTCTTTCACCGTTTTCTTCTTCATGTTTTTCTCTCCTTCTCCTTTATCTGCTTCATCTTTTACGCGCTTTCTCTTTTATCTTCTTCCTCTTTTATTCTCCTTCTCTTTTATCTCTTTCCTTTTTACTCTCTTTCCCATTTATCACCTTACTCTATCACTCTCGTTCTCCCTTATTTCATTCATCTTTTACTCTCTTTATATCTCCTTCCTTTTTTGATTTCCTTCTCCTATATCTTCTTCATCTTTTACTTAAATTTCTCCTTTATTCTTCTTTCTTCCTTATTTCTATTCAGTGCTTGTCTTTCAGGTTCGTAAAGCCACGGTTACAACGTTCGTGTCTCATGGGTTCTTTCTTCTCAGAGTACTCGTTGGAATTGACCTTGTGTTAAATTTAACTCCAGGAAAAATTTAATTCCAACTGCGTATTTCTCTGTGACATTATAACACATCACATACTACCAGCCATTTCAGACACGAAGAAAGACAGTTGGAAAGAATGATGAGACCGGCCGCCGGTTAAATAATTCCAGGTTCTAGGAAACAAAACGTCTTTAATTCTATTCTCAATTATGATGTCCTCAACATGAAATTCAATTAAATTATTTCATTACTTCCATCGATTCCTTATATAAAGGAATACAAGCGTCTGGCTTAAACGCATAAATTCTTTCAAATTGTCATTTTGTTTCCGAATATACATTAAATGTTACCTTTAGGGGTCTCGTCCCTCTCGATGACAGGCTCTCTTTGGAATGTCGGATAACGTGATGAATCCAAAATTCCTGATGGAGCAGCAGAAATAAAATGGTTGTTTTCGCATAGTCTTCAAATTGTTTCTTCAAAATTCTTGCCTCAATGCAAGATCGGAAGATAGTATCATGTCTGGCTTGCGCAACTACAACCATTAAATAATTTAAGAAATTGATATGCCGTTAAACAAATCAAACCAAAATACATTTTCGAAGCATGTCACTGGTTCAATTTATGTGGATCTTGAACGAATTGGAAATCATTCAAATTCCCACACTCGACTGTGATGACCAATTACCACGTTACGAAAATCTTGAGGGGTCTCGTTTGTTTTCGTCATTCAGAAAAGGCCTTTTTCATGTCTGCCAGATCTTCGATGGCCGTTCAAAATAAAAGCAGTCGTTATAAGTTCTCGGTCATGGCGCGTGTCGCGCACTGATCATACAGTAGTAATTTGTGATTTGGGGTTTTTTTGAATTTGGGTTAATTCGTTTTTTAAATATTTCCTGAATCAAGCTGAAGTTTATCATGAATCAGTAGATCTCCAAAATAAGGAAATATGGTACTCAAAATTCCAAAGTAGTGAACCAGTATCACAATCAAAACGGTTAGAAGTAATTGAAAAAAAAGTAAAAAAGGAAATATATATATATATATATATATCGGCTGGATTTCGATCTTGGCTTGAGGCAATCGGATGTCTGGTCGCACTGATGAGCTGTGATACAGCGAAACAGTCAGTCTGTGGATGACAATATATACACCCTCAAAAAAATAAAATTCGGTCGAGCACTTTAGAGGGAAAAGCACGAATTTGTAAACAGTGATTGCTACTGCTGGTGTAAAAAGCTCTTCTATAAATTGAGCACTCTGAGTCACTGGCGTGTTTATTCCAAAATGAATACGTAAAAATTCACCTTCCTTTCCGTCGGGAGCTGATAGCTCAGCGGGGGAATCTCTGACTGATTCTAAAACGGCTGGGTTTCGTTCCTGGCTTGTGGCAATTGGATGTCTAGCCACACTGATGAGCTGTGATACAGTGAAACAGTCTGTCTGTGGATGACACACACACACACACACATATATATATATATATATATATATATATATATATATATGGAAAATATAGTTTTAAGGTATGCTATACTTATTGGTTAAAGTGCTCAATATCAAAGATAGAAGTTATGTAATATAAAAATGGACATTGAGGTCAACATTCAGAGGCGACAGACTGTTCCATGCTAAATGCAATCGTCAGGCCATAATATTTGTTTTCGTATAAATACAAAAAATGTGGCACATGATCAAAAGTGAGGATAGGGAAGGCTGGTCTTCATTTGTCGTATCTTAAAAATATTGCTAACCACAATCACTGACCCAAACAAATTATACAATAACCCTTGCAACAAAACACCGCATTCTTCTTTCTTGTTACAACCACCATAATTCTTCAATGACTCTATGAAGTCCTAACTAGTCCCATATGCACAATTTGTCTGTGGGGAGTCAGAAATAAAAATAACAACTTTAAAAATGAAAACCCCGATGAATATTTATACTATACATAATACTATATATGCAGGAAACGAAAAAAAATGATGTTAGTAATACCCGCCCCATAATCCTTAATTGTGCCTGAAATATCAATTAACTGGATGAAATTAATGCGGGACGTGGATAAATTAAAACCAGTCATTCGACCAGCCATACACACGATTACACACTCATTCAGACACGACAGCAAATACGAAAAAAATAACACTCGAAAAACGAAAAGTGACCGCATCCTCCAGGGAGCTAATATTTCTGGCCACCTAACGGGGAAGAGGATGGGGAATTAAACTAAAGAAAGTGGAAATAAAAATAAAAGGGGCCAATGAACTAAGTTAAAAAGGCGTAGAAAAAACAAACTAAAAGCAAAACAGGCATAACTAACCTATTTTGGTCGGAGTTGCCAAAGTTAAATACAGGGTTTCCAATATCCTGATGCCTAACTGGCATCAAATGCCAATCTGAGCCGGAGACTTTCACTCGACAGATATGCGCAAGACTCACCCATCTTTTTCCAAATTCTGATGAAGGGAGTCGTCCCCTTCCCGTCTTGATCTTGACATTAAGCCGATGCCTAAAGAAAAAGATCAGTTGAGAAGAGGTAAACTTCTCATATCCAAAGAATTCTTTCTGTCGCGTCGTTCATATTACGACTCGCATAACACCTAGCAAGAACAAGAACACATAGTGCTCAGACCTACTTAACGACGGAACCACATTGCTACAAACAGAACTGGCCTCAAGGACAAAGAACATTCCTTGCGGCATGCGAATCACGATGTCATCAATAAACTTGTACAACCTTGCAGTAGAAGGCGTGAGCCATGGTCTCCACTGACACCTTGCAGCAGACGCAGTTGGCTGAATTTCCCAAGCCAGCTGAAGAAGGTTTTTTCCGATCCAGAGGGCCCTTTGCGTCAGGTGAATGATGGCTCATAATTAGTGAGGTTTTTCAACCAGGCACCCAAGGCCATATTGAGCGAGCCACCTGTTAGACCGAGCTCGCCAATCAGATCATCTTGAACGGACCTCCTCAGATCATCTTGAACGGAGCTGATATAATGCCACGGGAAAAGACCTGAACGTTGAAGAGGCCATCCGTCGCCTGTTAAATGAACTTGAGAGTTAACTGACATTCACTGGATAGAAGGAGGACTCGCCTCGAGGTAAACAGTGGGTCTCCTCCTCGCACGAGTGCACACTTCTTAGGGACGGGAAGTTATTACTGGCGTCTTCCAGAATTCTCCATCCCCATCCGCTTGCGAACATATTCGGTCTAGGAACGCGATGCGAAGCGTATGTTGACGAATTTTAATGCTGGGCCTACCCAAACCGCCTTCAGAATGGTGGAGGTAGCAGATATCCTTACATATGTTGGGAGCCTTGCCTCCTCGCAAGAAGAAAACCCTAACTAATTGCATTCTTATGGCATATGGAATTGGAACCAGGGAGAGTCGGTAAAAGTGAATTGGGTCGATGTGCGAAATACATACTTTCGCTTTCTTCTTTAAAGAAGGATTCCACCGACAAACTGCGTTTTCAACCTTCTCCTGCACCTCCGACTAATTAATTTCCAGCAAGAGGTCTGGATCAAACCAAAAGCCGAGTACCTTGACTGGCCTGTCCATCCAGAGGAAAGTCTCATACCCTCTGATTTCTTTTCCGACTTCGTCAATCACGGCTCTGCTCGACACAATAATCAAAGCGTCGTCAGCATAGGAGGAGTACTTGGCCGAGCTGGTAGCACTAGGTAATGAGATCCCGCCTGGAACCGAATTCGCCTTTAACTTGCGAAGGAAAGGCCCCAACACCAAGAACGTAAAGCAAAGGCGAAAGCGGACAGCCTTGACGAATGGAGCGAGACAACACGAAAGGCTCCGATCGTGTCCCATCCTCTTCCACCAGCCTCCAAAAAACGATGGTCGAATGCCTTGGACTGATCTAAATTGATCAGCGTGGCTTCACTCTCGACTTGGTCAATGTGCCAGAGTACCAAATGAAGGTTGTCCTGAATTGTCCTACCCTCACAGCACAAGTCTGCTCAGAGCCAATCTTCAACTCTGTATTTAAAGGCTGAAAGTTACCTATCCCATCACCATCGTTTTTGCTTTTATGTAGTAACTTGATCACACCATTGCTTCATCCAGCAAGAGAACATGAACGGGCGACTGCCACAAGTACAGTTCATACGGAAGACGATCTAATCCCGGAGTTTTGTCCCGGTCAACCAGCTTCAGTGCTTCCCAGATCTCAGACTCTGTAACGGAACACTCGCATCCAGCCGCTTCAGCCTCCTCGAGGCGGGGAAAGTCGGTCAAATAGGCATCGGACTGGGCAAGGCTCAGACCAGGCTCACTAATGAACAGATCCTAAAAGTAGTCACGAAAAGCCTCATATATGCCCGCGTTTGTCGTCACGATCCACTTATCCGGCAAAATGTGACGCACGCCACATGTCTATTGGATGCACTCATAACTTCTTCTGCACGCACAATTCAGCGGCCATATTTGTTGCCCCAGAAGACATTCTTTTTAACCTAGCCCTAACTACAAGCGCTTGATTCTTCTTGATAAGCAAGGAGGCCAGCTCTTCCCTAGGTAAGGCTACTTACCCATTATCAGGGGATTTAATCGCTCGATCAACTTTTGCTTCACATGCAGTTTGTGCTGCTAACTTAATTAAATTGAATTGGCGGCTATAATCAGCAGCAAACGACTTAACTTTAGAATTTAATAAATCCCACCACTTATTTCCAACCACAATCTCCCTCCAATTCCCGCTATAGCATTCGTAGCAGCTGGTCATGGGAATCTTGCTCACCAAATAATGATGGGTTTAGCTATCCAGTAGCCAACCAACCTAATCTTATCTAAATTTACACGATCCCGGACGATCCTATGATCCAAGTAAAATATAAAATGGAAACTTGGACAACCTAAGAGTTATACATTGACTCTTTTAACTAGAACTCAGTCAATGTAGCTCGAACGCACCACTGAAGCCGAACCGCCTCTATTACACTGCCTCTATGGGGTGCTGCCGAGGTAGAGGAGCGCGCTACCGAAGGATGCTGCGTTCTTTTGAAGTTCTTTTAGATGCTCTAAATTCTTCTTTGTTTAAAAACTTGGCTCGCAAAAAAGGGTCATCGCTGGTAGAGGGAGTGGGACTGTGTGTGTCTTTACCCGCGGGGGCTTCCGGGGACTGAAGTATCGCTGTCCGGAGCTTCTTTCTGGTCTTACCAACTACTAGCCATTCCCACTTCTTCCTTCTTCGCGACCGCACCAGCGGCTGTCAAAGGCTTTTCGGGAAATGGGGGCCACGCATTGGACCCAACCGGGGGTTTTACTACACCGGTCCCAATCGTTGGCATGCCCATAACAGGTGAGACAGAAATAACAGACTCAACCAGAGGGAGATTTGGGTCAGAACTTCAGAAGCCTTCTTCTGTGGACAGGAAGAGGTGAGGTGACCAGTCTCTCTACATTTACGACCAGTCACAAAGATCGGCATTTTCTGGCTATCTACATCCAGATTGGGGACGGAAATGAAGGCTTTATGACCCAGAATTTTCTCAAAATGCTGAAGGCTTTACGATCCAGAATTATCTCAAAACTCCATCCCCCATTCATATCGTCAGAGGTAGCATTTAGTATCTGATCGTACTGTACCAGATAGGCGGCCAAGTGCTCTCCTAAGACTTGTGGAGTAACCTCGTATACTGATATAAAATCTTTCACCTTTCCTCATATTCCATGAGGATTAAGAGTCTTTGGTTAGCTTTTGGTTAAATCTCGATTGGAGGGGTCCTCACAGTCGGCAGACGAGGGTAACAGTACACTTCACATTAATTAACATTTACCCATAATTACTCTTTGGGTTTTAACCACAAGGATGTCAACAAGTTTGTCACGATGTCTTTAGTGGAGCGACAAATTTTGTGCGAACGCTTGTCGACCAAAAAGACTAACACAATACACTTCTCAACCCTCTGTAATTCCGGGGGCGTCTACCAACAGCCCATCTTCTTTGATAAAAATGTTCGTAACTCTTGGCTCTCATCAAGAACTCCGTAATGTTGATTATACGCTTTGTGGGGATGGGATTTCCAGACACAAGGCGAATCCCCTGCCGCTACATTATCTTTGTTGGTATTGTTGATGTCGTTGTTATTCTCCCTTTCATTCTGGGTTGTTTTATTTTCGGTTGGAGTATTTTTTCCGGTTTCGGAATTTTGGCCATTTGCGGCCATTATACATTTTCATTTTTTTTTTTTTGTCGATGGTAATATCCTCCTGGTTTTTTATTTCTTTATCCGGTGGTTGTGTTTCTTTTTTCGAACCAAACAGGTTCTTTTTAAGGAACGACTTTTGTAGATCATTTTTCAAGAGATTGCGCCTTTGTTTTGTTTTGTTTTTTTTGTTCTTTTTTGCTTTGTTTTTTTCTTATATGCAAAACAAGGAAATTAAAAAAAACAATTGACCAAACGAAAGAAAAAGAAACAGTAAAGAACAAATTAAGACAAAGCATTTCCACAAAATGTGTGAAAAAATTAACAAAAATAAAATGAAACTAGTTTAACGTACAAACAGTAACAATGAAAAGAAAATTAAAACGGAAGACAAAAAACTGGGTTTACTAGCGGACGAAGGAAATAACAAAAAGATTTAACGAGTAAAAATAAAATAAATTTAATTCAAAGACACGAACAATAGAAAAATGCAAAATAGGTGTGTCTTTTAAAGTAAACAAATAACAAAATCAAATGTAAAATATTTAAAAAAAAAACAACGACGATTGAAATAATTAAATTAAACGCACGTGTAGCAAAAAAAAATGAAGAAAAAAAATAGCCGAGAAATAAAAATAAATAAATTTGTCTACGGAAAATAAAAATTAAACTGGGAAATAAAATTAAAATATTGGACTTTAAAGTCCAATATTTTAATTTTATTTTCCAGTTTAATTTTTAAGAATAAGAAAAGAAATCTTAAACACTTACAGCAAAATTAAAAGCAAGGAAAGAAAAATAAGCAAAAAACACTCGTGTAACAAATAAATGACATTACAGCAGAAAAAAAAGCTTATTGCCAGAGGACAGTGAAAAAACTGATAATGAAAAAAATATACAAAAATCACAACAGATATAGTCAATGTTATATAAATGTAATCAACATCACTTAAAACTTCTTTTAGCAGACTTTGAAAAAAATAAAATAAACGTGAAATCAATGGTGTAGTCTATGCAAGACCTAAATGGTCAGATACAAAGTCAAAAAGCAAGCCGCAGGCCATGCACCTTATAATTTGCTCGACTGACTATATATACAGGTTAGTAATGCATTGTGGGTATTCTATTTTATTGCGTTGTGGTTAGTCTATTGTATTATTCTAATGGTTGTTTTGGTGGACGGTAACGGTTGTGTTTCGAATTATTCTAATGGCTATTGAGTGGAAAAAATTGTGGATCTAAATGCAGTTTATTTGGCTATGTATAGTATTGTTATTTAACTTTTTTATTCATTTATTTTTTATTATTTTATAGTTGGTTGCTATTACTACATTTTCTTGTGTTTATATATATCTATATATATTTATATATGTATATATGTGTGTATATTATATATATATAGTTATATAGTTATATTTAGTTATATAGTTAGTTATATATATATATATATATATAGTTAGTTTTATATATATATATATATATATATATATATATATATATATATATATATATATATATATATATATATATATATATATATATGTAAGCAAATATGTGGATATAGATCCGACAGTAAGGGGAAAATATGGAAAAACAAAAAATCCGAATATGTAAGTTTACTGTTTTTAATGTTGTTTCAATGTCAACGTCAGACGTTTCGGTCTAGTAGACCTTCTTCAGGACATAGTTATTAAAACATAATTAAAATTAGACGATATTCAAATCAACATGAAAAGACGATAGACATAAGAATAATCAAAACAAAATGACTGAAACATCGCCGACGTGACGCCGACGTGACGCCGACGTGACGCCGACGTGACGCCGACGTGACGCCGACGTGACGCCGACGTGACGCCGACGTGACGCCGACGTGACGCCGACGTGACGCCGACGTGATCGCATTTCAAAACGGAACGCTGATCTTAAAATTCAGTCATATTATATATATATATATATATATATATATATATATATATATATATATATATATACACACAATACTTGTTACTGACTTGAATCATTTAGTTTTTCCAAGAACTGCTAATAGTCATAAAAGAATACGATAGAATGATAAGTATAAAAGACATTATGGAAAATCAGTACTACTAGGTTTCGCCGATGAACTAGCGTCATCAGGAAATTATTTTATTTAAAAAATATAAAATCTTCTTCTACATGCCGTATGGCTTTAGTACGTAGGCGATCATGGCCCACCACAATTTCCTGTCCTTTATATCTTTGTCTTTTTGCTATCTCTCCTAATCCCTGTTCTGCCAACAATTTACACAAGTTCGTTAAGTAGGTCATGTAATGTTTTCATCCATCCATCTTGCCTTCAATATGCCGTGGGAGTTTTAAATTTTCTTGAATTTTAACATTATATCTAAATTAGATTTTAATCATTTTTTTTTTAAATTTATTTCTGTTTTAATTTATTTATAACTGTATTTCTTTAATTTGTGTAGAATGAGAACCATCTTGTACGACCAATCCTGAGTGAGTGCGCCATAAATTTGACCTCGTGTCTTATGCAGCTTTATCCAACATACTGTCTGTCACCAAGCGATGCTAAGCAGTATATTTCCATTAGCTATTGCTGCTGTGTTTAACTCTTGTTTCACGGAGTGCTTCACAATTGGAATCGAAATCCTCCGTCCATTATCTATCTATCTATCTATCTATCTATTTATCTATCTATCTATCTATCTAATATTGTACTATTCACGACGCTCTTTCTAATTCTTTTCTATGTTGTCCTGTTTGACAATTTACCACCTTGCATATTAATAAAATTATGCACCTCTTGAGATAAAATTCCGAACGTTTGCCCATAGGCGTTTCTTTCTAACTTCGAAAATGAATCATGCAGTAATGTCTGGCAGCTGATGAAATGAACAGAGTCACGAAATCAGGGAGAGTCGACTTCGACCATGGAAACTGCAATTTCCAAATTAAATGCAAGTATTGCTCTTTTGTAAAGGTTCGATAGGCGTTTATAGACTCTAAGTCGCTCACATGGTGTATCCAATCAGCTACAAATATGTAGTGTAACATAATTTGTATCTACAGCATTATGACAGGTTTTAGTTAGATAGATAGATAGATAGATAGATAGATAGATAGATAGATAGATATGAAAGAGATATAAACAAATAGAAATATGCTTAAGAGCTTATATATATATATATATATATATATATATATATATATATATATATAATTACAATAGGAAAACTAATTGCTGACGCGTTTCGTCCAATGTGGACATTTTCAAAGCAAAAACATTGGACGAAACGCGTCAGCAATTACTATTTTCCTATTGTCATTTATTTATAAATATTGTCATCTCTAAAAGGTAACTTTGAGAAATTTTCACACATATATATATATATATATATATATATATATATATATATATATATATATATATATATATCAATTTTTATATATATATATATATATATATATATATATATTTAACATTCTATTTATCACACATTATGAAATGGACAAAGTCCGACAATTATTTAAAGACATTTACATTTTTATATATATATATATATATATATATATATATATATATATATATATATATATATATATGTGTGTGTGTGTGTGTGTGTGTGTGTGTATTTTCATCCAAAAGTATTGGAATCACCAAATAGATAGATAGAATCTGAGAGGTAAATAGACAAAATAGAAAAAAGATGTAAAAAATGAAATATATATATATATATATAAAGAAGCTCAAAAAGATAGTGTCTACAAAAGCCCAAAACTAACTTACATAAAAAATGAAAATGGAAAGCATAGAAAAAACGGAGGTAGAACAATAATTTGGTATACACCCCCATACAACCAAATGGTAAAGAACAAATTAGGACAAATATATATATATAATTATATTGGACACGCTATCAGACGCCTATCAAGACGACTGGCGCTACACCTTTCCGATTTGAGATCTATGCGGCAGCATTTAAGCCTGCATCGAATCGTACCAACCTGAATATGTATCATTGTATTACGTACCTACTATTGCAAAAAAAGCGTTTAAAAACGATGGAAGCCCTTATTATTATTATAAAAAAACATGAAACCGTCCCTTAATGTTACCAATTATGAACACGCTCAGAATGTAGCGGCCGTATTTGGAAATAAAGAACATGTCTACTTTCAGCAACTATTATATCATTTACAATATAGATACATACACACCATTTATTTTATTGGAGTCAATAACAAAAAATAATCCTTGAAAATTTTTCCTCGACCGACCGACTACTAAACGCACACATACACAATACTGTTAATTACACCTTTTTAATCATTTCACCCCAAGCAAGGAAATAAAGCCACTAAGGTTAAAGGGATTACTGAGGAAATCAGAGAACAAAAACAAAAACTTTAAGAGAGGACAATAAAAGAACAGGTATTAAGAAAACAAGATAACGATTGACATTGCATTTAAAATTTTGAAGATTAAAGTTGATTGAGAAACAAGAAGCTGGAAGATATTTTCACAAGCAAGAAGTGCAAGAGAAGAAAATGTTAGCATAGAACTTACGGTTATATCTAGCCATTTCAACTGTAAAACGATGAGACCTTGCAACCAATCTAGTACTGCGCTCAAATTCATAAAGTCTAGGCAGCAAAGATGAAAGTTCATCAGAACAATTACCATGAAAATATTTATAGATAAGGCATAAGGAAGTTATGTTACGGCGTTGGGAAAGTGACTGAATCAAGATATTAGGTCAGGACCAGTAACATTGCAGATTCTTCTTTGTGTTTGATATGGACTCTTTAAATACACAACAGTAGTACCAGAATAGATGTGACAGCAATATTCAATACAAGGACGAATGGTGTATATTCCTAAGTAAACATACGTAAATATTTTCTCGGCTTTTCAGTGTTTTCTATAAATGTCTATCACTCCTAAATGTAATTTTCGTTTTTAGTGAGTTATGTCATTTGTTACATAAATATCTATGTAAAATTTTTCCATGAGGTGAATTTTTTATTTTATTTTATTTATTTTGCGAAATGCTACATTTATTTCTTTCGGAAGATCACAAGCCTTGGCTTATTCCTCGACAAGTAGTACACCCAACGTGATTAAACGTCTTCAAACAGCCATACCTGAAAGTAAATATCATACATGATACACACTTGGGCTATCATGTCTGTTATGGGTTTTTACCTATAATTACAGAATGAACTCTTCCTAACACTATGTATACTACGCCTCTCAAGAGAGAGAGAGAGAGAGAGAGAGAGAGAGACGAGTCAAGTCGAGCCGATAGTAGTTTACTCCAAACCAGACTGACAGTCATACTAACACCTTCCACATCTTGTATTATTATTCCGTGTAATATATCTTCGGTATTTCTACTCTTGTGTTCGTGTTGTTTTTCCTTGGTCCTAACCTGGGCCATAACAATGTCTGTTTCAGTTACTGACATACTGGGCAGCTTCCTGGGTATGACGATAAACTGCATCCAACAGCAAGCTCACTGATCAGGAGATTTTGAGGAGCGTAGAACCATCTGTTAATTGCTGGTCTTCCCAGGTCCACCTAAACCCGGGTGGTAGCACTTGTTAGGGTCCCAGCTTTGGGGATATAGTTAACCCACAAACTGGGGTTAAAACGTGTAAAAATAGATTTTAATACATTTTTGTAAAAAATTATTACCAGCAATAAATTTTCCAAGAAAAAATTATTACCAGCAATACATTATTATCAGCAATTCTTTTTTGAAAAAATGTTACCAGCGACGAATTTGTGAAGGAAAAAATATTACCAGCAATACATTTTTGAAAAAAGAAATATTACCAGCAATACATTTTTTGGGAAAATATTACCAGCAATAATTTTTGGAATAAATGTTACCAGCAGTAAAAATCTTAGCATTAAATAACTCATTAAGGTTGATATGCCGTAAAATAGAATAAACAAATCAAAGTGACTGGGCAGATTTCCTGCATTAAGCTGTTGTTTCTTTCTGCGGTAGACTGGTTGCCAACCAAGGCTAAAGAGTTCAATATTTCCTGCTATTTATCCCATAGCTAGCGGGAGAAGAGAAGGATTCAGACGTTTGCCAAGTGTATTCGCGCGTAAGGGAATGTAACAAACCCAACTGGAATTCAAACACGACACCTCGATCATCTCCTTCCTGGCTGTTATTCATTACACCACACCGTCCATTTATCACAATCCTATCAAGTTGGAAAATCAGCTTTTCGTCACAAATTCTTCGAGAATACTGAAGAATGTTCGATGACTGAAAACTTTGGCCATTACTTTTTTCCACTTTCTCACTACTAACTCTATTCCAGCGAATATCTCTTTCAGATACCGCATCTTGTTGTATTATACAATGAAATGTTATGAAATATACTCTTTCTAAAGAGCACAATAAATATTTTTCATTGCTCTTTAATCTTTTGTGCACGATCTGGGGCAATAGATAACGTTTTATTAATGTCACGCTCATGTTCCTTTCAATATTTAGCAGACACAATCTCCTCTTTCCGAGTTCGGCTTTTAAGCGGCACCAGTTCAAGCAACTTCTCTTCACAGTTTAACTGTGCAGTATCAAAAGATCTGTTTTGAATAATCTCACTGCAGACTTGATGTCGCTAAGTTGTTGACTGTTTTTATAAGGCCATATCTTTACATTTTTTCTCGTCTTCATTCCTGCTTTTGAAATCGGGAAGGAAAAAAGCGTTAGGAGCCGCCATGCTACATACACAGAGTATTTTGTATTCCATTGGTAAGGCAGAAGTTCCACTTAGATTCCCGAAAGGAAGCTTCCCCGATCACTATCGACTTAACCTCTTCAAGCCTAACGTCAACCGTTAGCTATTCTATATGTCCTGATAATAGACACCTCTGGTCCTTCCTTGTACGCTCTTACAACAAAGAAATGGCGAAAGAGGAATGGATAGCCTAATGCGCACTGTCTACTCCGTTAACCACCACGACACGCGCTAAATTTTTTCCGTTATAAAGCAAAAGAACAAGAAAGGGGGAGGATTTTCAATTTATTTTACCAATCACGGTAATAAAACTAATATAGGAAAATATTTTCAAGTATGAATTCTCTCATTCGTTGCTGTAATTTCATAACTTTCTTTTCCTTCATCTACGTGACTACCGTATTCTGGAAATGTTCACCTTTTGTCGTACTCTATACAACAACACAACATATAATAGCATCATCTACATGCAAAAAAAAAAAGAAGCTAAAATTAATGGAAGCCTTATTAATAAAAACAAAAGAGCAACACTTAAAAATATCAACTACGAACATGGACACAATATCTTGACCGTGTTTTGAAAATGAAAACATTATATAAATACATACATACAACAATCTATTTCTTGTTAACAGTTAATATATTTCAACCTTGAAAATGGCTAAATGTACAGCGGAAAGCGCTCGGAAAAAAAGAACAATTGGACAGTTTTTATATAATTTATCATCCGAAAAGAAAAAATTATTAGATCAAATCAGAAATTATATAAAATAACTAAATCAAACACCTTGTCTGTCGCATTCAAAGAAAAAAAAAAAATATATATATATATATATATATATATATATATATATATATATATATATATATATATATATCCGATGCAATGAGAACGAAAATAATATATAGATTCTAATGTTCACAGCATTAATTCAAAAGAGGGCTCAATACCGATAGTAGAGCAATAATTATTTATTATAATGTTTCTCATATAGCCAAAAACAATTTACTCACTACAAAGATGCAACTTCGTGTGAACTAAAAATGTAGTGAGTAAACTGTTTTTGTCTATATGAATATATATATATATATATATATATATATATATATATATATATATATATATACCTCCTGGGTATGAAGGTAAACTAAACTACATCCGCGTGTTGGGTAAGACGATAAACTACGCCCAACAGCAGGGCCTCTGATCAGGAGGTTTTGAGAAGCGTGCAACCAACTCTTAATTGCTGGTGTTCCCAGGTCAACCCTGAATCGGGGTGGTAGCACCTGTTAGGGTCCCAGCTATGGGCAAATAGTTAACCCCCAAACTGGGGAAAAACACTATGAAAGTACAAACATAGGTTTTAATACCAGAAATCCTCTTTCACTTGCAATCTTGATATTCTTTATTTGCTCTTAGACCCGCTGTGGGCCACTTTGTTTATTAAAGCCATCGTCAAGTTTTTTTTAGTTCTGTTCCTTATTACTGTGCCTTCATGACATTGACGATTATGACAACAATTTTCAGTCCTTTGTAACTGAATAAAAATTAGTGTTTTTGTTATCTCACCAAAATCCTGTCCCATCATCCATTTACTCTGGCTCTCTTGGCGTTGTTTTCCTCTGTTCCCGTTGCCTTTAATATGCCTTGTGAGTATTTTCGTTTTTTCAAGCGCTCCTTACTCAGTACTTTCCCTTGAAAAGTTCAAATGTCGCTTCCTAATGTTAATATAAGTGTCAGTTTGTGTTTTCATTTTCTTTCAATAACATTATTAAATATAACGTTCCATAAAGGAAAATTATTAATAACATCGATTGCCAAGATTGATCATCGGTTTGATAGTTAAGTGGTTTTCCGTTCCCTTCACCATGGTGATCTTGAGACAGCGACCCAAGTTAGATAGCCAGTAACGCATCAAACGTTTGATAGTTCACATTTTTTGTTGCTACCTGCCCTATTTGCTTCCAATAAATTGGGATGGGGAAATCGGTTTCGTCACAAACCCCACAAATGAATATATATATATATATATATATATATATATATATATATATATATATATATATATATATATATATAATGTGCATGTATATAAATATATATATATATATATATATAATGTGCATGTATATAAATATATATATATATATATAATGTGCATGTATATAAATATATATATATATATATAATGTGCATGTATATAAATATATATATATATATATATAATGTGCATGTATATAAATATATATATATATATATATATACACATATGTATTTATATATATATATATATATATATATATATATATATAATGTGCATGTATATAAATATATATATATATATATAATGTGCATGTATATAAATATATATATATATATATAATGTGCATGTATATAAATATATATATATATATATATAATGTGCATGTATATAAATATATATATATATATATATAATGTGCATGTATATAAATATATATATATATATATATACACATATGTATTTATATATATATATATATATATATATATATATGTATATATATATATATATATATATATGCAATTTTTTTTATATATATTATTTATATATTATATATGCGCGGTACTTATTGGAAAGCGCTCAATATGAGTGATAGAGCTAACATATTTCGTTGGATTGATGTGAGTTTGTGACACTGGGTTTCACGCTATTTGCGATCGTCTGACAAATTTGTCTGACGATCGCAAATAGCGTGAAACCGAGAGTCACAAACTCACATCAATCCAACTATATACACCAAGTTTTAATTGAGTAAATTTTTTTTTTGAAACTCCCTCATATTTTGACTGTTCTTGAGTGAATAGTGATTGTAAAAAGTTCATAATTCAGATTCGATATTGGTGAAAACGCGCGGTTGTTTTAAGAGAAACTTGAACTTTTAACAATTCTAAATTCATATTCTGTATTACCTTCTTGTATTGGGGATGGAGTGGGAATGAGATCTCGATAAAAAATGCAAATTAATTTCCGTTAGATACAAAGGAAAGAGAACTGAGCTACAGTGTCATATCGATCCTCCTATATGGCAGAGAATGCCATTCACGGATGAAGATGAGACTTTAAGAAACAGACACGTGGTTTTTACAGAAGGATGCTGAGAATGTTAGCAACCTAAAAGTTTTAAGGAAAAAGCCAACAAAGGACAGTTATGCATAATATCAGAAGACAAAAGACAGTTGGAATTATTAGGACATAATAAGGAAAGAAGGATTAGAAAATTTGACACTCACAGGACATTGAAGGCGAGATTAACAGAGGAGAAACAGCGAGTAACGTATGTCACGAGCTTGTGATAGCAAAAATTGTTAAAATCTATGAAGAATCGGAGGTTGTATCGCGCCACTATTGTCAACGTCCTAAGGGGTCAAGGCACATAGAAGAACGACAAGAATTGAATTGCATAAACAATGTTTTAAGAATAATATTCAAAAGAATATAACACAAGAAGAATATATTAGAAAATACAATTCCTTCTTTTAGTAAAGCCGTTTATTTGAAAAGTGCCACAATTGAAACAGGAAATATATTTCAATAATGTTCCTCAATAAGACGAAGGTTGTTGCTCGAAACGCAGTCAAATATAAAAAGTTATAATGACTATTCATTTTCATCCTTTGTTAGATTCTTTTTACAGGAGATGTTTAAATAGTTCAAAGGTTCTGACAGGCTAAATTCCTTAGTTGCACCAGTTCAGGCATTTACAGCTATCACTCACCATGCCACGCACACAGAGTTTACATTCCTTTCGTATTCTGTTAATAAGAAGGAAGTTCGGACAGCTTCTACTCAAGAACCGCTACTTTGTGAAACAGAATTCTTCAGTCACTACAATGTTCAGCACTTCAAGTTTAAGGTCTAGTAACTTCAGTAAGTTTAAATAAGTTTAATAAGTAACTAAATAAGTAACTATCAATAAGTGACATCAATAAGTAACTAAATTGAAGTTAATTTAATAAGCATTTTCAAGTTTAACGTCAATAAGGTCATGTTTAGAGTCAATTCTTGTGTCTTTTATTGGAGGAACAACGGTAACAAAATAGTGTGCAATATACAAATAGGTTACAAAGAACTTGAAAAGATTGACCTCCGAAGTAGGAATATGCAGCAAAACACCTCGGCACTGGTAACGTAATTTTACATACTGCTGCTGAGAAATTTGGCATGCTATGCTGGCGAGGAATGATGTGATGCTTTCCAATAGCAAAGCCAGTTGTGTAACAAGGGAGTTAATTTAGATATGTTTTGGGGACGAGACGGTCAAATTAGTAGCACTAACATGTGTTGTACAGTTAGTCATTTGGATCCAGTTTATTTCAGAATTAAAATGTTTTCTTTTGAGTTTGAAAGACAGCATTGCTTCTCGTTTAGACCATCAAATAGTTTTATTTTTATTTTTGTGGACAGATACTTTTGAATGTTTGCCTTTTTGTTGTTTGTTAATTTATCTTGGCAAATTAAGCTCAACGCCAACATGGCGTCACTTGACGATCATGGCAAACAGGTTTGTCGACTTTGCTTAAATCACTGTCACTTGTTTTATTTTTTTAATTTCATGCTTACCGAGCTGAGTAAAATATTTACGGAAATTTTACTTTAGTTAGCAAATCCAATGAATGGTCACTTCAAAAAATAAATATAATCAAGGGGTTTCCGAAAATTATTTTTTAAGTGAGTCTCGCTTTGGATTCTTAGATTGAATCGACGTTGTCATAAGCATTTAATGAATCTATCCATGGAATTCAAAAGCGAAACACGTGATGCAAACCTTGGATAATGAAGAAATACGAAGCTAGCATCAAATAAACTTCAAAGGTGACAGTTGCCAAAATTATTTTGCCAAGATGCCATCATGACTATTCCTATGGTTTGGTTTGTTTTGTTTTAAAGCATATCGACCCCAATGTGTTATTTAATGCCGACAAAATTTTCTTTGCTGGTAATATTTTGTTTTGTCAAAACTCTATTTCTGGTAATATTGTTTTTTTCAAAAATGTTGTTGCTGTAATAATTTCTTTCCAAAAAAACTATTGCTGGTAACATTTTTTTCCTCAAAAATGTATAGCTGGTAATAGTTTTTTTTCTTCAAAAATTTATTGCTGATAATATTTTTTTACAAAGTATTTCTGGTATTAAAACCTGTTTTTACACTTTCATAGTGTTTTTATCCCAGTTTCGGGGTTAACTATTTGCCCATAGCTGGGACCTTAACAGGTGCTACCACCCCGGGTCAGGGCGAACCTGGGAACACCAGCAATTAAGAGGTGGTTTCACGCTCCTCAAAACTTCCTGATCTTTGGCCTTGCTGTTGGATGTAGTTTATCGTCTTACCCAGGACGCGGATGTAGTTCATCGTCATACCCAGGATGCCTATTCCTATGAATGCTGTATCCACATATAGTCATATAACATGATTAAAGAACAAGGCACTTCAATATCGAAGAATCACGTGATAAGAAAATCATGCAAAACAACAACTGGGAAAAGAGCTTGATGAATCTTAAAAACCGAGTCGATTTGAGCCAGATACTCGTCTTTTTCCTCTCACAAAGTAAAAAAATAAAAATAATCTTAAGTCATTTGAGTGGCAGTTGTATCTTTAGATCTAATTTGTTCAAACAAAATCCGGTTACCTCTTCCAAAAATGTCAACTTTAACCTATTCAGAGTAGTTTGCTCCATTTACCCAACCCTGCCCTTAGCCTTAGGGTACGTAAAATGATTTTGATCTTTCCGTTTCCACCCGAAGCGTTTTAAAAATGTGTTAGCTGTGGTAAAGTAACTTAAACATGATTTTTAATTTTTCTTTTTCAACATAGGCTTTCTTTTGTAATCTAAGTGTTCTTCTCAGCAGTTAAAAGTAGCTACAGATGAAAAAGAAAATCACATGTGCCTCGTGAGCCACTGGTTCCCAACCTTTGCATGGAAGGGACCATGATACTAAAATTGAAAGTAAGAGCAGCAACAACCAAGATGAAGAAAATATAGGAATACCAGATGAAAGTTTTGTAAAGCTGTCAACGGCATTAGGTCGGGATAGTTGTTATCATTAATGCAATGATAAATGAAATATACAACAATAGTGAAATATCGGAAGAACTAAGTGGATCAATTTTCGTAGCGTTCTCAAAGAATCAGGTGCAAATGACTTCCCTGAACAACCATCTTGAGGATTCATAGGAAAACATATATTTATATTCTCATAAACAGAACTTAAGTAGAATCGGACTGGGAAATAAAGAACAGTGTGGCGTTCTGCAGTGGAATAATAATTGCTATATTCATGCATAACAGAGCAATAGAAATGTAGAAAAGATTATACTGTGAGTGATAGAATACACAAACACTTTCCATAAAGTAGAAAACGAAGAACGTGATGAAATCTTAGAAAAGCTTGATCTACACAGAAAGGATATACGAATAATCTAGAATGGAAACAAGTGGTTTGTCTGCGAATAGTCAACGAAATAACTGGGTACACCAGAATAGAAAGAGAAATGCTGCGTGTATGCGTTTTCTCACGAGTTGCCATATCTTGGCTGGAGCCGCCCAATCCTATCATCCCAACCTCGTTCAAAAGCGTATATGCAGCCTTGTGGGTGAATAACTATTTTCCATCCTGCAACCACTTTTTCACAGACGCAACGTCGCAAGCCTCTCGTTACTCTATCGCTAATTCTATAAAACAATGTTCTGTCGAACTACATTCCCTCGCTCCAACAATTCAGGCATTTAGATCGAGGGCCCATCATGCCATATACAAAGTGCGATATCAAATGCATTGAGGACGTAGTTCTGCCCTGGGTCAAAAGGGTGCCTGCTGGAAGACCCTATATATGGCCACAGGACTCTGTATCATGTCGCAAAAGCAGGAGAACCCAGTCATGACTGTCAGACAATTTCTGCGACCACATCACCCCTTACATCTGGCCACCTAACTCCGCAGACTGCAACACCCTCGATTATTATGTGTGCAGCACAGTTGAACGAGAGAACAAAAAAACTTTTCACATTAAAGATAAACTGAAGGCAAGGATTATGGCAGCATTCACCAACTTATATAAGGAGGCTGTCCAGAAGAGTTGCAAGAGATTCCGAAGTCGTCTAGAGACCGTGGTTGAAGTTAATGGTGATTTTATTGAATAAATTTACTATTTCGTATTTCAAGATATTTTTCGTGTAATTTTGGTAAATATATCTGTTAAAATGAAATACCAGTGTTATTTTCATTTTTGCGTAATTTAGACGACAATTTATCCATCGCTCCCTGTACATAGGAGTGAACCATTCTCATTCGTTTCGTATTTTAAATGTAACAATTAAGTTTCACGCATTAACGAGAGAATTCAGAACAACATAAAGATGTTGATATTAAATATTTTATAAGTACAATGTAATTGCAAAATTAATATCACCATTACCTTTTGACTGCCTGGATAAACTAATATAAATCTATTTACACTATTTACATCATTTGGACTGTTCTCCTCATCTTTATTGCCATATTCATAACGTTTCGGCCATTGTACGCTTCGGCCTTCTTCAGGTGATATACGTTGTCCCCAAGGACACATGACTCAGCGGAGAAAAGAGCTGGTTGAAGTAATCCAAAAAGTGACTTGACTCAAAGAGTTGTGAGTTCCATACCTGGCCACAGCAGAGGGAACAAATTACTAAAGGGAATTAATTGAAACGGAGATATCCACAAAAAGCACGTGGAATTAGAACAATCTACATCTGTGGAGTAAATAAAGAGTTCGGTTCAAATTTCTAACGTATATCACCCAAAGAAAGCCGGGGCATACAATGAACGAATGTCGTGAATATGGCAATAAAGGTGAGGACAACAATCTGAACAATGTACAAAATGTAAATATTTACAATACCTCATCTCAGAAAAAACAGAGAGATAATATAAGTTTATATTAATTTCTCGCTGGGATCGATTGGTTGATTGATTGATTCGTTTTCTACGACTTATCAACCTTTTGCCATTTATTTCAAACCAGAAAATGTTTTTAGGCTGTAAGAAACTTCTTTTTTTTTTAGATAATAACGGTTTAGTGATACAGGTCTTACTAATTAATCCATGGCTGGGAAAGAGGTCGATTCATACATTCCCCAAGGGTATTTGCACGCAAGTGAATATAAAGGACCCAACGGGAATTTGAACTCGGCTCTCCAATTAACAATTACAAGTCCATTACACCACCCGCACATCGAAACTAACAGCACCTGTTATTCTCCAGCGATCACCAAACTAGCTACTAAACAGGCTCGGTATTGCTCAATTTTAGTAATCTTACGGGAATATAAGAGCCAAAAGATCCTACAAGGTACCAGATTGGGCAAAAGAAGAGGCGGCAGACAGAGAGAAAAATGGTCTGACAACGTTATTGAGTGGACTGGAAGATCATTCACAGAGACTCAGATGTTGGAATTCAATCGAGAAAAATAAGGGGAGTTGGTCAGATGCTCAACTGGGTAGTGATCGTATGACCACGCCCGGTCATAGAATGATGATGATGATGATGATGATGATGATGATGATGATGATGATGATGATGATGATGATGTGACTTGCATACTTTTCCACTGCGGTAAGCAAACAAGATCTGGCTGTGTTATTTCTTTGTACTCCTCGTCGGGGCCAGGTTCCTTGTTTGGCCAGATCGATTTTTGCAAACATTTCAGCAGTACTCACATATCAGATGATTAGCATCAAGGAATACCTCATGTCTGAATAATAATCTGTCAGCATGGCGACACCGATGATTGGACAGATCGACAAAATTTAACGCCGTCTGGATCGATATTATATTTTCTGATGGTTCTGTTTGTTTTATCCCAGGTTTATCCCTGTTTCCTGTTTAGGATTGGGTTTCCGGTTCCTTCTAAAGTCTTTTCCTTCTCTTTCACTTCCGGTAGCCATATTATCATTTTGCATGTGATGGTGCCACTTACTCTGTAACCCTCTACCTCAATTTGCTCTTGGATCTTGTACAGGATGAACATCATTGTAAAAATTAAAAAAAATGGTATTTGCATTGTCTTGGAAACAACAGAGTACACTATACACCAAAATTCGCCACCTGCATTTCTCAATTGGAATCGTTAATTTTACACTGGGGTAGGGAATCCTTGACATAGTGGATCTTTCAGTCGTTACGTCGACTTGTGGGCAGGAACCAATGGATAGTTCCTCATACAGTAGCTGCCAAGGAATGCAGTTGTCACCAAGCCGTATAGCGTGACTCATATCCAACAACGCCCATGTCGTTCGCATCCGCTTTATATATATATATATATATATATATATATATATATATATATATATATATATATATATATATTGTCATCCACAGACAGATTGTTTCGCTGTATCACAGCTCATCAGTGTGACTAGACGTCCAGTTGCATTTAGCTAGGATCGAAACCCGACTGAACTAGCGTCAGTCAGTCAGAGAGTCCTTTTTGGACGACTTGGCTAGACGGTCGAACTCTCTGCCTCTGGACGGAGAGGAACCCGGACGAGGCTCCGCCGAAGGGCAGAGCCTCGTTCGGGGAGGTTGACCAACCCGATCCCGTTTATACGGATTCTACGGGCATTTTGTGGCTGAGCCTACGGGCTCGGAAAGCCCACATTAAACCGGCCTTGTGCCACATTCGAGACACGTGGGCGTGTTGTTGAACATCGTCAGTCGGGGATTCTACCACTAAGCCGTTGGGGCACGGCAGGGATGAAGGTGAAATAAAGCGTATTTAATTCTAGATAAACACACAGTGACTGAGAGAACTCGATTCGATTTATCGAAGAGTCTTGCATTATTAGCCATAATAGTCACTGATTACAAACCAACACTTCCTCCCCAGGGAGCTCAACCGAAATAAATTTTCTAGGGCATATATATTGTCATCTACAAACAAACTGTTTCGCTGTAAGTGAACATTGAAGTCAACACTCAGAGACGACAGAATGTTTCATGCTAAATGCAGTGATGGTGGCCTGATGATTCCGTTTAGCATGAAACAGTCTGTCGCCGCTGGGTGTTGACCCCAATGTTCTCTTTTATATTTCCATACGCTCTATTTCTGATATTCAGCACTTTATCCCAGAAATATAGCATATCTTAAAACTATATTTTTCATATATATATATATATATATATATATATATATATATATATATATATATATATATATATCTTGTAGCATACCTACGAACGATAATGGATATGTCTCCATTCATATAAATAGAGTAGTAAATACTGTATGTTGGTCTGTAGTTGGAGATTCTTTGTAGAATTCAATACAACTGAAAAGATAGGTGAAAATTACGAGAATTTAACGTGGTTATTCAGTCTAACTTGACTTCTTCCAAAAAAAAAAAAAAATAACGCATAGTAGAAAACAAGATCATATTCAATAAATCAAGAAATGTTCAAGTGATTATTTGGTGAACTGACTCAAGAATTTCCCGTCGAAACACTCGTCAGGGCCACGTATTGGATAAATGTTAATCTTAATGACTTATCAATTATCAAACATCTGAATCTGATAAGCATTTCGTCTCGAAACCTTATAAATCACTTTTTATTTATTTATTAAACACACACACAAGCACACAGATATAGACGCACACACACACAAACACACGCAAACAAACAAGCACACACGCACACGTATATACATATATACATGATATGATAAAAATATAGTTTTCCTGTATGTTATATTCATGGGTAAATCTGATTAATATCAGAAAGAGGATATGTATGGATAAAATATGAAAGTGGATACTGATGTCACGGTGGAGTCGTGGCTAGCGGATTTGATTGAGGAATCGGAGAGTCGAGTTCGAATTCATTGCATTCACTTACGTGCTAATACCCTTGGGGAAAGGTGTGAATCCTCTTCTTCTCTCCCCAGCTATGGGTAAATAGCAGGACAGACTCGGTTCTATAGCCTTGAATGGCAACAGTGCCCCTTTTATATTTTATACATATACACACGTGTGTACGCGTGCCTGTGTGTTTAGGTAACAGTTTTGTTTTTGTTTTTTAGTTTGATGAAGTACAAAACACGAAAAAGAATTTTTCCAATGTTTCCATTGAATTTTGTGTAGATACGAAAGGCCATATATATATTTGCCCAACGCACGTACTCCCCAAATTTTTGTGATCGATAGCTTTCAAAATATGGTCATTATTGTTGTAGCATAACTACGGACGATAATGAGTATGTCTCTATTCACATGAATACAGTAATAAATACTGTACGTTGGTCTGCATTTGGAGATTCATTGTGGAATTCACTTGACTTACTTCTAGCAGTTGACTACCTTTTCTGGCGAATCTTATATGTGTTGTTCTTGTCCTAAGTATTATGGTTCATTATCAACCTTCGTTTGATTCAGTAACCTTCCCTACGTTACAACAGTTATCAAGATCTAGGACGTTCTGTGAATGTGCTTGAGAATTCACATTTAAAAATAAAAATCTTCCTTCGACATTAACGGTTTACGCATTGTGATGTTACCACTCACTAGGTTACACGCAGTCGCTATTCATAACTAAATATATATTCCACATCTATCATTTATTAACTTAGTCTGGACAAAAGGTCATAATTATAAGGTCCTCACTAAGGACCGAAGTCACTACTCAGCAGTAATAATCAACAAGCATAGATCTCTTGCCGAGGGGCCATGTGTATCTTCTACTTCTATGCGCCGTCTCCCTTCAGAACTTAGACGATCATAGCTCTCCACTATTTCCTGTCCTTAGTACCTCTTATTAAACGTTGTCTTTTTGTTATTTCTTCTAAACCTTGTTCCGCCATCCATTTATGCAATCTCATCAAGTATGTTATGTGCTGTTTTCCTCTGTACCGCTTTTGCCTTCAGTTTGTCCTGTGAGTATCAGATTCTCCAAGCCATCTTTCCTCATTATGTGACCTAGAAATTTCAACTGCCTTTTTCTAATTTTAAGTATAATTTTCCTTTTTGTTTCCGTTTTCTCTAAAACTTCGTCGTTGTTCACATGCATCCTTCTGTAGAACCACATATCTGTTGCTTCAAATCTCTACTCCAGCTTTGAGAAGAAAGTCCAGCATTTACTGCCATATATGAGGAGGACTAATATGACATAACAATTCAGTACACTTTTCTTTGCTTCTAATGAAAATTTTTCTGTTTCTTAATACTCTGCTTAGCATTTGCAAGGCATCTTTCACTATCCCAATGATCCTTGAATTTCAGTATTGCACTTTCCATCCTACAGGAGTTAAGTACATTTAAAACACTTATGCTCAAATTGAAAAAAATTCGTGAGACGATCCAAAAGTAATGCCTCCGTAACTACAGAGGACACAGGGATTCCCAGCAAGTGTTTCCCACCTAATCAGCACCATTGGCTTCACATTTTCGAAATGCACCTAATAGTGTCGATTGACAGATGCTGTAGTGCATTGCCCATCGCATTACGCATGTAGGAATTCAAAGACACATTTCTGCTTCAAAGACACGGTTTTAGGTCAGAGGTCATAATGCCGGATTGGTGTCTTTAACATTGCAAACGTAATAAAATAGAAGGTATTAGTTTCGGAGCTCTTATATATATATATATATATATATATATATATATATATATATATATATATATATATATATATATATATATATATTCATACATGTTTCATTAAATAATATAGATAAGTGTTTTCTATATATTTTATGTAAGTTCTTTTCATATCGTCTGATAAGCTTAATAACATTATCATTAAACAATGAAAGAAAATCACAATATTATCGTTGCTTGGAAATCATCCATGTAAACAAAAACAGACTATCATCAATTTCTTGTTCGTGTATTGCTTAATATATTGTGTAATTGTCATCTTCGATAATGGCTTATGTAAGCCGAAAGCTTAGATTGGATTAAAAAATATGTATCAATATTAAGTTTTGACTTCTATGTTCACTTTTATATTTACACACGCTCTATCTCTGATATTGAGCACTTTATCCAATAAATATAGCACACTTTAAGACTATATTTCTTCATATATATATATATATATATATATATATATATGTATATATATATGGATAATGCACAAACTGAGAGGGATATATAGATGGTGATACAGATGGAAACAGACTGAGATAGATAGATAGATAGATAGATAGATAGATAGATAGATAGATAGATAGATAGATAGATAGATAGATAGATACAAACAGAGCTAGCTAGGTAGCTAGCTAGCTATCTAGCTAGATAGATAGATACAAACAAACAAACTGAGATAGGTAGATCGATAAAAAGATATGTATAACATAGATAGATAGATAGAAAGAAAGAAAGAAAGAAAGAAAGAAAGAAAAAGACTGACATAAATAGATAGATAGATAGATAGATAGATAGATAGATAGATAGATAGATAGATATGTAAGTGTTTTGTGGCCCATAACTACATAAATATTTAATATACATTCCTGAAGAATCAAAAACCTATACATGCATCCGCATATATACACGCATGCGCGCCCACATCTCCATTACGGAAGGCCCACTGAATATAAATAAAACAGAGACTGCATTATAAAATATTCGCCTTATGTTATGATTTAATGATATTCGTACTGTTTCAGTCGAAAATATTTCTCGAAAACAAACCGCCTTTACATCACCCTACCAATCCAATACTCTATCAAGATTTTTGCCACAGGGAAGAAGGCCTTTGCGTACGGACAAACAGCGGGGAAGTGTTTCCTCCACAATGCCCGTCTAATTAGACGTAGATGCTCCCGAAATCAATGCTATTGTGACAACCATTATTATTATTATTATTATTATTATTATTATTATTATTATTATTATTATTATCATTATTATTATTATTATTATTAAAGCCAATCTATTCATTGTCATTATAAACGTTACCGCTATTATTATTATTATTAGACATTATTATTTACTTGCCACTGCGACCATTCCTTTTTCTCCTTTTTCGGTAACTGGGGAAAAGGCAGTAATTATTATCATAGAAGAATTCTTGTCTATTTTCTTCTCCAGAAGAGAATTACATTACAGCAGAAATTCTCAAAAAAAAAAAAAAAAAAAAGAAAAGAAAAGAAAAAAAGAAAGGAAGAATATTGCAGATGCGTAACTATGGAAAATGAATGCGGTTTGTGTGTTTTTTTCTGTCGTTTCTTTTTTCTTTTTTTGCCTATTCCAATTTACTAGTTAACCTATGCCATCAAAAAAAGAGACGTAATTATTTAAGCAATTTCGTAATTGCATTGTACTTGTAAAATATCAGCATCTTTACGTTTCTCTGAATTTACTCTCTTATATTCAGTACTTCCTGAATATTAAGCTAAACGAATAAAATTATTTCCACATCAACGTTTTTTCCTCGTTCCTATCCGCTTTGTGCTTTATATCAACAATCTGACGACGAATACTATCAGACCCTTTATAAATATATACAGGCTGCTCCAAAAGTTGCATTACTATTGATAACCTTGTTGATTTTATATTTATTTACCAATTTAGTTTTTTTTTCCAGCGTTCTTATATTTTTCCGTTTAATAGGCGTGAAGAAGTTCAAAAACTGTCCCTACCGTCCATTGTCCCAAGAGCTCTGGGCCACTTCCTTAGTCAACTTGCTTTAAAGTGTGTTAGCTTCTTTTCATGTTTTGACTGTTTGGGGTATATTTTATAGAAAATATTTTCGTACTTCAGATGTATATAATATTTATATAATAATATATATAATGTATATAATAATATGTATATTATAAATTAACTGATTTAAAATATTGTTTCTTCGCTACACAGGAATTATCATGTTTCAAAATCCGAAGCTAAAATCTTCAAATTTAATTATATAATTAAATTAAAACCATTAGTTCTGTTTCATCTTCAAGCGAATTTTGGAATAACTTATTTAAACGCACATACAATTCATAATTTTCTGTTTCCAAGGATACAGAGAAATCCAATCATTTCAGGGGTGGTAGCGTGTTCATTTTTATTAACTCTTATTGTATCAGTTATGAGTTACTTTCGAAAAAGAGGTTAATTCTAGGTAAGGTAGGTTTGAATTTTTCAACGAATTTTGACATCCATTCAACTCATGTCGTCTGGTTTTCTTTATCAACGAGAAAAAGGTTTTCGGCATTTTTTTCCGTTAAATTAGTACTTGTATACTTAAAGATTCTTGCTAAAAGGGGTGTTTTGGTTAGAATACGTTATATTGAACTACAATTTTAAAATATTATTTTTACTCTTAATTACTAATAGACTAAAATACTATATATTCTTTTTAAAACAAATAAATGTAATAGAATTACTTAAATTATTTAAAAATTATTATTACATATCAAATATAAGTATGTATATTACCAGCTCCATATTTTAAAAAATTATTTTATTATATTTAAATATTATTTAAGGAAAATTTTTGACAATGTCGGCAAAAAATAGCTATTTCATTTCTTTATGTATATAATAATATATGTATAATGTATATAATAATATGTATATAATAACATGTATATAATGTATATAATAATATGTATATAATCATATATATAATGTATATAATATGTATGATGTACGTAATAATATATATAATGTATATAATAATATGTATATAATGTATATAATAATATGTATATAATCATATATATATAATGTATATAATAATATGTATATAATCATATTTATATAATATATATAATAATATGTATATAATCATATATAATGTATATAATAATAAGTATATAATCATATATATATAATGTATATATAATAATATGTATATAATCATATATATAATGTATATAATAATAAGTATATAATCATATATATATAATGTATATAATAATATGTATATAATCATATATATATAATGTATATAATAATATGTATATAATCATATATATATATAATGTATATAATAATATGTATATAATCATATATATATAATGTTTATAATAATATGTATATAATCATATAGCGGTGGTCGTTTCTGATAATACACGCATATAAATCAAAAGTAGATCTAAATATCGGCAATTCTCGTTGGCTAGAAAAATCCAGAATGTTTTTTTTTTATTTCGATGTTCAGTTCGTGTAAGGCACGCTATTCTATACACTAGATATAGGCATGTTCAGGTTGTTGATTCATTCTGGTAGCTGATTGCGTGTTTCTCATTATGGCTTCCGCATCTGATGTCCCCTTGGTCTCAAATGTCACCATTACAACACGGCAAATTCTTCTCCCCGTGCCGTTTTGCGTCAAATGCAGATCCTTTGTAATTAGACGGTTGAATATCAATTTTCTAGAGGCTCGCCATTTCACCTTAGATATATACAGTAGTTTGAAATATAAGAGAACGAAAGTTTAAAAATATCAAAATTTTCTAATTTCGTGCACTTGATCATCAATGCAGGAAATATTTTTGTAAAATTTTCTTAGGCTATTGTAAATTTGCATAAAAAACAAACAATCTGACGACGAATACTAACAGTTCCTTTATAAATATATACAGGCTGCTCAAAAGTTGCATTACTATTGATATCCTTGTTAATTTTATATTTAAAAACATTAGAGAATGAATTTTTTTTTGTCTGAATTTCTGGGATGAGGAGTTATCATTATTTACACTATTCTTAGTCTATTTAAAATTTCCATAACAAAAAAACAAGGATAAAAAACGTTACAAAATAAAAGCTTTTTTTCTGAATTTCTGGAAGAAAGGGTTATCATTATTTACACAATTCTTAGTCTATTTAAAATTTCCATAAAAAAAACAAGGATAAAAAACGTTACAAAATAAAAGCTTTTTTTCTGAATTTCTGGAAGAAAGCGTTATCATTATTTACACAATTCTTAGTCTATTTAAAATTTCCATAAAAAAAACAAGGATAAAAAACGTTACAAAATAAAAGCTTTTTTTCTGAATTTCTGGAAGAAAGCGTTATCATTATTTACACAATTCTTAGTCTATTTAAAATTTCCATAAAAAAAACAAGGATAAAAAACGTTACAAAATAAAAGCTTTTTTTCTGAATTTCTGGAAGAAAGCGTTATCATTATTTACACAATTATTAGTCTATTTAAAATTTCCATAAAAAAAAACAAGGATAAAAAACGTTACAAAATAAAAGCTTTTTTTCTGAATTTCTGGAAGAAAGCGTTATCATTATTTACACAATTCTTAGTCTATTTAAAATTTCCATAAAAAAAACAAGGATAAAAAACGTTACAAAATAAAAGCTTTTTTTCTGAATTTCTGGAAGAAAGCGTTATCATTATTTACACAATTCTTAGTCTATTTAAAATTTCCATAAAAAAAAACAAGGATAAAAAACGTTACAAAATAAAAGCTTTTTTTCTGAATTTCTGGAAGAAAGCGTTATCATTATTTACACAATTCTTAGTCTATTTAAAATTTCCATAAAAAAAACAAGGATAAAAAACGTTACAAAATAAAAGCTTTTTTTCTGAATTTCTGGAAGAAAGCGTTATCATTATTTACACAATTCTTAGTCTATTTAAAATTTCCATAAAAAAAACAAGGATAAAAAACGTTACAAAATAAAAGCTTTTTTTCTGAATTTCTGGAAGAAAGGATTATCATTATTTACACAATTCTTAGTCTATTTAAAATTTCCATAAAAAAAAACAAGGATAAAAAACGTTACAAAATAAAAGCTTTTTTTCTGAATTTCTGGAAGAAAGGGTTATCATTATTTACACAATTCTTAGTCTATTTAAAATTTCCATAAAAAAAAAACAAGGATAAAAAACGTTACAAAATAAAAGCTTTTTTTCTGAATTTCTGGAAGAAAGGGTTATCATTATTTACACAATTCTTAGTCTATTTAAAATTTCCATAAAAAAAAAACAAGGATAAAAAACGTTACAAAATAAAAGCTTTTTTTCTGAATTTCTGGAAGAAAGGGTTATCATTATTTACACAATTCTTAGTCTATTTAAAATTTCCATAAAAAAAAAACAAGGATAAAAAACGTTACAAAATAAAAGCTTTTTTTCTGAATTTCTGGAAGAAAGGGTTATCATTATTTACACAATTCTTAGTCTATTTAAAATTTCCATAAAAAAAAAACAAGGATAAAAAACGTTACAAAATAAAAGCTTTTTTTCTGAATTTCTGGAAGAAAGGGTTATCATTATTTACACAATTCTTAGTCTATTTAAAATTTCCATAAAAAAAAAACAAGGATAAAAAACGTTACAAAATAAAAGCTTTTTTTCTGAATTTCTGGAAGAAAGGGTTATCATTATTTACACAATTCTTAGTCTATTTAAAATTTCCATAAAAAAAAAACAAGGATAAAAAACGTTACAAAATAAAAGCTTTTTTTCTGAATTTCTGGAAGAAAGGGTTATCATTATTTACACAATTCTTAGTCTATTTAAAATTTCCATAAAAAAAAAACAAGGATAAAAAACGTTACAAAATAAAAGCTTTTTTTCTGAATTTCTGGAAGAAAGGGTTATCATTATTTACACAATTCTTAGTCTATTTAAAATTTCCATAAAAAAAAAACAAGGATAAAAAACGTTACAAAATAAAAGCTTTTTTTCTGAATTTCTGGAAGAAAGGGTTATCATTATTTACACAATTCTTAGTCTATTTAAAATTTCCATAAAAAAAAAACAAGGATAAAAAACGTTACAAAATAAAAGCTTTTTTTCTGAATTTCTGGAAGAAAGGGTTATCATTATTTACACAATTCTTAGTCTATTTAAAATTTCCATAAAAAAAAAACAAGGATAAAAAACGTTACAAAATAAAAGCTTTTTTTCTGAATTTCTGGAAGAAAGGGTTATCATTATTTACACAATTCTTAGTCTATTTAAAATTTCCATAAAAAAAAAACAAGGATAAAAAACGTTACAAAATAAAAGCTTTTTTTCTGAATTTCTGGAAGAAAGGGTTATCATTATTTACACAATTCTTAGTCTATTTAAAATTTCCATAAAAAAAAAACAAGGATAAAAAACGTTACAAAATAAAAGCTTTTTTTCTGAATTTCTGGAAGAAAGGGTTGTCATTATTTACACTATTTATATTCAAACTATTGTCCTCATCTCTGTTGATTTTATCACAACGTTTCAGCCGTTGTTCCCTACAGCCTTCCTCAGCTGTATTGTCCTTATTTATTAGCGGATCCCATATTGTATTTATTTCTACGCTAGGCCTACTAAGTAGGTCTTCATAGCCTAGCATATGCGCTGATTCTCTCATACGTCTAAATCTCCAGTATTCTTCTCTGTCCAGTATTTTCACTTCATTCTTCAAAGGCTGATAACCACCAATTTCCATCCATATATGATCACCCATGTGTGCAAATTGCTCTCGAGTAGTTTGTAACACGATTATTTATCATCTTTCAGTTGCGTCTCTGTCTTTGGACAGAGTGCGCTCAGGGGTGGCTCCGTCAAAGGACAGAGTCGCAGTTGAGGAAAATTATACTGAGAGGTGCCTATCCCTGGGGAACAGCTGCCCGAGGCCGCACACTCTCATTGCACCAGGCCAGCGCAAACGACGGTTGCAGAGGCTCGGACAATTTTTTTCCTAGCCCGGGTGTACGCGCTCGGGCTCCCTACATTAAACCGGCCTTGTATCACAACCTACCCTCGTTGTGGTGGTGGGGTTTGGGGGTGTTTGAGGAAATACCAAAAAATATATTATCATCCATGCGCGACAAATGACAGCAAGTGTACAACCGCAGCAGCAGGAAAACATGACAACCAGCAGTAGTAGTGGCAGCCTAATCAGCAGTAAAGGTTAGATTTAAAGCTGTAAATTTATTATAAAACATTTAAGCGTTTATTAAAAATTCGTATGTCAATTAAATTAAGAAATGTATTGACTTAATATTTATTCATCAGATAAGTGCAAAAGTTCATGCCCGATTTTCTCTGTTAATGAAAATGACGGCAACTTTAATTTTGGTCCCGATTTCTGGTTTGTTCTAGATTGGAACATTACTTCGTTCAGTTGCGGTTCAGACTGGATGTTGACATTTTGTCGCAAATGAACGCCTTCAAGATGGAGAATGAAAAGTTGCACATTCACCATATTGGCCTCTAAGAAAGGATTAAACGTGGGAACTGCGACAAGAAATAACATTTAGAAGGTTTATTTGGATCATTCTCCAGCTGTTCCGACGATCGAAAAGTGGCCTGGCAGAATTCATCGGGATGATTTTAACCTAAATGATCAACCATACCCCGGACGAAATTCTGACGTCGATGTAGACGCTATGCTTGTCAATGTAGAGAATAAACCGAAGATTTCGACGAAAGAGATTGTTAAAAGTTTGAAAATCTATATTCGAGCTGCCTTTTGCCATTTGAAGACTTTTTAAAGTTTTCATTTTCCAACCATACAACGTAAAACTTCTTTGCAGAAGCTTAAAGAATTAAAATGGGAAACCTTCCAGCACACACCGTATTCTTCAGACTTGGCTTATTCGGATTATCATTTGTTCTGGTACCGACAGAACCATTTAAAAGACAAAAGAAAATCGAGTCTGTACAGCCAGTCGAAAACTACCTCACAACTTTCTTCCAACAAAAAAAGTTTCTACAAAAATGTCATCAACGAGTTTGTAGAACGATGGGAAATATTTATTCAAAACAATGGAGACCAGGTACTTGACGAATAAATGTTTTTGGGCAGTATGTAAGATTTTGTCTTTAATTGTCTAATTGAGCACAAACTTTTGCGACGATCTAATTGAACATAAATGAAACGTGTACATGCCTTGGATTTTAATTACTTATGCACGTCTACGATCAAAAGACTCCACTAATTTGTCACATTGTTCTGGCGTGATCTTTTCTTTTTAACCTTCAGTTTCTCTTGCAAATTAGTCACTATTGTCAGTTTCCTTTCCTTAACATTATCGACAATGATCTCCCAGACATTTTCATTTGGATTGACATCTTAACTTTGGGTGGGCCATGCGTTAAATTCGACGTTTTCAGTTTTAAACAATCGTTTTGCTGTTTTTTTTTTCTATAGGATAAAAGGCATCATATTGCGTAAAAACGGATCTGGGAACAGGAGATGCTCTCAGAGAAAGAGTATCATGCAGTTCAATTATATGCAGCAGTATGAATGTGCGTCGGGTGTAATGGACATCGGCTGAGAATGAGAAATCAAAGAGCCGACGTCGAATTCCAGTCGAGTTCGTTACATTCACTTACGCGCAAATACCTTTGGAGAAGGTATGAATCCATCTCTTTTCCTGCCAGCTAGGGGTTGAATAGAAGAACAGACAGAGTCCTATAGCGGAGGAAGACAACCTACGGCACGCTACACATGGCGTGATAAGCAATTTTCTATGGCACGCAGCCGCAAATGAGATCACGAAGTCCGAACCAATAACTACTACAACACAAAGAATATATTTAGTTGTTTCACTTTTAATATATACTAAAGTATATATTCTATATAAAATATATTGAAACTTGTATAAAATACGTGTGCAGTTGGCACACTGAATGATTTAAAAACCCTAATTCGGCACATAGCATAAGGTTGCCGACCCCTTTTCTTTAGCCTTGGTTGGCAATCAGTCTACCGCAGAAAGAATTGACAACCTACTGTTGGAAAATCTTCAAACGCTCTCTTCCAACATGCCTTGAGCCAGCATGGAAGAGTAGGTTCATAAAATTAATGTGAGAATAATATATCATGTTGATGCGCAGTCTGCAACACGCAATATATCCTGTAGCATCTAACCGTCAGGGAACGTCTTCTACACCAATACGCTACCTCCCCTAATTGAACTTATTTTTCACGCATTTAGGCAGCCATCCCTCACATTTGACACAGACTTGCCGTAGGTGCCCACCAAAATAAACTTAATTACATTGCTAAAGTACACTCTCATTCAATTTCAATCAATCTAAACAACGCGCTCGTTTGCAAAGGCTAGTCTAGGCTTTTGATTTTTATTGCTGCTCAGGGTGCTGACACGACACTGTCTTCTGTTACCTGACACTCAATGTTCGCTACTGTGTCAAAATGATCCAAGATGTAATGTCTGCCAAGGCGTTTTTTTCTGTGGCTGTCCTGGTATTTTAGGTGGCTTGAATGAGCTAGTATTATCATAAAACTTTGATATTCTAGCAATTATACACTTAGATCTCTGTGGCGAACGCGCGTCAGTACAGACGCAAAAGAGGACTCGGATTACATGCGGACACGTTTGTCAACACCAGTTACATCAGAGTTTTCCCTGTTAGCAGCGAGACAGTTTGGCATGTCTAGATACGGGCCTCTCTATAACTAGTCAATATCAAGGTCTTTGTAAGATGCTTCATTCCAATAAATGCAGGGGTAAAACCGTCAGTTGGCACTACACGGTGTCTTGTGATTTCGCTCCCGTAGGCATCTTTGCTCCTCAAGTTGCTGTGGAAGTATTATTTTTGTTGCCTTCCGTCAATTTTCCCTCTCTGTCTATTACACACGTAGTTGCTGAACGAAAATAGAAAAGAGCGTAAGGCAAGGGTGCGTCTTCTCACCAGACCTGTTAAACCTATACAGCAAGGGAGTTCTAAGAGAATTGGAAACCATACCGGGATTTAGTATTGGCGGCCACAACCATAACATCATAAGATACAACACAGTACTGATAGACACGGAAGAGAAATTACAAAATCTCCTACAGAAGGTAGCGACGGATAGTGAGAGGAAAGGTCTAAGCATAAACTACAAGAAGGCATAATGCATGGTCATCAGTAAGAGAAAGACACAATGCATGGTCATCAGTAAGAGGATGAGCCCGAAATGCAATTTGAAGGTCGGGAACACGAGAATCAAGCAGACGCAGAAGTTTAAATATCTGGGAAGCGTCTTGACAGAGGACGGTAAGTGCGACACTAAGATCCGTAGACGTATTGGCATGGCCAAGGACACATTCTAAAAGCTGGGCAGAGTATTGCGAGACAGCAGGATATCTTTGGTAATAAAGAAAAGAATGCTGAGCTGTTACGTGACATCTGTCCTTCTTTACGGCAGCGAATGTTGGACGATTTCCACAACTTTGAAGAAGAGACACGAGACGACGGAGATGTGGTTCCACAGAAGGAAGCTAAGGATATCATGGACCGAGCATGTGAGCAACGATGAGGTCTTAGAGAGTTTACAAACAAGGAGAAGGCTTACTTAATATCAGAATGAGGCAGATGAAGTTTCTGGGACACATAATGAGGAAGGAGGGCCTGGAGAATCTGATACTCACGGGTCGAATAGAAGGAAAGAGAGACAAGGGAAAGCAGCGCGTGACCTATCTGACGAGCTTGAGCAGGTCGATGACAGAACGTGGTCTGGGGGGAGGAAGCAGAGTGAAGGAGCTTGATGAGAACTGCAAGGGATAGAGGGAGGTAGAGAGCCATGATCGCCTACGTCCTGAAAGGACACGGCATATAAAAAGAAAAGAAGTTGCTGGGAGAGCAATCGGTTAGGTGCTCCCTCCAATCTCAACACACTCTTTGCTTACATTACAACAATCTGCTAATTTCTTTAGAAGAAGAAGAAGAAGAAGAAAATTTTCGTTAATACTAACATGGGTCAGATGAAATATCTATATCATACAACGAGCCCCACCATACAATATCTTTTTTATATTATGAGCCCCACCTTTGTGTCATGTCCTGAGACAACAAGAACATTTCTGTTAATACTTACATGGTTCCGAAAAATACCTATTGCATACAATAAGCGCACCACGAGAGACGACTTGAGCCATAACAATTGCATTACTAAATGTCATTGCTAAACATGTGGGAAAAATTGTCAGTTCATTGCATGGCTCCAGAAAGTACCTGACCCCTTCCGCCACGCTTTGTATTTACAAGGGTTCAATTAGATCAAAAACGGAGTATTGCTGCCATATCTAGGCTAAAGTTACTCAATACTCAATTTCTAGCTTTGATAGGGTTCAAAATCGTTTACGCGGGCTTATGTGAGGAAGACATATTTTTCATCCCTTTCCCAAAGACGCAATATCGTAAGCCTGCTGCTATGGCATCGCTATTTCCATAACAAATGTTCAAATCCCAACCTTTACACCTACATCTCACCATGTTACACACACAGTCGAATCATTCTCATTCCCTCCGTATTCCAAATGAATGGTAGCGCAAAACATACGTTAGGATGCCACCCTGAACACTAATTTTAACATATTCAAGTCAAGAGTCAATGCTTATATTTCCTCTTGATCGTCATAATCATCACTTCTTACCACGTCCATCTCTTAAGTTCATCACCCACAGCTCATTCAGTAACCTTCTAACTTGAGTGGCTCTCAAGCCTTGTACAAAGTGAATTTTAATTTTTAAAAATCGAAAATTTCTAAGAAATGAACATGGCTCTCTCAAATGTAGAGTGACCGCTACAGAGCTCATTATTTTTTAAACTGATGATATTCAGTTTTCCTTGTGCCAACCACATGCAAACTTATTATATAAACCCATCCTGAGCTTTCCCAGAATCAGTGTAGTGCTTGATATTTTATAACTAAATTATATTTATTATATTATGTAAAATATTTATCAAATACGTAGGACACATAACAATATATTTATGAATGGGTTGAGAGATATGTGAGACAGAGGCATGTAGTAACGGCTGCTATGTTCTTAATATGGACAGTGACAATTTTCTATCTGACGCTGTCGTCTGCTTTCGCCACTGTTCTTCACTGTGAATCTCAGCCATTTTGTCCATGGCAGTCGACGTTCTTTTTTTTTCTGTCTACCCTCCCTTCTCTTTCTCTCTTCCGCTCTTTCTCTTTCATTTCCGACCCTGTTTCGCGACCTGATATTGACAGTCGCATAAGCTATAAGCTTTCCTCAATTACAGCAATAACAGCTTTTAAAATGTTCCGTAGAGGTCGCCAGTGATATCGAGAAAAGAAGGAAGAAATACAGAAATAAAATAAGACAAACAGACGAAAGAAAGACAGAGAGAAGAAAGTAAATAAAAATAAAAAAACACAAGGAAAAAAAAAAGAAATAAAAGAAATAAAGAAAAGGCAAGATAGAAAGAAAAAGACAGACGAAATAACGAAGAATAGGAATGAAGTAAGAAAGAAAGAAAGAAAGAAAAAATAATAAAAAGGAAAAGAAAGAAATAAAAAAAGACAGGATAGGAAAAATAAAGTAAAAGGAAGCAATAAAAATAAAAGTAAGAAAGATAGAAAAGGGGGATAGAAAAAGAAAGAAAAAAAGAAAGAATGAAAGAAAGTAATAAAGCCAAAAAAAAAGAAAGAAAAGAAAAAAGTGAGGAGACAGATTGATAAACCGAAAGAGAAAAAAATGGTGAGCTTGAATAAACGAAATTATCGTCAAGCCTCAGTTTTATATTTGCTTTTATATAAACCCGATAACCGAAGTAACCAATGGTGGTCATAACACAATCAATATTGGAAGCCTCGTACCATGTTGAAATATTCGGGATTATCAATTTGGAATTGTTTGTTCGTGAAGTGTGCGCAGGACAATGTTTTATTAGCAACTGTTTACATGATTTAAGTTCCACCCAAGGGGTTTCCAGACATTTTGAAAGACATTAAATCACAAGCAACACTTTTACAGCATTCAGATATTCAATGAAGAAAACCAAATTCCTCTCATCTTAAAGACTTGACTACTTACCAGATTTTGAACGTAATTGTTTTGTAGATGATTTGATAGTGAGTTCGAGACCGACTGTCACAAACTCCTTTCATGTACTGTGTCCCTTTAGGGCGCGAAAGAGCATGATTCTTCACAATGTCCTATCTTTTTTTACCCATAAGTAATATTTATATACATAATATCCCTCCCGCTACGTATTCTGCCAACTACCTCTTTCGGTAGGTTAGTCGCTTTTTTCCTCTGTCGTTTTTCAACATGTTCTGTGAGTCAGAAGATATGTGGAAGCGTCTGTAAATTTGACAAAGGCTCACTGTTGCATTGTCCCTAGAGATACCGAGACAAAAAATGCAGCTTCAATCTCCTTTTACATGCGTCTGTCCAAACGTCTTCCCATCCTTTTTATCTCTAAGCAATGCTTGTCCCTTTGTTCCTTTCCCTACCAGCCCCTGTTCTGCCATCCATTGGCGTAGCATCTGTAGGCAGGTTACTCGTTGATTCGCTGCTCCTCTTTTCTTCGATGTGTCTTGTGAATGTCAAATTCTCCAAGCTTTCTTTCCTCATTATGTTTATCAGCAATGTCCAAGTGTCCTTTTCGTTTCCAATTTCCTTAAATCTTCCTCGTGCTCCGTTCAAGATGTTTTCAGCATCTTTCTGTAGAAACACATCTTTATGACTTCCAGAAACCAATCCATCTGTAATGGAATTGTCCGGCATTCACTGTCATATAGTAATACATATATTACATAGCAGTTCAGCATTCTTTGTCTCTAACAAAATTTTCCCTGATTCCTAAGCAAAGTAGTAAATTTGGTTAAGTTTTGGAAAATATATTTCGCTATTTTAATACGTCTTCGAATGTCGCTGTTACATACGTGTCATTATATCATCGCTTTCCTTGATTAAACATTGTGCTTGTAAATAAATACATTCCGCTTGTGTTCGGATTAGTAAGCTGCAATCATCGATTATTACGCATGCGTATTAATTTCTACCTTTTCTTTTTACTCGATGTCTACCTTTTTGACTTTCGTACAAAGCGGATCGATTTTTTACTTTTTCAATACTCGTGCAAACCGGATCTATGTCGACATTTCTGACACTGGTGTATCTACGCCTTTTGAGTCACATGCACACAGGAGCAAACACGACCATTTTGTTTCTCATGTAAACCGGATCGATTCCTATTTGACCCTATTGAAATCCGGATCGATTTCTATTTGGCTCCCGTGCAAACCGGACCGATTCCTATTTGGCCCTCGGGCAAACACAATCGATTTCTGTTTGACTCTCGTGAAAAATGGACCGATTCCTATTTGACCCTTGTGAAAGCCGGATCCATTTCTATTTGGCCCTCGCGCAAACCGGATCGGTTTCTATTTGACTCTCGTGCAAAGCGGATCGATTTCTATTTGACTTTCGTGCAAACCGGATCGATTTCTATTGACCCTTTTGCAAACCAGATCGATTTCTAATTTACTCACGCGCAAACCGGATCGATGCCTATGTGAACCTCGGGCAAACCAAATCCATACCTACCCATTTACCCAAAAAGACGACAGGATTCGGTTATAAATAACCTGAAAATTGTAAATATGTCGTAGAATAAAACCAACCAAATCTATTAACTGAAATATTCTCATAACAGCTTATTGGTGGCCCGACCGGAATTTTCTGCCATTAGAAATCCAAAAATAACGTTAGACACACACGTCCACAACCTACAATCACACACGATGATATACTTTCAGCCTATTAAATGAGTTTTAGCCGTATGGAATCGAATCAATATCAGATGTAATTAGTTAAGAATTTATTACGAAATGAAATCTGTTCAAAATCATGAAGCATGTTGAACATAACTGCGTTAATCAAGGAGTCATTGCTTTAACGATTTCTCTCCTATTTGTCGCAGTGCGATGCTCAGCAAGTAAGCTTCTCAGATCATTAGTGGCAAACGCAAATCCTACTTAGTGTCCAATAATTATGGCCTTGGGCCAAAAACGAAGTCGCTCTTTTTAAACAATGACGTTTAGTTGCCTATAATGTACGCACATGTCATTTGTTAAGTGAATATTTACGATTATTTGCAAATATTGAGCTACGGACGCCCACGATTGCATGCACGACTTCACCTAAAAATGTCTACTTACAATGTTTCAGCCATCGTAGTTAGAACAGCCAGGTAGAAATCTCTTCAGAGCGACAGCGCCGTAGGCAACATGAAATCAGTGTAAAGAGCAACAAACACTGCTGGACTCTGTAGAAATTAGCGATAGAAAATTATATGGCAAGCGGAAGAAACAATGTTATCATTATCTGCCTTAGCTGTTCACATTATTTCGGTTTTTATATAATAAATTTAATCCAAAAAAAAAGGCTCGGGAGCCTGGTAGAGGATTACTGAATGCGGTGTGTAAGATGAACGTGAGATGAAGTAGAAGTGAAGATTATGCGGATAAGGTGGATAGATAAAAATGAATCCTGAATTTTTAGAGATTTAGATTGTAGTGTTTTCAGGGAAGAATCTGCTAGTGAGTCTGTTCCACAGAAAAGCAGATCTCGGGGAAAAAACTGTCCTTCTCCTTAATAATGGAACATGGGGGAAATGTGGGTGATTCGAGTCCTTGGGCGTAACAAGGTGCGTCCTGTATGTAAAGTTCAGAATTGGTGGAACTAAAGGCTGGAGCTAATCTGAACATTTACTATGGAAATAATGATAGTGTGTAGATAGGCTTGCAACGTTGCGTCTTTCGGATGAGACTGCAGAGGTTTAGGGTTTTTTCTGGCATATCGACACCTCAATGAGATATTTAACACCGACAAATTTTTTAGGATAGGTTCCTATGAATAAAATTTGTATTCTTTATAAGAAATCAGTTTGTAAATAAGGTTTCATTGATGTATTTTTGTAAAGATGTTTTTGTAGAAAGTCAAATGCTGGTATTATTGTTTTTTTGTTTTTTTTTCATGTGTTACTGGCAATATTTTTTCAAAAATGTATTTCTGGTATTTTCCGACAAAAATTTATTTTTATACTTTCATAGTGTTTTGTTTTAGTTTGGGGTTTTACTATTTACCCATAGCTGGGACCCTAAAAAGTGCTAACACCCCGGGGTCAGGGTGCACCTGAGAAGAGCATCAATTAAGAAGTGATCCATGCTCTTCAAAACCTCCTAATTAGTAGCCTTGCTGCCGGATGTAGTTTATCGTCATACGCCGGACGAGAGATTACAGAGTGGAAGACCATGAAAAAACAATTCTGATCTTTATCAATGTTGTTCATGATGACGGTAGTCTTTGAGTATAGAATCCAGAGGTTGGCAGTGAATATTTCGAAGACAGTGGGGAAGCGTAGTTCAGGTAAGCTGTGGATATCCCGATAAAGTAGCAGAGCGTAGTTCAGTAGTTTTTTCCTTCTGTTCATTCGCTTGACAGGTTGGCATTGGACATTCGGAGAGAGTAAACAAAATGGCCGCTTTTATACACGACGGATTGAATATTTCACGTCTCCTGATTGGTTAACCTTCAATTGGGGAACTATAAAGTGAATCAAGTCATTTTGGTTTGCTCACTAGTACAAAGGTACACAAAATAATCTAACAATCAACGTTAGGAAGTGAAGATTTGGCAACTCCGACCCATATATGGCAACAGTAGTCTATTTTTAGTCTAATCTGACTTTTTATTTTTTTTACTAATGTTCATCCAGTACAAGACGCAAGCGCTACTCAAGGTAGAGGATTACTGTGTAGAGGGTTAGCGTAAGAAAGTACAAGATTTAGGAGTACTGAGCTGAAACAGACTTTAAAAGGAACCGTAAATCCAATCCTAAACAGGAAAGAAAGGATAAACCTCTACTTCTAACTCAAAAGACCAGGGAGGAGTATGAACCGGGCGATAGGCGAACCTGTATACACCTATTTGTATAGGACAGAAACAAATCAAATGAAATAAAAATTTCCGAGATGATGTATTGTAACACTTTACATTTTTCGGACTATTTTCCTCATTTTCATAGTCATATTCACGACGTTTCGGCTGTTGTACGCTCCGGCCTTCTTCGATTTGAAATTCTAACGTATATCATCTGAAAAAGGCCGGAGCGTACATCGGCCGAAACGTCGTGATTATGACACTGAAGACGAGGAAAATAGTCCGAACAATGTAAATAGTGTAAATGAAATAAATAGTGAATAAAATTTAAAAGTTCTGGCCCCGTCGTTAGGGATAGAGAGCTGACGAAGATTTTAGAAGGCACTAGAAACCCAATCCTAAATAGGAAAAAAGGGATAAATCTCTACTCCCGTGCAAAAGGCTAGGGAGGAGTGTAAACCGGACAATAGGTGATACTATCTACACCTATTAAGACGAACCTATCTTATAATTTTGAGCATAGTTGGGTTGGAAGATGAGGTATTAAAGGTTTTATTTATTCTTTATAGATGAATCGTCATGACAATTCAAATTCCGGCCGGTGAATTTATTGCTCTGCATGAAATGTTTCGTTTGTTCATATCAAGTTCTTTCCAGTTCTATACTGAGATAATACTTCAGTTGTTCTAGCTTCAACTTAACAGATTAGACCGAAGATTGGCCGTCCTGGGTATGAAACTAAACTAAACTACATCCGCGTGTTGGATAAGACGATAAATTACGTCCAACAGCAAGGCCTCAGGAGGTTTTGAGGAGCGTGGTACCACGTCTTAATTGCTGGTGTTCCCAGGTCAACCCTGACCAAGATTGGTAGCACCTGTTAGGGTCCCAGCTATGGGCAAATAGTTAACCCCAAACTAGGGTCAAAGCACTATGAAAGTGAACAAATAAGGTTTAATATCAGAAATACTCCGTAAAAAAAAATATTACCATCAACACTTTTTTGGAAAAAAAAAAGATAATACTAGCAATACAGTTTTGAAAAAAAAAGATATTACCAGCAATACCTTTTTTGAAGAAAAAATATTAACAGAAATAGATTTTAAAGAAAAAAATATTACCAGAAATACATTTTTGAATATATATATATATATATATATATATATATATATATATATATATATATTTATATATATATATATATATATATATATATATATATATATATATATATATATATATATATATATATATATATATTATCAGCAATAAAAAATTTGTCGGAATTAAATAACCTATTGAGGTTGATATGCCGTAAAACAAAGCAAACCAAACAGAAGATTAATCTTCAAAGCATTACCCATAGAGCAGCCGTCTTGCTTAGGTTTCCCGAGGAATAAAGCAGTCAAAATTCGAGTCCTCCCAGATGTCTATGCTTTTCACCAAACCACGCTTTTTATCAACTGTCGTAGAATAACCATTCTGAGCAGGTGCGATAAAGAGCTGCCGAAAATTAAGAAGAAAGAGATACTAGCAAAAAAAGAACTGAATAACGTTATAAAGCGATGATTATGATGAAAATACTGAATAGACAACGTCGGATGGCAAGCTATTGATAATAGATGCTCAGAGCATTGCAGCTGATCTCTTTACTGGCTAAGCTCAAACTGCTTAATAGGGAGAAAACAATTGGTTTGTAAATGCCACTGCCTCTAAAACCAAGCTAGTAACATTTCGTCACCACCGATTGGAACCTCGGCTTTCTCCGGTCATAATGCAATCGCAACGAGCTCCATTCTTTGAATGTCTATTGAGACAAAAGTCCACTCCATATATATGGCCCATCGTCCGAAAATGCTGGAAAAAGGGTCAGTTCTTTGTGCCTCTCCAGAAAGTATCTTAATCATTCTTCCATACTCTATTACTGGCCGACGTGTTCTGTTAGGCGTATTCTATCTTTGTTCTTGCTGGACAAGCTTGTTAACCATTACACCGCCTCGAGGTGCCCTAATTTTCAAGCGTAGCTGAGATGTCACAAGGCCGAAAGTATGGGGCATACAGTTAGGATCGAACTCACTACTTAGTCGTAATTATTCTAGCAAGACAAACCCGCTAACCATTACACCTCTACGAGCTGCCCAAAAAAACTCCCGTATATACCTTCCAGAAATACCTCCCACATAATGATAATACATTAAGTAGATGAATACACCATTGCCACTGCTTTACCATTTTATGACAGGTATTTCGGGGAGATATATATGGAATGTATTTCTGTCGCACCCTGTATATTTAATTAGTTTTACTTTGTTATAAGAACTTATATAGAATAATATAAATGTTGTTAATACTGTTTATTATAAACAGATAATTTATAATATTTGTGTATATATAAATAACGTATAACAATAAACTATATTAAAATAATTGTCGGGCTTAGTCCATTTTATAGAGTGTGACGTCATTTGTTTACATTACGATACGCTTCGAGCAGATATGGGCGTTTGAGGGAAATCCTGGGAAGTTTGTAGTTTAAAAGCAGTAAAATCGACATTCCTAACCTGACACTCCTTCGTAGCTAAACTGGTATAGAACGTCAAGCTATATGACTGTTTCGTGTAGGATACAGGTTCGATTCCTGTCGGAGGACACATATTTTCTATGAAATTTCTCGGACATTCAGGCTGGTAAATGTTGTTAATGCTGTCTGTTTATTATAAACAGAGCATTTACTTAAATATTTGTGTATATATAAATAAAGTATAACAAAATAAATTAATTATATTTTGTTTTATTAAGCAGGCTAGTTCATTGTTTGCTGAGGTATTGTTCTTGTTTATTTAGTATTATAGCCAGTTTTAAATTTAATTTTTTTTTCTTGTATCATTAAATCGTTTAAAAATGGTGATATTTAATTGATAATTGGAGGGAGAGAAAATGTTCTGCATAAACAATGGCCAGAACGCAATGAAATAACATTGAAACGCTTCGCCATTTATCGCCATGAGGGAAAATTTGATTTGCAGTTTTTGTATTTATCGTTATCTCCTCATTTAAATTAGAAATTGTTTGGGGCCTGAAGTGGCCACTTATACGACAGAAGTGAATATCTCTGCGTTACAAATATAAGGAATTAATTCAACAATTATGTTCGTGTATAAATCGTATATTTGGTAACAACTGCAGAATTTCCAGCGAGCCCACCATTAAGTATAACTGTTATTAGGATTGATACCATTACCATTCTAGTTTTGGTTATGTTGAGTATATCAATAGGTTGGCAACTGAGTATTAAGTTTGATCCACACTGGGTGCTCCATACTTATGGCTTTTTGCCAAAAGTATCCGAAGCTTATTAAATACCTATAACTTATAAATTGTATGAAAATTCTCAAGTCTAGCCGTGAATTTAAGTTATGGCACAAAAACTTTAGTAAATTTGCAAAGCATTAAAAATCAATAATTTTGTTTAATTATTAATTAAGTATTTTGGCTCTGTGAACTGGGAGCAAAAAATACACCGACTCCATCCGTGTGCAAATGGGTAACACCACAAAAACGGACCACCTTTTTACCTTTTTGAGTCTCGTGCAAACAGGAGGAAACACAAGGTAACATTTTAGCATTCTGCTACCACTTTCTTTAGACGTCAATTTTTGTACAAACACCAAAGTGGATCACAGACATTTGATATTTTTCTGACTCTTGATTGGTCAATTAATTCCAATATCATGCTTTCGTCTACGTCTGCACGGTTAAAATTAATTTACTGTCAAAAATCTGTCTGTGTGTTTCGAGCCTATCACGTGTCATGCAACATTATAAATACTTGGGCACATTTTTAACTCTTCCTCTTTTGCCTTTTCTCACACACAAGATGTAGCGTTAGAGAGATTACGTCTGTCCCTTATGGCAAAACTCTATGTCACACGCACACGCACACGCACACACGCGCAAACACGTACGTACGAACATTACACATCTTTGAACTCGTCTTATTCACTCCTTCAAGTACAAGAACACAGAAACTTATTCAACTTCTAACAGTGAGATTTTCTTCAGCAACAAGCATGCCGTCCGAGTGAATACAACTTTCGACTCTTACCAGTTAGACCCTTTGTAAGTCAACAGTATACATTGCCGCCACGCCAGTTAAGAATTTAACTCTTACCAGTTTTTCACAAGCGAGAAATATTACTTCAAAACCTTCTGAAGCTATAAGTTTCGATTCAACATATTTCCATCTCTCTTTGGTGAATACTTTAAGCGGCAAGTTATTTCAGCTTATTTACGCTAAATTTTATTCAGAAGTTAAAAAACTAAAATCTATATTTTTAGTACTAAGCACAATTTCTTGATATTGCAAATGAAGACTATAATTTCCCGTCACTAAACAAGTTACATTGAACTCCAGTCACTTTTTATTGAAGAACATTTCTTTCATTGAGACTGAACTTTATTTCATGAACTGAAATGCGTTCTGTGCGTTCAGATAAAAAATATTTTATCTTAAAAGGCTTTAAGAATTTCAAGTTAAAAGTAAATAACTCCTGCTATATTATTAATTATAAAGGCTACATATTGGCATACACATTGTAACAATTTGCAACTCAGTTTACATTACCTGAGCAAATTCAATTTTATAGTTTTGTATATTGTTGATATAAAAATGTTTTGTTATTTCTAGAAAACATATCGTTGTTTTATATTTTGTCGTTGATGACCTTGTGCCATACCTAATGTTTGTGGAGAAGTTTATTTTCACGCAGCCAACACAAATAATACCTTCTGATATATACATATTTTGCCAAATAACCTACTCCTCCGTAGCATCATTTTATGAAAGTTCTACTTCGTTTCATTTTTTTAAGCGTCTCTGTCAATTTTGACATGTTTAATATGAATATGATATTAGTTTGGTTTTTTTTTTCTGTACTAACAAGAATATGAAAAACAAAATATTTAATCTAATGATGCAATAAATATAATGAGATATGATGGGAGGATTCCGGAGTTTCTTCTCTGGTACTGGGAACTGGCCACCAACCGGTGGGCGACCTCGTCTTCGCTTCAAGGACGTCTGCAAAAGTGACATATGGGCGATGTTCATAGAGGTGGGAAGACATCGCCAACGATCGCTCATGCTGAAGGCGTGATTTACACCGAGGACTGGAGCAAGGAGAGAAGAAAAGAACGCTTGCCACCGCCGAGGTGAAGCGTACTCGAAGGAAAGAAAACAACATGGCGACATCGGAGGAAAGCGTCTTCATATGCATTGGATGCAATCGAGACTGTCAATCCGGTGTGAGCCTGTACAGCCATAATAGATACTGCGCCGCCATTAGCAGCTGAGGCATAACACTTTAGGCGCAGATCCAGGGTCTTTCAATACCGGCGGATATATATATATATATATATATATATATATATATATATATATATATATATATATATATATATATATATATATGTATATATATATAATTTACACATATATATATATATATAATTTACATATATATATATATATATATATATGTGTGTGTGTGTGTGTGTGTGTGTGTGTGTGTGTGTGTGTGTGTGTGTGTGTGTGCAGGTATGTAGAAAAATAGGAAAGAACACGTTAGGTAAATAATCCGGAGTTTATTAGTATTTTTGCTTTTATTTTTTAATATATATATTATACATATATATATAATTTATTCGAAAATTATAACATAAATATGTTATAAAATCACTACAAAAATTGCCATTTTGTTTCAACACGTCTGGTGTCTTATCAAGTGTTATGATATTTACCCACGCACGCATGGGCTCTCCTGATTTAAATATAGAGCAGGTACTGCCTTTTGGAGAGAGAAGTTTCCAGCGGTCAGCTCTGGCAGTCGGACCAAACATTCTTGCTGCAACGCTCTCGTTTGTATTACTGTTTGCATTACTGTTTCTGTTAATATATGTGTTTAACTCAATTCCTCTCTTTGTGTCTTTATTTCTTACCCTAACAAGCCCACAACATCAAGTGTTGAATGTAGAATAAAGAGTTTTAAAATGCTCCAATCAACCAAACACCCCTCGATAGGGGAAACGCTGTTACATAAGCTGCAATGACCAATCAAAATACAAGTATATGAGAATTCCAAAAACTTGACAACGAACCTTGGTTGTAATTATTAATGACTTAATGTTAGGGTTAGATTAAAATAGAAATCATTCTAACTAATTAATATTAAATTTTACTATAAAATTGAAAATTAAAAAAATTTAATCTGTATCAAGTTTAAAATATAAAAATATTTAAAGAAGAAACTGAAGAAAAAATACATATATTTTATTATTTATTTCAATTGAAAAGCCAAAATCTCAGAATAAACGTTAATCTAATGGTTATGTTAAATATCGTCACAACTTAATTTTCGAATAAATTATATTTTCTCTACTGTGAATTGAGCACTCTTTTAAGAATAGTAATGAGAACGAAAATAATATAAATTCTAACGTTCACAGCATTAATTCCAGAGAGGGCTCCATACCAAAATTAGAGCAATAATTATTTATTATAATTTTTACAGACGGACAAAAACAACTTGCTCACTACAAAGACCCATTCTTGCGAGGACTAAAAAGTTTTGGTTCTCGTCAGTCGAGATGCAGTCGCATCGAATCAAGAATGCATCTTTGTAGTGAGCAAGTTGTTTTTATCCGTATGTAAAAATTATAATAAATAATATATATATAAAGAATATAGTTTTAAGGTATGTTATATTCATGGGATAAAGTGATCAATATCAGAAATACAGCGTGTGTAAATATAAAAGTGAACATTGAAATCAACACTCAGAGGCGACAGGCTGTTTCATGCTAGACGCAATCGTCAGGCTACTCATATTTTATGCAATATTTTCAGTGGTTGTATCGATCTATGCGTAATTAAAAACTCATGCTTAATGCAATCATCCCTGATGATTGCGTTTAGCATGAAACAGTCTGTGGCCTCTGAGTGTTGACTTCAATGTTCACTTTCATATATATATATATATATATATATATATATATATATATATATATATATGTGTGTGTGTGCACATTTCATTATTTAGTTTTTTTATACAATTTCTCATGCGATCTAATAATGTTTTTCTTTTCAGATGATAAATTATATAACAACTGTTCGAATGTTCTTTTTATCCGAGCGCTTTCGGCTATACATTTAGCCATTTTCAAGGATTATATTTTAACTGTTAGAATTAGAAAGAGTTTGTTATATGTATGTTTTATAAAATGTTTCATTTTTTTTGTTTCAAAACACGGTCAAGATATTAAAATATAATCCTTGAAAATGGCTAAATGTATAGCCGAAAGCGCTCGGATAAAAAGAACATTCGGACAGTTTTTATATAATTTATCATCTGAAAAGAAAAACATTATTAGATCGCATGAGAAATTGTATAAAAAACTAAATAAAAGCACCTTGTCAGTCGTTTTTAATTAAATGTGCATGGAAGAAGGATTGCTGTCAGTCACTGTGTGTTTATCTAAATCTAAAAACAAACACTCTAAATTTCACCTTCATCCCTGCCGTGCGCCGACGGCTTAGTGGTAGAAGTTCCACTGACGCCAATTCAGTCGAGTTTCGATCCTAGCTAGAGGCAACCGGACGTCTAGTCACACTGATGAGCTGTGAAATAGCGAAACAGTCTGTCTGTGAATGACAAAAAAAAATATATATATATATATATGTATATATAAATAAAAAGGAAAGAACAGTAAGATATAAAATCCGGTGTTCTTATAGATATTTTTATTTTTACACAATAGTGCTCTATGTAAATTTAAGTTTACAGAGCATTAATATTATAAATTAATAGATTTAAAATATGGTTTTACCGCTACACAGTGATGACCATGTTTCAGAAATGGAAGCTAAAGCCCCTCCAGAGTAACTCCAAAATTAAAGAGTAAAATTAAAATTAAAGTAAAGAGTAACTCCAAAATTCGCTTGATGAGGAAATGGAACTAATGTCTTTGGTTTAATAACAAAATTAAATTCAGGGGCTTTAGCTTCCATTTCTGAAACATGGTCATCACTGTGTAGCGGTAAAACCATATTTTAAATCTATTAATTTATAATATATATATATATATATATATATATATATATATATATATATATAATGTTTCTTCTTTCTTTTATCTGCTCAACTTCCTTTGTTGCGTTTAACAATGTTTTCTATTTACTATTCTGCCTTCAATTTGCTCAAATTTGCAAACATCGATTTAACAGGTTACTCGTTGTTTTCCTCTGTCCCTCCTGAAGGCATGAGAGGGAGAGGTCTACTTAGCACAACAAAATAGTGAGGTCCGTGTACAAATATACCAAGCCCGATATATACATACTGACATCCAGTTTGATAAGAGTACACCACACACATCCATCGCAGTCAAATGTCTATAATATATTAATTGGTTTCTATAGATTATTATTGAAAGAGAGAGTAACATGACAAAAATGTGACTCCGGTGTACAAATATACGGCATCCTATAAACTATTCTTTTAATCATGTCACCCCCAAGCAAGGTAGTAAAGCCACTAAGACACAAGGAGTTACTGAATGTTAAAGAATATGAGAAGAAACATTATTAAGGAGAGAGAATAATAAAATAAACAAGAATTGAGAAAACAGTAGATAACGATTGACATCGCATTTAAATTTTTGAAGCTCAAGGTTGTCTGGAAAACATGAAGCCAGGAAAGAGTTCCATAAGAGAAAAGTGCGAGAGAAAAAATGTTAGAATAGAACTTATGGCTACATGTAGCCATTTCAGCTGTAAAATGATGAGACCTTGCCGCCAATCTAGTACTGCACTTAAATTCATATAGCAAGGTACCATAAAGCAAAGTTCACCAGAACAATTATCATGAAAGTATTTATAGAAAAGACACGGGGCAGCTACATTACGGCGGTGGGAAAGTGACTGATGGCGAGATGACAGTTCAGGACCAATAACATTGCAGATTGTTTTTTGGATTTTATGAAGAATCTCTAAATAAATATTAGGAGTACCAGACCAGACGTGGCAGTAATATTCAAATCAGGGACGAATGCTAGATATATAAAGGTGTAAGAGAGATTCTGTCGAGAAAAATTGTCTGGCACGACACAGTGTACCAACCTTCCCAGCAGGAGACCTAGGAATTGATACGATATAATCTTTCCACTCCCTGTCAGCGGAAGACGTTAGTCTGGGAAGTCGCAATGAATCACTCAACTGGAGGTTAGCATCAACCATGCTGATGGGAAGTAAAAAGAGTTTTCTCAAATGATTAAAAAAGAGCAGTTTTGTTTTGTAAGCGTTAAAAATTAACATGCCATCCCTTGCCCTAGAAAATAGATCGTTTTTGAGGTCACCTGCCAATTTGACCCTATCGAAACTTATTATTAAGACAGAAATAAATAGTTGCATCCTCAGTATAGATACCAAGTTAAGAACTGATACTATCATGAAGATAGCAGATTAAAAGAAGGAACAGCGTAGGTTCAAGGATACTGTCCCGAGGGACGCCTGCATTAATGCAAAAAGATCAAGAGGATTGACCATTCAAGACAACTTTCATTTTGCGATTTGATAAGAAAAACTGAATCAGTTAAAAAATTCGTTCACAAATACCATAAGATTTCACCTTGTGAAGAAGACCAGGTATGCCAAACCCTGATAAATGACTCCCAGATACACAACATAATTAGGGTATGCCACACTATACGAAATCGAATATATCCAGTCTGATTAAGGTATACGGAGCTATACGAAATCAAATAAACTCATCATAATTAGGGCATAGAAGTGTTTACGATGTCCAATATACACAGTCTAATTGGGACATATCAGGCTATACGAAATACAATACACTCATCATAATTAAGGTGACCCTGGCTATACGAAATCAAATGTATCTATTATATATATATCTTATATATCCATTATATATATATATATATATATATATATATATATATATATATATATATATATATATATATATATATGTATTATATGTATATTCGTTATATATTTATATATATAACCATTATATATATATATATATATATATATATATATATATATATTATATATTATGTATATATATATATATATATATATATATATATATATATATATATATCCATTATATTTTTTCTTAAATAAGACCTTCGAGATCTAAGCCGGTAAACATTAATTTCATTGTTTAATACCTTCTATCTATCTATCTATCTATCTATATATATATATATATATATATATATATATATATATATATATATATATATATGGTCATAAATAAAATTAAAATTTCAGTTATCCCTATTGTGAATTTCGTTGAGATTACATCCACTCATCAAGGAATTTGATCAGACTTAATACGCCATTTCTTCATATCGCGCACTCTAATTACAATGGGAGTTTGCTTTTAAAACGTTATCTTTCAGAAATTCCCAAATCCACCCTTTATATACATCCACATCACTACTTTCGTTTTCATTTATAGATACGTACATACATACTAACCACACACACACACACACACACACACACACATATATATATATATATATATATATATATATATATATATATATATATATATATATATATATATATATATATATATATATATATATATATATATATATATATGGGGAGTAAGGAGAAAAAGTGAACCTATTGCCATGGCAACCATCCACTGTTCTTGCCTGTACTGAGCCATTCACTGCAGCTACGCAGCAGTCAGACACTCAATAAAACGCAGCGCTATTACATAACTGACATAGAAAATCCAATCGTTGTAATTAAATGATGGAGGACATTGTGAAAAATGTTCAGCTCAATTATTGGCGCAAATCTAATTTACATTATTAAGAGGAAACAGGCAAAGATTACCATTATCAGGCTCAGTATTAATGGGACAGACAACAAAAGCGTTTCGTAAATGAATTTGATGCGACTACAAGCAATGAAAACCATTACGCTAGTAGCCGAAAGGAAAAATGTGTTATGAACATTCTTCTAATTATTGGTGATGATGGGGATGATAATGACGGTAATATCGTCAAAAACGTGCTTGAGATGGGGTCGCCGTTCAGTTTGTAAGCAAAAAGTAGAAGAATACAAACTGACACTACAGTCGTTATCTTCATCGGAAGAAAACGAAAGAAAGAAACAGTGATGCTGTGGCCAATCTTCTCCCAAAACGTTATTGAATATTTGCAATAGTTAATCACATAAAAAAAGCGCGTTGTTGAAAATACGGCAGAGCAATATGCTTTGGTGTTACAAATTGAAAATTGTTCTTACGTTTCCGTTAATATGGCTCGACTCAATTAAAAACTGTCGTCAACAACAAAGAATGAATCGACCGAATTTTGAGATCCATAAAAACGCTCGCCTCGAAGAAAGGGAAGACGAACAGTAAACCGAAAAACTCATACCGTTTTTTTTTTTTTTGTAGTTACTGCCACTGTTTCGATCAATTCATTCTATAACTTTGTTCAGGTGTATAATTTTTAACGGTTGTTCGCTTAATAAAAGCCCCAAGAGCCACTCAAGATTATTTCAGATACTACTGCTGGCACTTCTAAAAGCAGTGGCAACCAACATTTTCACATGTAAATAACGAGTTTTCATTTCCGCAGTTTTAAAAGGAAATTGAATGATTGTGTAACGAGAGGAAGGAAGAAATTTCAACACAGATATTTTCTTCTATTTTTATAAAAACTAGTAAGGGATTGAGCGTTGTGAGTGAAATTGGATAGACGGAACTCATGGACGCCGTTGATAGCACGAAGTCACAAGTCATCGTGGCCGAGGGCTTGAGCGTGCTTGCTTTTTACAAATTGTTAATCACGCTAGATAACACACTTTTTTCCCAGAAAATGTAACTAAGGTCTGCTCAGCATAGTTGCAGTATAAGCCACAGGTGGGCTCTGTGGGTGTTGAATAAACACAAATGCGCCTGAGAAAGCGTCTTCAATAGGGATTGGGTAGCCGCCCAAGTAGACGCGTATCCACGAATACGAGTGGCCAGCTATACAGTAAGGGATTAACTAAAAGATAGAAATATATATTAGTTTTCACACAGTTGAAAAGGAAGAAAACACATTAAACTTAGCTTTTCTGAGATGTGTGTGTGTGTGTGTGTGTGTGTGTGTGTGTGTGTGTGTGTGTGTGTGTGTGTGTGTGTGTGTGTGTGTTATACGTACATGTGTATTTGTAAAAGTTTAGTTTCCCGCAGGAAAGATATTATCCCCGTCTCAATCATGAAAGATGAGTACTTTTTTGCATGGGTTCAAAATTGGTCATAATGCTTCTCAAATCGCTGTTGAAGGAACCACTTGTGATCGGAGAGTACGGCTTCTGGTTCCTGGAGTTCCTCAGCGGGGATACGAATCTTGAAGAGCAAGGAGGCAGAGGTCGTCCATCTGCAATTGATAATCATCATCTGAAAACACTAGTCGAATAAAACACACGTCAAAGTGTCTCAGTGTCAGCATTTCAACAGTATCAGACCATCTAAAGACCTTCTCAAGAAAATGTGCAAGGTGAAGAAACTCAATAAATGGTTTCCATATGAACTCAATGAAAGTCAAAGATTCCAACGTTCGATCCTGCATCCTGAATGTTTCATTTCCTGATCGAAAAGTGACATGTGATTAGAAATGTATCCTTTATGATAATCGTAATCGATCGGTTTAATTAATTGCTAATGATGATGGAACGAAACATTTTCCAGAAATTGCACCAACAGAAGATTATGGTGGCTGTCTGGTGGTCCACCATTGGCGTTATCCATTACATCTTTCTGGAATCTCACCGGAACGTCAGTTCCGAACACTGTATCCACAATTTCGATCCAAATATCTTATTCGAAAATACAATAAAAACTTAGACAAATATACATTGTTGGTTCAATTTACTCTAGCTTATATATATATATATATATATATATATATATATATATATATATATATATATATATATATATATATATATATATATATATATATATATATATATATAGTAGCGGCCATAATATAAGGAATGGAAACAACAAAGACATAAATATGTGTATTAATTAAAAAGTAATACATGATTAGCAATGAAATTTTTACCGAATAAAGATTAGGGTGTAATGCATAAATATTATACAAAGTTACAAAAATTTACATAATAGTTGTTTTTTTAAATAAAGATTAAATGGAACAAAGGAAATAAGCTACTGGACAAAAGTTAAGGAACGATCTTGTTAATACTTGATTGTGAACAAAATATCAATAATCGAAATTAATTGCGAAATCGAGCGAAAATCACCCATGAAATAAAAATAATTGTTTGTACGGAAAGTAAGGACCAACGTACATCAAATTGTCTTTAAATTAAGTGGCGGCAGAAGAATTATCGTTGAACTTTTAAATGGTAAGCTTAAATATTAATTCAATACTTAAATGCATCTCCATTTTTCTCCTATATTTTGGAAAGGAGTCATTCTTTTGTTCAAATTTAAATTTAATTTTAAATCAAAGGGAATAAAATTCAGTGGGGGCGGGACACACCGGAGAACCCTTTGATCAAAATGACATGTACGTATCCAAATAGCATAGAAATCATTCCCTTTTTCAGATTTTAATTTGATTTAAATCAAAGGGAAGCAAATTTTCAGTAGGTCGGGTGTCCCCTACAGGACCCCTTAAATCAAGATGATCTTGCCAATGTGACCTCCTTCTTCTGGCTTTCTCCTTCTATATTTTGGATAGGAGTCATTCCCTTGTTCAAGTTTAAATTTAATTTAAATCAAAGGGAAAACAATTATGTGGGAGGTTTGTGCACTTCGGGGACCCCCATTGATCAAATTGATCTTGCCGATGTGACCTCCATTTGGCTTTCTCCTTCTATATTTTGGATGGGAAGTATTCCCTTGTTCAAATTCAATTTTAATTTAAATCAAAGAGAAAAAATTCAGTGGGGTTTTGATTCCCTTTGATCAAAATGAAATGTACTTATCCAAGTACCCTGGGTGATGTAGTTTCAGAATATATATGGTAATGGGGTCTATCTCCAAAACTCGCTACACAATTACAATTGTTTCAACACTACAAATGTGTCTCCTCGGACGATGATAAACCACTGGCGAACGGAAGAGGACATGTTATCACAGACTGTTGGCTGGTGATGACTGCCATTGTGTGCATTGTGTGGACATATCTTAGATCGGCCTTGAGTCTTAGAGATTTCGAAAGTTTAAAATATCGACGAAAAAATTTCATAGTTTGTCTATCGTTGAGTCAGTGGTGTTGAATTGACCGCGTTGAGTTGGCGGCAATGAGTCGTCCTATATATAGAGAGAGAGAGAGAGAGTCCCTAAAGACTGGAAACAGACAAAAATGCATATTTTCACGAAATTAAGCTTTCAACAACATTTTATTGAATTGGAATATTAGCAAATAACACCTTCAATGTGATTTCCATCATTTGTGATGAAAAGGTTGATGTGCTTTGCAAGATTCACGTGAACTCGATACAATCACTCCATATTGCCAATTGTCAATTTTAGCACATTCACTATTTATGTGTTTAATCCAGTGTGTTGCATCTGTGATTTTCATTGAGTACACCTTCTCCTTTAGTATACTCTGCCAAAAATAGTCAGTTCTTTCTTCTTCCGACGAAACCATGTTTAATCTCTTGAGATAAAAAAAAACTATAGTTAATGAAATTTCGTATGTGTCCAGACTTTAGGGACACCCTGTGTATATATATATATATATATATATATATATATATATATATATATATATATATATATATATATATGTATTAATGACAACAGATATTCGTTTAATTTTCCTTATCGACTTTTCCAAATCACGAATAATTTCTCTCAAAGTAAGAAATACCATCAGAAATTGATACCAGCTCGTAAATTATAGCTGTTTTGATTTATAGATGATTGTCTTTGTTGTATGAGTATTACTTGATGGATCATCAGTCTGCTTTCACTATTTGATTTTGATAGTATTTTGGTATTGTTTGTGAGTAGCTGTTTAATATTAATATAATCCTATGATCCTTATGTTGCTTATTAATGTGTTGTTTGATGGCGCTCTGGTCTGATAGGTGGCAGGTGAGTGTCCATAAGAGCATGTCTTACATATTCTATGTAAGACGTTGCCCACTCGGAGCAATCTATGTAAATAAAAACACTTCTATAGACAAGGATTATTCGCAATTTTGAAAAGTCGATCAATTAAATTAATCGACACAAATTTTTTGTTTGCTTTAATAACATTTGCCTTAAAAAAACATTTGCTACCCAAATACACAGAATTTACATATATATATATATATATACATGATAGAAATTGTTAGGAGGATTTGATAATTATAATTAAGTAATTCATTGAGTCTGAAATAAACCTCAACAGAATGCAGAAAGCACTGGACGGTCGTTTCGTCCTATATTTGGGACTCATCAGCAGTGCGCATCCACTACCGAGAATTGAAACCCTGACAGTTAGGTTGTCAAGCAAACAGCGTATCAACTGTTCCAACGGGCCCCGATGACGAAGAGATAGCAAATCAGACTCAATATAGCGCCTCTCGCTCACATATTCCGTGGTGTAACCATAGGACTGTGCCCCCCGGAGCCACGACTACTATCACCAAGCCGCTCAAACTGAAGCATTAGAAGCCGGATCAAGCAATGATATAGACATGATAGAAATTGTTAGGAGGATTTGATAATTATAATTAAGTAATTCAGTGAATCCAAATATAGGAGGAAACGGCCGTCCAATGCTTTCTGCATTCTGTTGAGGTTTCTTTCAGACTCAATGAATTACTTAAGTATATATATATATATATATATATATATATATATATATATATATATATATATATATATATATGGCGGCGAGTCAATGTCTGTTGCAGGCACATTTTTGTTCGTTCAACACCCATAGAATGCACCTTTGATTTATACTGCAACTATTTTGAGCGGACCTTAGTCAAACAGAGAGTGCATCATATGGCAGTTAGAACAACACCAGTACGCCCAGGTCCTTGCTTACGATGTCTTGTGACTTCGTGTTAGGATAGCCATCAACGACATTCAGACAAATTGTTCTATCCAATTTCACTGACAAAGCTTGGATCAACCCGTCGTATGGTTCCCAGGCATTTTCAGAAGAATCCGATAACATCAAGATAACATCATGATAAATCGACCATTGTGAAATTCGAACACAGGTCTCATACTCAGAAAGCGAACGTTCTGCTCAAACATTCGAAGAAGAAGAAATCAAGCTAACAACAAATAAAAAAGGCATAATGTTTAAAAATTTATAAAATATATTAATATAACCGAAATAGTGAAAATTAAGAAATCGACAGACAATTGCAGATAACTCCTGATGAATGAATCGAACGATTATTAAAAGGGTTCGTCTACGAAACTCTGGAGTCGGAGTGCTGAATATAACGACAATTAGAGAAGTAACAAATTTTATATTTGTATAAATTATATATATATATATATATATATATATATATATATATATATATATATATATATATAGTGAGAGAGAGAGAGAGATAAAGAACAGACATAGATAGATAGATAGATAGATAGATAGATAGATAGATAGTGCATACATGCAAATATAAGCAGAAAATAATCATCGCCTCGCTCCAACTCATGCTACCTTACACTTTAAACGCAAACACATACAAACACTGACACACGCATATGCATATTTGTGTAAACGCCCAGGCAGATAAATACGAACGGTGCTGAAAATGTTTCGCAGTGGACATGCTAGGCTACCAAAAGATTTCTGAGGTTTTCCTCGTTGTTCCCATTTTTAAGAGGTGGTTTGGGCCGTTAACTTTTCAGCACCTCCATATAAATGCGAGCTTCGGGTTTCTAGGGCATGAAATTCCATTTGGTAATAAGCTAAAATAATTTCGCATAAACCAAAACCCAATTCTGCAATTGATATGAAATGACCGATGCGTGAAAATAAGCCGGAATTTGTAAATCCCATTTGCAAGCTGAACCTCGCCACCCCGTCCTGTAACTTCGAGAATTCAACTCGTGTTGAGTAAATCGGAAGAAGAGGAGGAGGAAGAACAAGAAGAAAATAAAGGAGATTCATTTTAGACGAAGAGAAAGAAGAGATAAAACATAAAACAATGAGTGGAAAGAAAATTGGTGAAAGAAGGAAGAATTAACAATAAATTGTTTTGGCGTAATTTGCAAGAAACAAAAACGCGAGTTTTGCTTTGCATTCATTTGAATCGACTCATTTTCAGCCATAGTTCTTTATTACTTTAATAATACCACCTACTCCTACTACTCCTTCTCCTCCTTCTTCTTTATTATTCCCTCCGTCTTCCACATTTTCGTCCCTTTCTTCCCTATCTATTACAAATTCTTCCTTATATCTCTTCATCATTCTTTGCCAGTGGATTCTTCTCTCTTTTACTATTATTATTGTTTTCTTCTTCTTCTTCTTCTTCTTATTCTTCTTCTTCTTCTTCTTCTTCTTCTTCTTCTTCTTCTTCTTCTTCTCCTCCTCCCCTTCTTCTTCTTCTTCTTCTTCTTCTTCTTCTTCTTCTTCTTCTTCTAATGTTCCCTTCCTTTTCTGTTTTTCTTCCTTTTCTTTATTACACCATTATATTATTTACATTTCAATTTTAAAACCACCCTTACCTTTTTGTCTTTTCTAAATAACCGTTATTTTATTTCTGTCAATCTTATAAATATTGTTCTTCGCTGGCGCATGCCCATCTATGACATTTCACAAGCAGACGTTTTGAAGGTTTTTTTTATCACGTGTCATCATATTGTACAGTCAGGGTAGAAAATAAATTTTTCGTCGTTCGTTCGTGATTGATAGCTACTGATTTTGTAACGACTGTTTTCTGATTTCCTTTGACAAGCAACGGACAGCGTATCACATTGTCATAGCTGTTGCCTTATTATTAAAAAAAAACAAGAATTCCCTGCAGAATTCTTGTGCCAAAAGCGAAGAAATATTAAATCTCCACAGCTCCCGAGTAACTTTTTCATTATCCGTGTAATGATAAATTTGCCTAAAGTTTTCTTTATGGGGAAACGGCTAATATTACCATTACCATAACCTGAAGTATCAGGTCATCCCATAAGTTCTGTCCGAATTTTGAATAAAGAAAACAAGTGACCAATTGTTACATTACAGATTCAAACAACAATGTATTTTCCCTGATTATCTATGATGCCTTCCATCTATTAACAAGCTTACTAATTCCATTACTGTAAAATTCTTTTGGCTTTGATTCGAAGAACACACAAATGTCAGTTTTAACCTCTTCCTGTGTTACAAAAGCTGTTTCTTCCAAATGAATCTGTAAGCTACGAAACAAATGGTTGTCTGAAGGAGCAAGGTCGGGAGAATAAGGTGGATGAGGAATTTTCTCCGAACCAAGTACTTCGATCTTTTGTGACGTGATTCTTGCTGTGTGTGGTCGCGCATTGTCCTGATGAAACATCACCCGTTTTCGATTCACTACAGCAGGTCTTTTTTCTTCAAAGCTTGGTTCAAACGCTCTAATTGCTGACAGTATATTTGAGCATTAATTGTTGCATTAGGTGGTAAGAATTCAAAGTGGATTATTCCTTGGCAATCCCACCAGATTGAAAGAAGAACCTTTTGCCCATGAAGTTCCCTTCTCGGCTGTGGCTGGGGTCCTTCCCCTTTACCAAGCCACTGTCTACGATGCTTAACATTTCGATAAAAGATCCATTTTTCGTCGCCAGTCACAAGTCTATCCAAAAAAGGTGAAAGAAGTTGGCGAGAATGGAGAGAAGAGCAGATGTCAACTTGGGATTTGAGGTTGTTTTCAGACAATTCATGAGGCACCCATTTTCCAAGTTTAGGAACTTTTCCAAGTTGTTGAAGATGACGATGAACAGTTGTATGGTTTGAACTGAGAACCACTGCCAATTCCTCAACTGATAAAGCAGGATTTTCTTCAAGGGCTGCTTCAAGAAGCTTTTCCTCAAACTCAACTGGACGTCCGGTTCGATTTTCATCTTCAAGGGTGAAATCTCCACCTCTGAATTTTGCAAACCATCTTCTGCAAGTTCTTTCATTCACACATTCCTCTCCATAAACTGAGTGAATGTTTCTAGCCGCTTCGATTGCTGAGTTTCCTTTCTTGAACTCATAAAGCATTATGTGCCTCAAATGATTCTTGGGTACTTCCATGTTAGCAGGGTTTTAATCAAAGAAAATTTAATTTTATTGTTCTCTGAAATAAAATTTGATCAGTTTAAATGCATCTAAACATAGAAATAATGTTCAGCTCCATTAGACATTATAAAATACTCTTTAAATTTCGTTCATCTTAACAAAAAGTTAAAATTCGGACAGAACTTATGGGATGACCTAATACATTTTAGCTTCCCACCTGGATGTTTCGCGCAAAAGAATATAGTGTGTATATTAATGTAAATAAAACCCAACGGAATTGCTGATACTTATCTCTTTCTGTGGTTTTAGATAGTTTATTCGAATTCATTAACTAATTAATATGTGAACGTGTGGGTAGCGTAACGTATATCGGAGAGGAAAGTTTAATCGGCAAGCCGGGTTCAAAATCAGAGTATTGGTGACAAGTCTAACAGAAGGAAAACTCTAAACTCAAAACAATTGACAAAGCATGTGGAAACTGCCCCACTGTCATTCCCAAGAATGCATGGCGGTTTACAGATAATTGCTACATCCTGAAATGACATGGCATTGAAAAATTATTTCTGTCGTTATACCTTTCTTTAAACGTCTTCGTTCCTTATTCATTCTGTCAATGGAATTCTCAGCATCTTCCTGTAGAACTACATTTATTTTGCCTCAAGTCTTTTCTTTGTATGTGAAGAAATTGTCTAGCATTTATATTACATTACAGTTCAATTACTTTTCTTTGTTTCTAGTTACCTTTTCCCGTTTCTTAATATTTTGTTTAGCTTTTGGAAAGCATCTTCATTTATTCCCATGCGTTTATAGTTTTTGTATCACATTTTGCGTCGTCTATTATAACCCTGTCCAGAGCAGTAGATCACCCGCAAGTTCTTACCTCAGTTGCTCTGGACACCTAGCCATGGCGCGAGACGGGCTGGCCGCCCAGCAATCTCCTACATTGACCTACTATGTTATAACACGAAAACTATGTTATGAGTGAAAATCTAATGACCTTCTGACCATGATGCTGGACCGTGATGATTGGCGTGATAGGTTCACGAATGACCGAGATAGCTCGAACGAATAAATAAATCAAAATAATACTGACACTTCATAGATAGTTAAATTTCGGCACTTACTTGATCCTGACGTCTGTGATTCGTAATTTGCATTTTTGGCTGGTTATCTTGCTAACGACCGTGCATTCTGTTTTCAAACGATTGATGGTTAGTCCTTTCTTCTCGATACCCTTTGCTAACTTGTCCAGAAGTTCCCTCTGTTTTCGTTCTGTGTTTCCTGCCTTAATTTGTCGCCATGAACTGTCTGCAAGACCTGTGAAGTGAGAATTGGAAGAATTAGATCTCAAGGAACAGTTTAGATTTATTCGCCCAATCTAGGCCTAATTTGAAATTGTCTCTCTATTCACTGTAACTGACGCTAAGGAAAATCGAATTAGTGATCCCAGTTCAAATTCTGACTTTGTATGTAGCTTTCCCTTTCGCACAAATGTCCTTTAGAAAGGCATGAATCAACATCTTCTCCCTCCTTCCATAAATTCGTCTCTCTAATAGCCACGTTTAGAGAAGGCTACGGGAAACAAATCCAATGATTTTTAAAAGAACTCATGGCAATTTTTCAGTTAATAAAGAGAAAGGAATCTGTGGAGAGATATAATCACATACTTTCTGAAAGAGCAGAGCATTATAAAAACGATTATTCAAGTAACGTTACAGGTATGCCACTACGTATAATGGAAAAGCATGCAGACCGATCAACGATTTTTTCACAGGCTATTCGTCTGGTTTTTATACCAAAAACACTATATATTCGTAGTTAATAAAGAAAACCCACTCTGTAATTCGCAGTTAATAAAGCCTGAGTTATCTCCCTTGACAGGAAAATTTTCGAGTAGCTTAATAAAAGATTACACGCAAACCAATAGCTGCTCGGACGGTAGATTGTTGTACGTCGTCAGTCATGTATCGAAAGTTACATGATCGCCTAAGCGTGTATTACGCATAACTGATTTGTTAAAAATTTGGAATAATGCAATAATAAACATTAAAATTTTATCAGATGTGGAGATCTGTTAACACAATTTTATACTTGTAAGTGCTCGAAATGTCCTTCTTCAACCTTGCAACATTCATTGCACCGCTCCTGAACTCTGTGACACACAGTACAACACCAATTCTGAGCCGCATCAATGCCAATAAATGCTTCCAATATAAACCCTTTTAAACTCTTATAAACCTTATTCTTTACTACGGCCCTCAAAGAAGTCCATTGGCCTTGGAATCCATTTTCTTTGTTCTCGACTCAAATTATTTGCCATTAATCATAATACCTGTAAAAAAAAAAAGAAAAAAGAAATAGAAAGTCACGTTTGTATATGAATAAATAAACAACTGTGCACCTACTTTTGGCGCAACCTGTATAGACAGCAATGTAAAAATATTTCATCGTCGACTGCACTAATTTCGATTGTTGAAAATATTCTCGCGTCAATTTCAGTCATCCGCGTTAATATTTAACTGGTATTTAATGACTCTCACCCCATGGCATATTTTGGCTGACAATATAACCAATGAGCTAGTTAATTGCAGAATTCAAGAATTGCCTTTTTTTTTGCAGACACCTGATCCGGTAAAGTTTTATAAAGAAAATCAACACAGGGAGGTTGACCAGGCGAAAATGTCAAGTCTGCCGCCACCGAACAGCCTCCTTGAAGCAGCAGACACCCTCAGATTCATCATCCAACGAACGTCGAGCATTGGCCGACATTTTACATTGTGACTTTTTTTTTTTTGTCTTTTATTAGAAAAGAACTTCCTTTGATTGTCTGACATTTCAGATCCACTCATTACCTCTTTGGTGAAGTATTATCTCAGAGGCAGGCGAGGTTGGTTAGCATTGAAATACTGGTCTTTCGATAAAAAAAAGAGAGAGACAGAACGAAAGGAAGAGAGAGAGAGAACGAAAGGAAGGAATATAGAAAGAACGAGAGGAAGGAAGAGAAAGAAAGGAAGAAAGAAAGAAAGAAAGAAGGACAGAAAGAAAGAAAGAAAGAAAGAAAGAAAGGAAGAAAGAAAGAAAGAAAGAAGCGAAACCAGTTAAACATTTTTTCTTTCTTTTTGTACGAGTGACTTGCTTTTGTCCTGCACATGTTTTTAAATAACAGCTAATTCAATGCCACTTATAGAAAAATGGAATCAGTAAAATTCGGTTAAAAAAGAAATTAAAAAAACTAATAAAGAAAAGATAATTCTTTAAAAGATGTTTATGCAATCCCCAAAATCACGGCTAAGAATTGTAACGTGAGATAACACCGGTAGAATTTATAATTTGTGATATCACGGGTAGGGCATATAACCTATGATATCATAGAAATTATTTATAAACGTGATGTCACGGGTAGAAAGTATAACACTTGATATCATGGGTAGAGTTTATGACCATGGGTAGGAATTATAACGTTGATATTATATGTGTTACCATGTGTAGAATTTATAAGCCGTGAAGTCATGGGCAGGATATATAACCTACGATATCAACGGTAGTACATATAACTTTTCGTATCACGGGTAGGACTGTGATATCATAGGAAGGACTTATAAATATCATATCACGGGTGGATGTATAGCACGGGATATCATGGGTAGGGTTTATAACCTGTCATATCACGAGTAAGATCTATAAACTTGATATATTGGGTAGGGTTTATAACCTGTTATATCACGAGTAAGATCTATAAACGTGATATATTGGGTAGGGTTTATAACCTGTTGTATCACGAGTAAGATCTAAAAAGGTGATATCTTGGGTAGGGTTTATAACCTGTTATATCATGAGTAAGATCTATAAACTTGATATATTGGGTAGCGTTTATAACCTGTTATATCACGAGTAAGATCTATAAACGTGATATCTTGGGTAGGGCTTATAACCTGTTATATTACGACTAAGATCTATAAGCGTGAGATCATGGTTAGGGTTTATAACCTGTCATATCACGAGTAAGATCTATAAACTTGATATATTGGGTAGGGTTTATAACCTGTTATATCACGAGTACGATCTATAAACGTGATATCTTGGGTAGGGTTTATAACCTGTTATATCACGAGTAAGATCTATAAACGTGATATCTTGAGTAGGGTTTATAACCTGCCATATTATTGGTAGGATATAACTTGTGATATCAGGCGTAGTATTTATAACCTATTATATCATGGATAGGATTTATAATCCGTGATATCACAGGTTGAATATGTAACACGTGATATAATGGATAGGATTTAAAACCTGCAGCAGCACGTATAAGATTTATAACCTGTAATATCATGGGTAGAACTTATAACCTATGATATCACGAGTAAGATTTATAACCTGTAATTTCATGGTTAGGATTTATATTACGAAGATATCATGGGTAGGACGATAAACAAATCTCTCAAAACTTTCACTTAATGATTGCATATATAATAACAACAAATAATAAATGGATAGAAGCGTATTAAAAATATTTTAATGTTTGTTCTTTAAAATATCAGAAATATAATATATTTATGTTATAATACTTTGGAATAAAACAAATATTGTCAATAGCTGTTCATTTCGCTGATCCCAAGGTAGCGTTCGTTACTCGTTATTCGAGTATATTCATTTTTCGCCGGCATCATAATTTAAATAGGTTCCGGTAGATTGTTAGTGCAAATTATCTGGCTTTAATTCTCTTGTTTATTACCGAGTAACGTATTTAGTTGAACGCTAACAATTTCTAATTCTCGCAAGCCGTTTTTAACATGTTCGATCAGTTACAATACCTTCTCCATCAACTGCATTTTTTTTTATTTGAATCACATTTTTACTTTCAAATATAAAAATGCATAATGAACCGGAAACGGTGTTTGTTTTCGTCCATATGCCTGTTTTGAATCCAGAATTAAAAACGACACTTTTGATTTTTTTTAAAATGAATGCATATCACGACAGTTGTCACAATTTAATCTAAAGTGATCTTTTTTCAATTGAGTTACTTAAGACTGCTGGTTTCTGATGTAATCTAATAATGAGAAACGGAATGAAATATTTAAGAGTAAACCGACATTTACAGTTTAACATGAAAGCATTAAAGTATGAATCATAAACTGGATTAAAGAATTTAAAATATTCTGATGAAAATAAAGAAGAGTGAATTACTCATAATGCAGTTTACAAATTGAAAATGTCACATAAGGTTATCAGAAACATCATGCCCAAACGAGAGGAAGATATGGAAATAAAGAAAGACGATCACAGAGAAAAAACAAAAAGACATGGTGGCAATCATTACGTCATCTTTATATTTCTGTTATTATTTAAAAGTAAACTCTACCCTGTCCATTCAAGAAAGATAATTTCATTTCTCTTAAATTTTCTTTTGATTTATTAATGCTATTCATTCTAATAAAAAAGGGTGTAAATAATTAATAACACTAATAAATGTGGTTGTAAATACCTAATAACACAATTAAAAGAGGGTTTAAATAACAGTAATAAAAGATGGTCTAATAAAAATAACACTAATAAACGAAGATGTAAATAATTAATAACACTAATAAACGAAGATAGATATAATTGATAGCATCAATAAACGACGGTGTAAATAATTAATAACACTAATAAATGGGAGGGTAAATAATTAATAACACTAATAAATGGGGGGGTAAATAATTAATAAAACTAATAAATGGGAGGGTAAATAATTAATAACACTAATAAACGGGGGTGTAAATAATTAATAACACTATTAAAAGAATGCAAATGATAACACTGATAGCTAAGTTTTAAATAATTAATATCTTTAATAAACGAAAGTGTAGATAATTAATAACACTAATAAATAAGTGTAAATAATTAAAAACACTATATGGTGCAATTAACTTATAGCAGTAAGAAATTAATTAATTGCAAAATATTAAATGATATAAATAACTAATAGCACTAATAAAAATGGTGTAATTAATCAATGCCAGTGACAATAAATGGTGTGATTACCAAACGACACTAATAGAAATGGTGTAATTAACTAATAGCACTAATATAGATGGTATAAATAAATAAAAGTACTAATAAAAACCGGTGTAATTAACAAATAGTACTAATTCAAATAGTGTCAATAATTAACAACACTAATAAAAATGTTGTAATTTACTAATAATACTAATAAAAAGGGTGTAATTAAATGATAACACTAATAAAAAGGGTGTAACTAAAACCTGTTGAAAAGAATGGTGTAATAAATTACTATAAACTGAAACCAGTTTCAAACCTTAGTAGAATTCCTTTTGTCTTATTAGTGCTGCTTCCGTTCAGTGAGCGACTGAAAATCGACATTCTCTCGTTGTTTTCAATTAAATAGCATAATTAATGATAAAGGAGACAGAATTGTTTCTTTTCTTCTTCTTTTTTCTGAAGACGCAATCTAAGTGTCGTGACGTATCATGTTCCATAAATGATCCACAAGGATTGACGTAAATTCCTAATTGCGTCAGTCTGGTCCAGACAAAAAAATATAAAATGGGCTGAACTTTAAACAAACTGGTAAAAGGTTATATTCATTAAAATATATTAGAAAGCCAAAGATCAAACAAGAGAATTTCAACCTTGACAGATGATAACGAATGTCTACTTTTACAACGATATTACAACTGAGTGGTAAAATTGATCTATTAACTCTTAAACTGTTTTTTAAAAAAAAGATAAACTGACGTTACGCCTTCCAAGTAGGAATCCTTAATCGTTTTCATTTTATTATTTATCATTTTTGCAGCTTTTAACAAACATGACAATTGTTCTAAACGGCCTTCCTCGCCGGTACCTCGACTCTAAGAATGTAAATGCATCACTAGATTGCCATCTAGGTCTTATAATTTCACTGGTGAGATTACTAAAGTTAGGAAGGAAATTTACATCAACACTAGAAAGAGCGATAACATGGAGAGGACTCACGGAGCATATTTTCCTGAGAAAATTGCTTTAAGAGCAAGATTTTATAATTCTTTTTGCAACCGATAGTAACGTTAACTCCTCGGCCAATGAATGGCGAGTGTTTCCTACATGGAAATGGTTGATCTCAACAGTAGCAGAATTATTCATTAGACAAAAGTGTTATGAAGTCGTTTGAATTGGACACGAGGAAGAAATGTAAAACAGATCCTTAATCCTCCAAGATTTTTATTCTTGATTTGATTTTTTTCAGCAACAGTTAAGCACCGGTTCACGTACGATCACCGAAGTCTAAGCAACGTCGAGTCTGGTCAGTACGTAGATGGGTGACCGCTTGGGAATACCAGGAGCTGTAAGCTTTGAGGTGCGGCTGGTGTAATGGATAACGGCTCGGAATTGGAAATCGGAAAGCCGAGTTCCAATTCCCGTCGGTCTCGTTATATTCCCTTATGCAAAAATACCCTTGGAAAAATTATGAAATCACCTTTTATCCCCCAGATACGAGTTAATTAGTAGGACTTGTATCAGTAAATCATTATATCGCCAAAAGATTTTTATAAATCTAAAAATATTTTCTGAATTTAAATAACCTTCAAAAGGTTGATAAGCCGTAAAAAACAAACCAATCAATCAGTTTAACATTTATGTCTGAATGATATCATTATTTAATGGATATACTATACTTTTCTCGGCATATATCATAGTAATCGCAGTCTTTACATTATTCGGACTATTGTCCTCATCTTTGTCGACATATTTATTACAAAGTTTCGGTCGTTGTACGCTCTGGCCTTCTTCAGGTGGTTGGAATGTTGAACTGAACCCTTTATTTCGCTCACTGAGGTAGACTGTTTTAGTTCCACGTGCCATATTTAATGGCGGAGCGTACAACGGCCGAAACGTTATAATAAATATGGCGCCAAAGATGAGGACAATAGTCCGAATAATGTAAATAGTTCATTTCAGAAATATAGACGGATAATCGCACTCTGTTATAAACACACAAGGTGTTTCCAAAACTCTCTTCTAAATTTTAAATTGGTTCCAAATTCAATAATCCAAACAACTCTTGGAATGATGACTTCTCAAAAGTATAGTTAGTATCTTAACACTTGACTTTTTTTCTCACATCTGTAATAATTTAATTATTTACTAGCATACTTACTTTTGTCGACGTTCGATCACACAACACCTCTGTTTTTCTTCTGCAGATCTTCCTGTCCCGCTTACCTCTAAGGTAACTCTTTACCATCAATCTTTGGTTCTACTTTGTCGTCCATTCACACACACTCGTTTGATAGGCTACCCTCTCTTTCCTATAGCTTCTTGCCTTTACTATGTCCTCCGAGTTTTACATTTTCCTAGCCCTCTTTCCTCATTTCATATCCCAGAAACTACACTCGTCTCTCTCAAATTTTGAGTATAATTGTTCTTTATCATTCAAATTATCTTTGAAACTTCCTCGTTGACTAAAATTTCAGTTTATGGCCTCTCCTCTTATTCTATGTGCTGTTTCCATTCAGGACGAGGTCTGTTATGGCTCTCCACAATTTCCTATCCATTGCAGCTCTAAGCGATGTTTGTTCACTGAGCATCCCCCCCCAGTTTTTGTTCTGCAACCCATCTACGGAGAATTGTTAGGTAGGTGATCATGGTTTTCCACAATTTCCTATCCTTTGTAGCTCTAGGCAATATTTGTCTCCTTACTATCCCTCCCAGTCCCTGCTCTGCCATCCATTTGCTCGTTAGATAGGTTACTCGCCATTTCTGATCCATTTTGCTTTCAATATATCTTGTGAGTATCAAATTCTCCAAGCCTTATTTCCTCGTTATTTATTCTCAAAATATCGATTGTTGCTTTCTGATTCTGACTACAAGTGCCTGTTTTCTTCCATTTTTCCTTAAAATTTCCTCGTTGATCACATGTTTCCTGTATTCTCAGCATCCCTCAATAGAACCACATCTCTGTTGACTTCAGACTCCTCTTCATCCGCAAGGAAATTGTCCAGCCTTCACTGCCGTGAAGGAGGATTGATATTATTTATCAGTTGAGCAAACATTTCTTTTTTCCGGAATATTGCTGAAACTACATTCTATTAGGTTGGTGCAAAAATAATGTCGTTTTTTGACGTTCAACTTCATGTGAGAAAACGACATTATTTTTGCACCAACCTAATATCAGTTTCACATTTTACCAAGCGACATACAGCTAATTGATGCTGCAACTCCGTTTGGTTTTCCTTTAAGACACCCTTTTTGAATAGCCAACAAAAGGTCAGGAGTGTTCTTTTATTAGGGCGTTTAACTTTTGTTACTGGGTACTCTTCTGAATCCACAAATATCTGTTATCCTCCTCCTCTCAAACACTGTTCAGTTATTTCTTCTCAACATTATATATATATATATATATATATATATATATATATATATATATATATATATATATATATATATATATAAGTTTAAAATAAGCTTAATATTAAAAGCTTAAAATATAAAATAAACTGAGGGCTCAATGCCAAAATGGACGAAATCAGGGTTCCGCCTGACGATTGCATGAAATTCTGAGTAACGTATTTGGCTTTACACATACACACACACACACACACACACACACACACACACACATATATATATATATATATATATATATATATATATATATATATATATATATATATATATATATATATGCGGAGAGATTAATGGTTACCAGCACTAAAAATGAAATCGGTGAGCCGATTTTGAATTCCGCTCAGAGCTGTTGCGTTCATATTTGTAGCACATCTCTTAGGAAAGTTCTGTATCCCTCTTTTCCTCATTCTTGGCTATGGGTTAAATAACATGGTAGACTGGGGTCTCTACCTGTGAGTGGCAACCAGTCTAGAAAATAGAATACTCTATATTATTAACCCTGGATAAATCAAGAATGGGGAGTGCTTTCCTGGTTGGAAAAAGGAAATACACTTTCGATTCTTCTCAAATTGCAATTTTCTTTAGTAGGCATTCTCCATCTAGGCCGGTTGACATTAATTTCACTGTTTAAGAAAATAAAGTCAAACTTTAAAAAAATACATTTTAAAACTACTGTTTACACACACACACACACACACACACACACACACACACACACACACACAAGGATTTTAGTTTTCTTTATACTTTTTCTCTCTTACCAGTTTATTAATTTCGCAAGAAATTAATCGCATTCAAACTTGGAGACGCTGCCCATACATAAGATATTAATCAACTCAGCTTCTTTTTTTTCTTTCTTTCTTCCTTTCGTTCGTTTTTTTTTTCTTTCTTTCTTTTTTGGCTTATATCTTATGCTCGAATTGTTTAAATGGCAGTCGGAAAGAAGTTTTATTACGATCCAACATTTACCGACATCATTACTTACGGCGTGCGTCACACTAAAAATGGCGGAAGCTGTTAGTGTCATTTTTGGCGCCAGACACACAGGTCGACTCAAAAGAAACATCTTGTTCCATATCAGGACTTGATGTGTTTATATCAGATAAAGTCTTGATTATAGGAGACTTTGTTTCTTCTTTTTTTTATTTTATATCGTTCTACTTTTTAATATATTTTTTTCATTATAAAATCTTTTCAGAAAAACCATTCAGTGTTTTTAAAAAAACCTTATACGATGCTTTAATGCAGACTGAAATTTACACTGAGGCAGTGTGAATATTTCTTTTTAGATAGTTAAACAATTTGCAGGACAAAGAAGCATAAGATACTCTGACGTGCCAAAAGTCACGGAAGCAGTAGATAAAGAAGCAAGTAGTGCCACTCTACGTGGATGTCATGGAAATACCCAAACCTACATAAATTATAGTCTGGCCTCCGGTGAGTCGGTTTGAACACCAGATAGGCTTGGCCATGACAAGATAGCAGGATTTTTTGGAATTTGCAAGAGGATGCAAGATAGATGTGGCATCCGATTTCAGAAATTCTGGGGATATTAGACATTCTTAGACTTGTGGTACTGGGAATACCTGATGAAAAGTAGACGGACCATGTATCATCAATTATTTGGACCGGTCAGTTCAGATGCCAGCTAAGGTTATGGTTCGGTAATAGTGTAGAACCCACGAGGATATGACGGCTGTTTGGTAGTTCCTTTGGATAGAGTTTGTTCTTGTGATACAGGCTGGGTTCTGAAGCCGTCACTTATTTTCTAACTTCTACGTTGCACTACTCCATCATCATCAGCACACGTATTAAATCTTGGAGACGCTGCCCGTACGTAAGATGTTAACACTTTGCCTGTCCTGCACATCATATGTGATTCACAGGACATGTGATATTTCCACGTCCGTGCATCATATGAAGTACACAGGGGCCATGATTTTAAAAGAGTGGTAAAACTAAGGGCGCTTAAGAAACGAGTCCAGTACTGAGCAGGACGGCTGAGAAAACGCCTAGTATAATATTTTATGCATTATATATGACCACAGGACGCTTGACTGTTTTTAGATTTATGACTACTGTCAGATCACATGTGATGCACAAGTGTAACAAACTTATGATGTGTATGTTTATATTATGTGAAACATATATCAGCAGATTCTATTTGTCAAATAAGTTGCCTTGCAGTAGCTATAAATATTAAAACAAACTTGAACGTTTGAATAGTACGTACGTTACTAAACATTCTGTGTCCAATTAGCAACACCACTAGGCCGAGTGATTCTTTGCGTCGATGCCGTTAAGAGGGCAACCCTGGTAAATTATGGGTACGTGATCTGACAATGGTTGGCGGTAACATCTTTCATCAAGTATTTCCAATACCGCACGTCTGAGAATTTCTGTCACCAGAATTCCAGAAATAGGATACCTCACCCATCTAACATCTTTTTCAAATTAAAAAAAAAAATCATTGACCCAATTTCCCCCAAAGCAATGTGTTATTCTAGGAGTATAAGGTACTTCACAATGACTGTCTCTGAAGTTCTCCTTCAGCTTGGGGAAAGACAAAGTCACAGGGGGCAAAATTTGGACTATAGGGAGGGAGGGAGGGAGGGAGGGTGACGGACAATTTTGATTCCCATCTCTGTCAACACAATACTTTATTGCATAGTGTGCTTCCCAAATAATCTGCTCATCCCGAATGCATTCTTCAGACTAGTCATCAGTGATGAGCAGTGTTTTGTAGGGTGTGTCTAGTGGGTTGTCACGGGCGTCTCCTACTATCTGGAATAACAAAATTTGGCAGGTCAGCTTATTAGATGTAGAGTAATTATATACTAAAATTACAATAATATTGCGCAGTTTTTAGCTGCCTCCCATAAAAAAAATTTCTGAAGCATACCTCGTGCATATATATATATATATATATATATATATATATATATATATATATGTATGTATATATATATATATATATAGTCCATTATATATATATATATATATATGTATGTATATATATATATATATATATATATATATATATATATATAGTCCATTATATATATATATATATATATATATATATATATATATATATAGAGAGAGAGAGAGAGAGAGAGAGAGATATATAATGGTCTCTCCCGTCTTTTTCGAAGTGTAAGTGTAAAGCAACTCAGTTCCTAGAAACTGTGACCAGACCACCCGCACATATGATTTGATTATAGTGGTGAAGGCTTTGTGCAGAACCATCCACACTTTTTGAAGAGATGAACACAGGATCTTGGGTTCTTATGAGTGAGTAATATATATAGCATGAAACAGCCTGTCCCCTCTGAGTGTTGACTTCAATGTTCACTTTTATATTTACCTACGCTTTATCCATGATATTGAGCACTTTATACCATAAATATAGCACACCTTAAAACTACATTTCTTCAGATATATATATATATATATCCAAGTATAGGATTGGTTTATACGGAATAAATCCCAATAACCAACAAATGCTATTCTTAAAAAAGTGCTCAATACAGAGTAGAGCAAATATTATTATTTATTCGAAAATTATAACATAAATATGTTATAAAATCACTACAAAAATAACCATTTTGTTTCAACACTTCTGGTGTCTTGAACACCATCACTTGATAAGACACCAGAAGTGTTGAAACAAAAAGGCTATTTTTGTAGTGATTTTATAACATATTTATGTTATAATTTTCGAATAAATAATCATATATATATATATATATATATATATATATATATATATATATATATATATATATATATATATGCAATGTATCTTTTTTAAAACATGTTTTATTGAATAATGTTGTCTACTTATTTTCATAATAATCCTTTTTAGTTCTATAATTAGCTTCTTGATGTTAAATTGAAATTCAGCAAGGAAGGCGCCGTAGTTTTTGTTAACCCAAGTACTTTCGATTTCCTCCGAGATCATCCTCAGTGGTGTATTGCAAAAAACTGATTATAACTTTGATCATTGGGATGGTGATTTTTGTAAACACCAGTGGACTAGCTCTGTTATAATTATTTTAAATTATAAATTTTAAATTTATCAGTTGTTTTTTTATTTTTTTTTTAAACAAGCGTTTTATTATAAGTGGGTATCCAAAAATGGTATAAATGCATATAGTATTGGTGACCATACACTCAGCGTACATTTTCTTTCATACATACAATAACCGTTTTTAATTACGCATAGATCGATACAACCACTGAAAATACTGCATAAAATATGAGTAGCCTGACGATTGCGTCTAGCATGAAACAGCCTGTCGCCTCTGAGTGTTGATTTCAATGTTCACTTTTATATTTACATACGCTCTACCTCTGATATTGAGCACTTTATCCCATAAATATAACACACCTTAAAACTATATCTCTTCATAATATATATATATATATATATATATATATATATATATATATATATATATATATATATATATATACCTTAATACCTTAAACTAAACATTTAAGATAATCAACCCAAAAATAAACATAAACTCTAATTAAATAAACAAATTAGGTAAATAATAAACATTTTAACAAACTACAAATGCACACATAAACACAAGTAGATGTAATAATAATAATCAATAGGACATAATTAAGTACTCAATAAAAGATAACGACAAAAAAAGTTAACAAATAGTACTATAAAACAGATATAAATGACCACATTCGGATGCACAATTATTTCTACCCAATAACTTCAAGAATAATTTGAAACATAACCATTAGGTCCTACCCAGTATCCGTTAAGATAATGAAATATACCTTGCTACCCGTAATGCACTATTCACCAGCCTTTATTATATATGAACTAAAACAAAACACACATGGCCTGAAGATTGCGTTCAAGGATGAAACTGTTGCTACTTGGTGTTTACCTCAATGTCCACTTTTATACTTATATACGTTTTTAACATTGAGCACTTTTACCCTTAAATATCAGTCACTTTTGTGCCATGCGTGATACATGACTGACGAGGTATATTTTTTCCCGCAGTAGGTTGCCATTTCTTTCTGTGGTAGAGCAGTTGCCACCCAGTCTGTCTTGCTATTTACCCATAGCTGGGGAGAGAAGAGGAGGATTTATACCTTTCTCAAGGATATTAACACGTAAGTAAACCTAAGGATTTGACTGGAATTCGAACTCGGCTCAATCCGAGCTGCTATCCAATACTCCACCGTGCCTCCTTAAATGTCATAAAAGAGATACAGTCCACGATGGAGAAAGAGAGTAACAACACACTACGTATCTCTGGTTAAGATACGTAGATGACACCTTCATACTCTGGCCATATCAGGAAGATGTCCAGGTTCTGATGGACCATGTGAACTCAAGAAGATCATCGATATAGTTCACGATGGAGAAAGACAGTAACAACACACTCCCATTCTTGGATGTTCTAATATCTCGAACAGAGCATGGGTTCAAGACATCCGTATACCGCAAACCGAGATTCACCAGACAGTACCTCAATTTCAACTCCCACCATCCATAGAGCGTAAAGAAAGGAATCGTCTTCTGTTTACAACAACGAGCAAAAGTCATAAGTGGCGACCCAGTGACATTTGATAAAGAATTGGTCAGCATAAGCAGTATCCTACAACGTAACAACTAACATGGGTACATGGCATCAGCCCCAAAAAACTGGGATAGGCGGGTACAAGAGGAGGACAACAACACTCAGAAAACAGTCTACCTGATTTATGTGAAGGGGTTATAGGAGAAAATACAAAGGATCTGCAATCTATATAACATCAGGACAACCTTCAAAGCTGATCGACACTGTGCAGACACCTCTCCCGAGTAAGAACCCCCATAGCAGCTGCGAAAATAAATATAAAGGGGGGACAGGCCTCCCCCTTATGGTTAGGCTTCGAAAATACCAAAAAGCTGTAACACGAGAAGTGGGAAAAACAGACGTGGCTGATCACATATGGAGAGAAAAGGGAGATCACAGCCCTCTGTGGGTTAAGTTGAAATCATAGACAAAGAACATCATTGGAAAATTCGTAAACTTAAGGAATCAGCACATATACTAGGCCATAAAAAATATCCTGAACAGACCAAGCATAGAAATGAATACAATATGGGAATCAGTAATAAGGAGCGCGATTGAAAAGCAACAGAAACAACGAAAATTGCAATATGAGTTCTGGTAAATAAATCATGTAATGATAACAGCAAAAATTGCAATATGAGCACTGGTAAAAAATGATTGCTGAAGACATTAAGTTTATGAGTCCCAGAAATTCATACACAGATGTCCTTAAGGACACATGGCACAGTGGATAAAGGCATTGGTTAGATCCAGTGACAGGACCCAAAGAGTTGGGAGTTCAATACCTGGAGAACTTGGAGAGGTGAATTAACAGGAGATAACTGATAACTGACATCCATTAGACATTGCACGTGGAACGAGAGCAGTCTACCCCGGCGTGCGAAATAAAGGGTTCAGTTCGACATTCCAACCAACTGAAGAAGGCCGGGGCGTATAACGGCTGAAACGTTGTGATAAATATGCCAACAAAGATGAGGACAATAGTCCGAATAATGTAAATAGTGTACATAATACCTCATCTCAGAAATATAGACATATATATGCATATATATACATATATATATATATATATATATATATATATATGTGTAAATTTTGATATACATGTATATATGTATGTATGTATATATATACATATATAAATTTGATATATATATATATATATATATATATATATATATAAATATAAATATGCATGCTAACCATTACAACCATCACCTCAAATTTTTTATATATATATATATATATATATATATATATATATATATATATATATATTCATGCTAACCGTTACAACCATCGCCTCAAATTTTATATATATACATATACATATGTAGCATAATGAGAAGCCACGTATACTTTCTTGAAATGCAAAGTCCGACAGTTATTTAATCAATTTCTGAGGAAGGATCGAGGCGGTCTGAAATATCAAATATAAATATATAAAAACATATAATTAAATACTTTCACAAAAAAACATTCAATTTTTTTCTTTTAATTTGCAACTTTTCAGTTGTTTTATCCATATTATATACATATATATATATATATATATATATATATATATTATAAATTAATAGATTTAAAATATGGTTTTACCGCTACACAGTGATAACCATGTTTCAGAAATGGAAGCTAAAGCCCCTGAATTTAATTTTGTTATTAAACCAAAGACATTAGTTCCATTTCCTCATCAAGCGAATTTTGGAGTAACTTACTTTTAGCTTCCATTTCTGAAACATGGTTATCACTGTGTAGCGGTAAAACCATATTTTAAATCTATTAATTTATAATATTAATGCTCTGTAAATTTAAATTTACATTGAGCACTATTGTGTAAAAATAAAAATATCTATAAGAACACCGGATTTTATATCTTACTGTTCTTTCCTTTTTATTTATATTTATTTATTCATATATATATATATATATATATATATATATATATATATATATATATATATATATATATATATATATATATATAATTTGTTTATTTGATTACGAAAATGTCTCACGGCGTCCAATGCGCTGGTGTTATGACTGGGCTCTTTTCTAACAGCGCTTGAAATGGACAGCTATTGCGAATGAGCGTTAGTCCACCAAATGCTCTTTTAAAGCATACGTCTGAGGACGGCAAATGCAGTGTTCACTCACCAACCACCCCCTCTCCTTACAAATTCTAATGACGTGAATTTTCCGATAGCCTAACCATCCTGAATATCAGGCATCTTTTACTGGACTTACACCACCTACATCTACGCATGCACGTATCACGTCGAACGAATTCTCCGTATCGAGCGAGTTTCTCTTCGTTGGAGATGACGGCGGCGGCACCGTCGACAGATCGCAGCTGGTCGCCTCTCTGCTCGCACAAAGAGACACGCGGTCACGTGGCTTGCAAGGAACAAGATTTAATTAGAGCTTACAGCGTGACGCCGGAATGTCTCTCTTCCACAGACATTACTGATTGTCGAATTTCTCTTGGATGCTCGCTTCACGTGATTAACGAACACACGTCAGAATCTCTCGACGCGCGTCGTTTTCTTACTTGTATGTCACTAAGTGTATTTTCCTCTTTAGCTAATTTTATCTATCTATCTATCTTAGACTCTTCATATCTAATTTTTTTTTCATTTCTATCTCTCTATCTCAGTCACTTCGTATCTATCTTAGACTCTCCATATCTATTTTTCATATCTATCTATTATTATTTTGCCATTTCTTTTTTTATGAGGAATTGGCATGTTTATTGCGTGTATCTGATCATCATTTTTTATTCATAAAAGTTGGTTAAAGACCATCGGAGGTTCTTGTTAAGGATTTTTTGTATATATATATATATATATATATATATATATATATATATATATATATATATATATATACAAAAAATCCTTAATATATATATATATATATATATATATGATAAAAATATAGGTGTCCTCAATGTCCACGCTACCCAGTAACGTCGTCGGTCGCTGGGCGTTTCGATCCACACCGCCCATGACCACGATGTGTTCTTTGATCTCAGAGCTGTGAAGATCGAATGTCATCGGTAATTCGGAGCGCTGGTTCGAGTCACGGTGAAGCTTTATAATGAAAGAAATAAAAACGTTCTCGCAGACGAAATAAAAACGGAAGACTCGTCAGGTTAGTTTTAAATTGGCTTATATAGTTCTTCGTACAAAAATTAACCCTTCTCTTTTTAAATTTCTATAGTGACACTTTGCTCTTCTAAATCTTGGAACAGGATTCAAAGTCAGGAAATTCTCCCGGCAACAGTTCACCCAGGGTTTTGTTAGCAGCTCATCTGGTCTTTTTCTAACTCTCTGCCTGAGTCGCCAACGCGATCTGCTTATATCGAATCTTGCCCACGACTGGTCAGTATCGTTCTCGGTCAACTGGTTATTGGTTGCTGGGCATTTCGATCCACACCGTCCCTGAACACGTTATTCCCCCGTTAACAGGTAATGCGAGGTTTTTGCCAGAGCTCGTCCGGTCTTTGCCGCTCGTCTCTCTCTCCTTCTGTGTGAGTCGCCAACGCGATCTGCTTATATCGAGTCCGGCTCAAGACTGGCGTTGTTTCAACTGGTCTGAGGTTTCGGTAATTCCCCAACTTTCTGATTTAGTTGCAGATACCGTCTCGCCTTTATAACTCATAATTTTTCTTATTTATGCTACGTACCATTACTTCCAAATGGGTGGAGGTGAATTTTCTCCTTTTCTCCTCCTCTCCCGGTATTCCATCTGTGCCCATCCCCCACGGGGAATTTTTGTCTGTCTTTTTGATAATTCTGATTTTAAACCGAGTCAGCGAAAGGCTGGTCTTATTTTAATCATTGATTTTCCATAAAAAATATTATTTCCCGGTTTTTGGTCTGGTTTGTTCTAGTGCACCTTAAACAGCCATTCCACACCCGCAACCCTCAGGTTATCCTGCAGACCTTACAGGTTCGTTTCTCATTTCAATATCCTTTTCGTTTGACAGATTAAGTTTTATCTCCTGAGTTGTTTATATTTCCACTATTATATTTCAGGTGTCCCTTTGGCCTGGCCTGCCAATCGTAACTTCCTTCTTTGTTGACGACCATAACTCACCTTTTCTCATTTCTGTTTTTAATTCTCACTCTTAGCGAATAACCCGGAATATACCTTTCCACCTGCACGACGATTTCTTGATATTCTCTCTTTCTCCTCTCTCATATTCCTAGCTCATATTTTTACATTATCCCCTTTAATTCTACCAGTGTCATATATATATATATATATATATATATATATATATATATATATATATATATATATATATGTATATCAGTGAACATTGAAGTCAACACTTAGTCAACAGTCTGTTTCATGCTAGACGTAAACGTCAGGCCACGAGTGTTGTTTGTTTTTTCTCGAAAATTTATATATACGGGTTAGTGGGGAATTGTCGGTAGTCTATTTTGGCGGTTATTTTGCCGGAAGTCGTTTATTTGTTTATTTATTTGGGTTAAATTATTTTGCTTGTTTTTATTTATTTTTTAATAAAAAACAACACTCGTGGCCTGACGATTGCGTCTAGCATGAAACAGACTGTTTGTGTGCGTGTGTGCATAAAGTGTATTTAGGCAGCAATTTTTAAACACACTTCAATATGCGTATATTGAAATGAGTTTTAAAAATACACATAAAAATTCCAGCTTTCCCGCTTAAATGATGTCACCTACAGTAACTTAAAATTGGTTACATCAAGAATTAAACAGAAACAGTTGCCTAAATATACGCAGAAAAAAACAATCTTTGAAAACGAATGTAGTAACATTCGAAAGTACTCGGAAAAAATTACTGCTAACATAAAAGAAGTAATTCAGAAATTTAAAAAATTTAACAAAAAAATTTTATATTTTTTAACCAAACATGGAGAAAAACGTCTTATTTAATGTTGGTTGCTTTTCTTTTATTACAACAACCTCCAAAATTTGAAGTCTTTCTTTACACTGTGTTCCATATAAAATGTTAGCGTTATCTACTAAAATTTGTCTTCTGGTTATATTGTTTTGCTTATTTATTATATGTGCGTGAATTGCACTAGATTTTGACAAATGTCAAGTCAGTCGACGGAAGAGTGTGGTCCGTGTATGTTCAATGTAAGAATTTTATTTTTTTGTTTGTTGGTTGTTACTGTTAGAGATACGACACTATAATTCGGACGCATTTGGTTACAATAAAACAATTCAATGGAGGCTTTAGTTTTGTTTATATGAAGTTGTTCGCTGATATTATTTTTTCTAAAC
>OZ038482.1:109134829-109294829 GCA_964036315.1 Acanthosepion esculentum | reverse complement strand
TTTCGATTAATCGGTTCTAATGTCTTTGCTGACTTCCTAATGACTGATATGATAAGCGTAGTTGTAATTCTCTGCTCGAATTACTTTCAATAGGAGACATTCGAACTTATACTAAGTTGAAACTTAATATTACATCACACTTTCAGTTAATTCATTCATTTAACACCACTGTTCTTACTCTGGTCTTGTTTCTTTTCCTTGTTAAATGTGTGTTGGAAAATATAAATTCAATTACGGGTGACTGGCAGGACCCAAATCATGAAAATATAAAGCCCGAAATAATTGTTCAGTCAAAATGCTAATTTAACGTACAGATTGAAATAAACCCATTAATCATTTTTGCTTTTAACAAATAGATTACTTGTCAATGTTTGCCCCGCCTGTGTAACTTTTCTTCAAATGTTAAAAAATCAAATTCAGATTAGTGGATGCATACGCACCTCCGATCTAGCTCTAACATATGGGCGGGAAACAGGCTAGTTACCTTCAATGCCTTGTAAACCAATCTGGTTACATTCCAACACTGGCGACTGAACCCTGAACTACCACCAATCAAGGGGTGATAACCAGCACTTTCCTTATAAAATAACATTCGTTATTCATTGATCCAACAGCCAGTGCTACCGTTCTTTTAAATTTATAAAATCTTTCTATTAAAAACAATTTTTTAGGAAAATAGGTTGTCTCAAGTCCACTAAATGTTATTGCTTTTTCTAGTATTGATGGGGGCTTTCTTCCTAAGTGTGGAACATCAATATTTTGATTACATCAGTTTTTCTCTCTTTAAATTTGCTGTGCATTTTAGTTGTTACTACTGTTGGAAATCCTCAACTGATATCGTTTTTTGTTATTTGGCACAGTACGCAGTGATTCTGCTGGGGTTCAAAGAATGGAGTTCTCGCCGACCTGAAGGGTTTATTCGCTAGAAGCCATTTTTCATTATTGATCTGACAATGCGGTTACATGCAATTGATAGCTGAAGCATTTCTGGAGGGGTTGGGTACCAAATATTATATCCATATTTCTCGATCTGATGAGGCTATTTAAGAACATAACCCAAGCTCTTCGATTAATGTTGTTTTGTAGCATTTTTCCGTGTTGGACAAAAGTACCCCTAGCGCTGCCTATCCAGTTTTCAATTTCGTTTACTCCTATACTAATACATGCCATTATAAAATATAATAAATAAAAAAAATGTAAAATTAATTCGTTTAAAACAGCCGCGCGCACTCCCATATGTAGAAGACTCACTTGGTGACGGGCTAGAAATGCAACGTATTATACTCTCTTCAAAGAACTCAAAATATCACTTTCACTTTTTCAAATAGTCTGCATACCGTATATACTGGTGTAATGCGCCATGTTTTATTTTAAATATAGTTCTACTTTTTCACTACAGTAAAAGGATATAAAATTTGGTCAATGGCATAGCAAGGGCCAGCAGTAGATACGCTAATTTTATATCTCGTGTATGATGTGACCCCCTTAAAATTAGCTTAAAAATTAGGTCTGCAAAAGTCGCTTGATACACGTAATTCTTTTCGGGATCATCATTGATGCGTTTTCTTTAATCTCGCCCAATACGTTTGTAAACTGGATTTTAGTTCCGGCAAATGTTAGAAGACAAATGGAGACATATCTAGATTGTTGTGTTCGGGAGGAACAACAGACCTTGACGATCTTTATCTGAAAACAAAAATCTGCATGAGTCAGGTTTGGTTTGGTTTGGTTTGTTTTACGGCATATCAACCTTAATGGGTCATTTAATGGCGACAACTTTTTTTCCCCTGGTAATATTTTTTTGTCAAAAATCTATTTCTGTCAATATTTTTTCCTCAAAAATATATAGCTGGTAATATTATTTTTCCAAAAACGTATAGCTGGTAATATTATTTTTTCAAAAACGCGTAGCTGGCAATATTATTTTTCCAAAAACGTATAGCTGGCAACACCATTCTTAAAAAAAATAAAACGTATAGCTGGTAATATTTTTTTTTTCAAAAGCGTACAGCAGGTAATATTATTTTTTTCAAAAACATACAGCTGGCAATCAAAAACATATTATCAGAGGCCTTGCTGTTGGACGAAGTTTAACGTCTTACCCAAGACGCGGATGTAGTTTATCGTCATACCCAGGACGCGGATGTAATATGTGTATTAACTATTTGCCCATACCTGGGACCCTAACGGGTGCTACCAGCCCGGGTCAGGGTGGACCTGGGAACACCAGCAATTGAGAGGTGGTTCCACACTCCTCAAAACTTCCTGATCAGAGGTCTTGCTGTTGGGTGTAGTTTATCGTCATACCCAGGACGCGGATGTAGTTTATCGTTATACCCAGGACGGGCATTAGTCAGGATTACCTATTTAGATCATTTTAATTTTACTATATTGATCGCCCCGATTTTTTTTGGAATTATGACCCTGGGTTTCCAACATCGATGACATCTATTCTTTTATATTGATAATATTGATTTTGTTTCTGTACAGAATTGATTCGGGTCATTGAGCGTATTTTGGCTGGGATATTTTATGCAAATCAAAATACAGAGAACAATTAAATAAGTTGATTTCAAAATAATTCTGTTTTTTTTTTCTTCTGACGTCTTCTTCTTCCCAGTCTGTGAAAGTCATTTGTTTGACGGAGGCCTACCCCAGATACATAGAGAGGAATGAGTCATTACTATACCGCACTGGCCCAATGCGTGTCATGTTTGGGTGATCATGTCTTTTTTTTTATTGGAATTCGAACTCGGTTCTCCGACTCCTAATTCCGAGCTGTTATCCATTGCACCACCAGAACATCCAAGTTTACCCCACATGGTACCCCCAAGCGGTCACCCATCTAGGCGTACACCCAGTTTCGACGTTACTTAATTTCAGTGATCGGACGAGATCCGGTGTTTCAACATTTTATGGCCTCTTCTAACGTCACTGGTTCAAAAAGTTTTTATAATTAAATATCGATATTAATGTCTGTCACAGTTCAGTTTTCTGGGCGGAAGCCAGTCATGTATACATTGCAAGAATTAATTCTCGATAATATAATTATATTTCCAAGACATAAATTTATCATTTTTCTTTCTCAATGAGATTTTCACGCCAATAGTTATTATGCTTAGAATAGCTTAGTTTTGGCTCAAGGCCACAAGTATGGAGCTCCCAGTGAGGATTCAGCTCATTAATTAAGAGTAAAGATTTGCAATACCAGTTTGTTAACTATTACACCAATGATGTATATAGGCGCCTGGCCTTGTGGTTAGGACGTTATGAGAATTTAATTTTGTCAAGGAGATGATTTCTTGCTAATATCGTTCTAGGGAGATGAACCCAACGCGTGGTTAGGTTTAGGAACTGCCTGAAAAAATATACTAAGAGATGACCCAAGACTTGATAGTGAAATTGGGTAGACGAAATTGTCCGGTATCCGGTTGTATTATTACGAAGCGAAAAGTCATCGAGACCAACGTTTCGTGCGTATTGGCCATGTTCAAAACTGTTGATCATGCCAGATTGTGCTATCTCACTCAATTGTGTTATGGTCCTCTCAGAATAGTTACAGTATAAACCACAATTTGGCTCTGAATTTAAAAAAACAAAAATGTTCCTAACCAGGCACATGCAAAAGGCAATAATCAGTCATTCTTACAGACGAGTATATACGAATAGTCGGCCATTACATTACCATTATTTACAACAGAATGAGGTATCGATTTAAAAAATTAATCGGCTGTAGATTCTACTGAAAGTCAACTGAGAACTTCACACCTCCAGCACTCTCCTCAGTATTCAGGGTTTTAAATAATGCAGTCATCTAGATGGTTTCCGTTCTTTCTCGGATGTCCATCTCTTCTCAATATTTACCCTCACAAGGCGGGATGTGGCACAAGGCCGGTTTTCCGAACGCGTTCGCCCGGGCAAAAATTCCCCGTAAACACCGCATACACGGGGTCGGGGGGCTGTCTATCTCCCCAGACGAGACACTGCCTGTAGACATAGGCTTGTCCGAGTTTCCCTCCACCCGAAGACAGAGACTCGACAGAGTTTTGTTCCAGTTTTTTCTCACCACTAGTGTTTTCCCAGTCTTTCACTCAATTTTAATGTTGTTCGCTGATCTTGTAACGGGTTTTTGTCTCCTTGTTCACGATGACAAGATTTGGTCATTTTTTAAAATCAATTCACCACAAGCATGCTCCCGTACGATCTATGAAGTTAAGCAACATCTAGTCTGCCCAGTACCTAGGTGAGTGACCCCATGGGAATACGAGATGTTGTAAGCTTTGTTGTGTGGGCAATGTAATGTATAATGGCTCAGAATTGTTAATTGGAGAGCCGAGTTTCAATTCCCGTTGGGTTCGTTATATTGACTTACGGACAACTACCCTTGGGAAAGGTATGAATCAACTTCTTCTTCTCCCTCCAGCTATGGGTTAATTAGTAAGACTTGTATCATTAAATCATTATTATATATATAAGAAAAAAACCTTAAAATTGAAAAATGTTTCCTGGCTTTAAATAACCTGTAATGGGTTAACCCGTAGAAAAACGTGTCACTTAATCACCCAAGCAAGGTGATAATGCCACTAAGACGCAAGGGGCTACTGGGAGTGAAATAGAATGAAAAGACTTTAGAAGAAATCGGAAACTTACTTCTAAATATGAACCACTCCTGTTCAAAATACTGTGGAAGAGTGTAAACCGGGAATTAAGCAAATCTGTTGGCAAACCTGTCTACTACTACTACTACTAAAGACTAGATCATGTGATCCGCTTCAATTTCAAAAGCGTATATTTTATTCTGGGCACAAAGCTGCCCAATGTCAGACCATAACTTTGTCTTAAAGAATGCTGTTTTGACTGAAAGAAAAATAATCTATTAATCTTTTAAAGTAAATTGATGTCGAGTCTCATACAATGTATCTCCCCCTCCCCAAGTCTCGCACAAAAAGTACAACTAATACAATGTGAAGTAATTAAAAATAGCAACGAATGAAAGTTGAATGCTATAGAATAACTTTAAAACCAGCGTTTAAACAGGGTGCGGTAGAAATAACTCCCACTTAATGGTAAAACACTGGATAGATGAAGAGACCATTGCCACTAATGCCTTACCGTTATGTGGAATGTATTTCTTGGAAGTATATGTGGGAGGTATTTCTGCCGCGCCGTCTATTTAAATATTAATTGTCTGTGTATCTTAAACGTTTTGGAGTTAGTTGTATTTCTTCAACCCTTTTATATATATATATATATATATATATATATATATATATATATATATATATATATATATATACCATCAATAAAATCGTTATTTTTTTCTGAAGAAGTTCCTTCTCGGAACGAAACGCGTCTCTACTCAGTTTTTCTTCTTGCCATTCATTTGTCTATATATTTTATTCGCTTAGATATATTTTGTCTTTTCAATTTGTATTTGCATTGTCAAATTCCAGTCTTACTGCAATTTCAATGGATCACCTCTTCTACCCAGTTGCGCCTAATTATGTTTTATTGTTTTTTATATCCTTTCCTTCTCTTAGAGGTTTCGGGTTCAATCATGATAATCGTATTACCGGCAGCTTAGCGAATCAATCCTTTGCTCAGTACACAAGTTGTTTTGTTTTTTGTTTTTTTTTAAGGTAAGATTTTTTTTACAGTAAGATTCCCCCTGTACAAAGCCCGGAGGCCACTGGAAGTAAAGGGTTATGTTAAGGGGTAGTTTATATGTATAGGAGTGGAAGATAACGGTTAACTCTAGACTTGATCAGGTTAAGATTGTAGTGACTTGGAAGTTTTTTCCACAGGGCGTTGGTTCGCAGGAAGAAGCTATTTGAGTGGATCTTACTTCTCACCAATTGAATACGAGGGGTGTGGGTGGTTTGCTACTACCTAAGTGGCAGAGCGAGTCCTAGCCGTGAAGGTTAGACCCGGCGAAACCAAGGCATGTAGTTCGTCCGAACACTTTCCATGGCAGTAGCGATAGAGCAGCGAGAAACACATAAAATCCCGCCTGTGAAAGAGAGAGAGATAGTTTGGAGGGTGGAAGCAGTGCTGCCACCTACGCTCTTCCAGTGATGTCAGATATCAACCAGGAGTCCTGCAAGGCAAAATCCTTTCTGGAAATAGTCCCAGGCATACCAATCACAAAAGGGACAACTTGAGCTTCTCTTTGTTAATACTTCGTCTGTATTCTCGCCTGCTCCATTATTATTATTGTTGTTATTAGGAAAACTGTTATTGGTTATATCAAGAATAGCAATCATGAGATATCTTAGCCAAAACTTTCTTTCACTGTAATGTTTACGCATAGATAAACAAATTCTGGTGGTAGGGAAAGACAATACAATAATCAAGCAGTCAGATTTTAAACTCGAGTGTATAGATTACATTTACCAAAATGGATGCTAAATGCACCATACTGCGCCACTACAAGATATGACGCTGAAACAGTGCTGCTGAAATTTGCCATTTGAAAGAGTTTAACGTCACACAGCAGGAGTATAATGTCAACAAGTGCTTTGCTGTAGCGATTCTATGTGAAACTTTGAAGGTCGGAATTATCTCGTCACACTTGTCACTGGGATGCATCCATCTCCCCTTATCTGTCTATCTGACTGTCTCGTGTTTGCCTGGTCAATTTTTCGCCAGCAAAAGTTAAGCGAGACCAACGATAGCCATTGTTAGCTGCCCGTGTCTACGCTAACCTTTATACTCTAATAAAGATGACTCACATGTACAATCGGTGCGACAGAAATCAATATCTGGTTTCGTGCCGACGGTCAGCGGTATTTACATGTTGTTCAGCCATTTTGGAGTCACTCAAAATAACAGCTCTGTCTGACAACGGACGTAGTAGCGTGACGCCAGACAACTCATCGCAAATTATCACATTATCATGATAACTATTGTATCTCGACGTGATAAGCACGCAGCAACGACATCAGTATAGTAAGCCGCATCAAAACCAACGTGAAATAAAAATGGCAAAGTTTAATACCTCTCACTCACGTTTGTGTGTGTATGTGTGTGTGTGGGTGTTTGTGTGTGCGTGTGTATATATATATATATATATATATATATATATATATATATATATATATATATATATATATATATAAAAGTGAACATTGAAGTCAACACCCAGAGGCGATAGTCTATTTCATGCTAAACGCAATCGCCAGGCCATGTGCGTTTTGTTTTTGCTCGACTTTGCATATATATATATATATATATATATATATATATATATATATATATATATATATGTGTGTGTGTGTGTGTGTGTGTGTGTGTGTGTGTGTGTGTGTGTGTGTACAGCTCAGTGATGCATTGTAGGTATTCTGTTGCATTGTGGGTAGTCTGTTATATCATTCTAAATGTTATTTTGGTGGGCGATTTTTGTTAATTTGTTCAATATTTACTGAGTTTATTTACTTATTTGTTTGTGTGGATTAATTTATTTGACTAATTTTTGTTTATTTTGTTTTATTTATTTATTTTCATTTATTCTTGTTCATTTCGGTTTTTGATATTTAAGTAGCATAGTAAAAATTGGTTTTCATGTCTGCATTTTTAGTTGCGTTCCAATCGTTCATTTAGTAGTTTGTTTTGGTCTGGGAAATTAATGATGACTATTTTTTCCTTCAGGTAGAGTTTTTGGGTTGATTGCTGCTGGCTGATGTTCTTTTTCATATTTTAATTTAGCATGAAACAAACTGGATGTTAACTTTTATATTTACATACGCTCTCTCCATGATAGTGGACACTTTAATGCATAAATATAGCATATCATAGAACTATAATTCATTATAAATATACATATATATATATATATATATATATATATATATATATATATATATATATATATATATATATATATATGTATTAAAAAGAAGAAAGTAACCGAAAACGTTTTTGGTTGTAATGTGGATTATTTTTTAAAAATATATATTTTTTTTTTTAATTCCACATTACAACCTAAAACATTTGCGGTTTCTCTCTATTTAATATATACATTTTTCTTACGTTGGAATAACTATAACCACTTCCCTATATATATATATATATATATATATATATATATATATATATATATATATATATATATATATATATATATACATATATATATATATATACGTGTGTGAGTATGTGCGCGCGAGTGCGAAAGGGAGATGAAATTTCGTTTCTGAAGGACATTATTTGACGTTTTATTTGGGTTAACCATATATATATATATATATATATATATATATATATATATATATATATATATAGCCTAACTAACACGTAAAATCATGACCTTCAAAAATCGATGTTCGCTTCGATCAAGGAAAGTTGAAATGAATATTAAGCTCAAACCCCAGGGGTCTATCCGTCATGCAGTACCTCTTCTTCAGGAGAGGGATGGAGTCATTACTCGGTGTCTCAGGTGTCCCAAAAAGGGTAAACGCCGTTGGGGCTTGAGCAATATTACCACGGTCTTGTCGTTAAACCCATTTTAAAATAACCTTATTCACATTCGGTATCGACGTCGGCACACTGTAATCTATCTATCTATCTATCTATCTATCTATCTATCTATCTATCTATCTATCTATATCTATATATATGTGTGTGTGTTTGTGTCTGTATGTCTGTGCGTGTCTGTGTGAGAAAGAGAAAGAAAGAGTGAGATAGAGAAAGAGACAGTCTTGTAGACTACCCTGTGTAGCATAGTACTAAAAGCTCACTAAGATAAGCGTTGATGGTATGGTTTTTGTAACAAGAAGGTTTTTACCAGGTGTGAAAGATGTGGGAGCAGTGAATAAACACATTTTTGATTTACAAGCTGCACTTTTTAAAGACAACCGCAAAAAATGATCAACCCATTTCATGCCTACTTTCCCTGCAGCATCGTGTTCGACTTTTTGTCCACTCTTACTATACACCAAAAAATAGGTGTCATTTATTATTTGCCAGGATAATAATAAATTGTACATTGGTGACTTCATTTTAATTCCCGTATTATTTAAGAGATACATCATATCAAAATATCACAAGTTAATAGTGAATTTTTTTTTCGCGTGCGGAAACTGAGCATCGTTTTCCTATACACAAACTTTGCATAATATATCCATCTCTCACTTTGTATCCCGTCACTTCAGTGCAAGCTTCAGTCATCACTTTTATCCCTCTTTCGACTGCCCGAGTACTGTTTGGCCACTTGGATACTACTAATGGTGACTCAAGAATGTCATTAACCTGTTGATATGATAGAGAAACAAAGTAAGGAAGCTCAGTCTTGAGTTCATTTATCGAGTTAATCATGGAATGATAGTCTTTTGCTTGCCACTTTAGTTTGGGGGGTCACCAGTTTTCTCATATTGACTACAGTAGGCAAATTCTTATTCCCATCTCCATCATCGCTGCCCTCCTCATCAGTGAATTCCATACAGTATTCCACCTTGATACGCAGGGAGGACTTGGCTCAATAGCAGATAATTCATCACCAACAACAACTGTAAAACAGTTTTACAAATCATAAACAGGTATTTCTGAGCCCAGGACAGATCTTTCTCCACTTCTTCATTCAGTCCATGGAAGTCAGTGAAACTGACTGGCTGTAAGGCAGCTGGATTGGCAGCTTAGACAGAGGCTCCTTAATCTTCTTTCCAATGGGACCATACCAATTCTCTGGACCACTTGCTTTGCCATCAGAGTGATAGAAATCTGCACGGAAAAGCGGCTCATTTCGTGAAGCTGACAGATGAAATAATGGCGCGGTTGACTAAGTAAGATTTTAAGATGGTGAATGGCTCCATTTCCTGATCCTACATTTACATTGGTTCCATCACTACCAACGCATACAATGGGCTGCTGGGTTAGATTTTTCTCCGCCAGAAACTCGTGAATAGTTTTGCCAATCTGCTTTCCATGTTCAGTCTTGAGAATCACATGTGTGAGATATTATTCATTGCCAGGCTCAACCATGATGACATAATGACTTGCACTATTATCCTTGAACTCCATCTACTGGTCTTCTCATTCTTTATTATCACACGAGTGGCTGTCTCCTTACCATCAAAATACATTGACGTCATATTTTCAAAACAAGCCATTTGAGTTTCTTGCTTCTTCATTTGGTATTTTTGTCCTGCATCTCATAGCTTATGTATCCAATAACCCTTATCTTCCTTTGTGATAATGCTATAGTCAATTAAGGCAGCAGTAGCAATGGCAGCTCCAGCATAATCATTAATAAAATATCGGTCACAATCGGCAGCCAATGTGGTGAGTCTTGCTCTGTTCTGTGAGCTGGTGTTTGTCAGAACTTTTAGATCGGGGACAAGATCAACATCAGTATTGACAGGAGGGATATCTCTTGAATCATCCGAATTATCCTCAACATGGGGAACATATGCAGACTTCTATCTCTTTGATCAAGCTGCCTGTTGGCTCTGTCCGTATCCTTCTTCTCTCTTAGCGTCAATCTGTTCCACATCATCGTCACTTTTCATGTCAATACCTGCAATTTTCATCTTCACATCATCACGCCGGTCAAGGAGGAACTGCACCTCAGGTTTGGGAACTTTTATATAACAATTTTAGGCCAGGTGATATCCACGACTCTTCTTAACTTTGCACTTCTCATCCTGACAAAAGACAGTAACAATGTTTGTGTGTGTTTTTTCTTTTGCTTCAGTTAGAGGCCAGGATATACATCACACTTCTTAACTTTGCACTTCACGTCCTGACAGGAGACAGAAAGACAGTAACAGATACAAATATCAAACAACTCATTCATTTTTTCCCGAAATGCACGTTTTTTGTCCACATTGTTGTTCTCATTAATTTTAAATCCTCTACTGTACAATTTTCCCAACCTGTCTTCAATAGTTTTCTGGCTAAGAAGAGTAACAGTCTATCTCTAATTGCTTTTTCCCATATTTCTGACCAATCATGGGCGGCCACCTTGATAATCATTGAGACATTTGCAAACTGTTCTTCATCACATTTATATCGCCAGCAGTTCTTTAACATCTTTCGAGGAAAGTTTGTTCACAGGAAGAACACTTGCAGAGCCAATGAATGCATGATCTGTGGTGACCTTCATTAATACAGTAGCCACCTCAATAGCAAATATATCAGTTAACCTAAGAAAAGAGAAAGATTACGTGAATGAACAAAATATATATAATATAAACATTGTATATTTGTACAATATACATTGTACTGCACTAAGACAACATAAGCAAATTTTTAAAGTTTCATATGCTGCAGTCTAAACCTGATGATATATTGCATCTTCAGACTTGGCGCGGAGTCTTAGATATGTTTAAAGTTTAATCCATGAAAGGTGCAGTTTTGAGGAAAATTTCACTGCTCCCTAGTGTGGAGCCAAACGCCAAACCTATTTTGAATCCAGAAGAGTGCATCCAATCTGGCTTGACCGAAGCTGGAGGAGAGTGGAGGTTGATTCTTACCTTTTTAATGGTCTTTGAAGATACGCCAGCCTCATTGATGACATCAATAACTACAGCACTAAGCTCTCTGACACACACAGACACAAAATGAATTTATATGAATATTTACAGGAATAAAGAGAAAAAGAAAAATACCATTATTTCTTTCTTCTTCATCACTATATCTCATTCTGTGATGAAGCTTTAATAAAAGTGAAAGATGTCAGATTCATAAACGCTAGCTATTTCTTCTTTATTTAATCATTCTGTCAGATTCCGATCCATATTCGAGCTATATTTGATTCAAATTTATATATATATATATATATATATATATATATATATATATATATATATAGGGGTGTTGAGGCCTCACACTTATACACACACCCACACCCACACGAATATACACATTTACACACAACATACTCACTCACTTTCCTAATGAGCCAAATGATAACACACACCCATAGCAATATACAAGCTAACACATATCATACTCACTCACTCCCTTAAAAACTAAATAACACACACACACACACAAACACACACACTTACCAGAGACTAAATAACTAAATAACACACACACTAAACTAAATAACACACACACACACACACAAACACACTTACCATCCCCTCTCCAGGCACCAATAAAACTGCTGAACTGACCGAAGAAAAGGGAACATAGTGTGAATCCATCCAGCTCTTATCTCAAATGACAACTTAAAAGAGACTGTTTGACCAACACAAGGAATGTTAATAAACTCATGTTAAAAAGATAAAAAAACAAATAAAAAAACAAATGAAAACTACAGACAAAAGTTCATTTTCTCCATGAAGACATTCATTTCTGTAGTTTACTGCTACAGTAAGCAGAAACATTCCCATATATATATATATATATTTATATATATATATGTATATGGGAAAAAGAGAGAGAGATGTGATTGTATGGACCTGTGCGCGTGTATCTGTGTGTTGTGTACGTCGGGGTTGAGAAGTTCTCGGTCTGATAAATAAACTATTCACAAAAATATTTGTTCATTTTGGGGTAATGAATCAGAGTTGAGAACGTTTAAACCCCCTTTATATATACATATATATTATTATATATATATATATATATATATATATATATATATATATATATATATATATATATATATATATATTATGTCGTATACCGATCAATATTTGATCTGTATTTGATCCCAATTCACACACACACACACACACACACACACACACATATATATATATATATATATATATATATATATATATATATATATATATATATATGTTCTTTTTATTCTCCTCTTTATATCCTTTCCCTGGGTTTAGGCTCACTCATGAGTGTTTATGTGTACGTCACTCTAATCTAATGGAAACGTTACCTGTTGATGTAGAGATTTTAGGTTTTACCTCTCATTAATTGAATAGATTTCCTTGGCGCCTATTAATTTTCAAAGACATTCATTTTGATTTACGAAAATCCAATATGAAGACATTAGTCATTCCGGATAATGCACCCAATATATTCTGCGTATAACTGCCGATTGTCGATACAGCTGGTTGCTCGTATTCTCTCTTTCTCTTTCCCCCTCCCTCACTCTCTCTCTCTCTCTCTCTTTCTCTCTCTTTCTCTCTCTGCCAGTGTCATATTTCTTCCGGTTGTAGGTTATCCATAGCTTCCTTTCTTTTGTTATTTCTGGCAATACATGCTTTACAAGACTTCTTTGTTTTTCTTATATTCATTCACCTGTTTCTCTTGTGAATGCGCCTTGTGAGTGCTAAATTCTACTATCTTCTTTCCTCCTCTATTCTAAAGATTACACCGACCTTTTTCTGATTGTTACGAACAGTTTCTTTGTTCCATATGATTTCAATACAAAATGGATATTATCAATATTAGTTTTTATTACTGTATATTAATATTCCATCCTCTAGTCTATCTATCTATCTATTTTTGTACATATCTATCTATCTATTTTTGTACATTATCTATTTTTGTATCTATCTATTTTTGTACATTATCTATCTATCTATCTATATATCTATCTAATTTTGTACATATCTATCTATCTATTTTTGTACATTATCTATCTATTTTTGTACATTATCTATCTATCTATTTTTGTACATATCTATATAGCTATCTAATTTTGTACACTATCTATCTATCGATCGATCTATCTATTTTTGTACATTATCTATCTTTTTTTGCATCTATCTATTGTTGTATATTATCTATCTATCTATTTTTGTACATATCCATCTATTTTTGTACATATCTATCTACCTATTGATCATATCTATCTATCTACCTATTTTTGTACATATGTATCTGTCTATTGTTCAGATCTATCTATCTATTTTTGTACATATCTATCTATTCTTCATATCTATCTACTTTGGGACATTATCTATCTATCTATCTATCTATCTGATCGTCCTCTTACTAACACTTCTGACTGCTTCTTTTAAGCCATTTCTGTCATCTATAGCTCTACCCATTTCTTTCCTTCTGATGTCATCTATGAGTTGATCGATGAAGCTTCTCGCTAGTCTCCCTCTTGGACCATTCCTAATAAATTGAACCCTACAGCATCATCTGATGCACAACTTCTTGATTACTCCACGAAACCGCATTCGCCCTTCACAGATTGTATCTGTATACTTTACTGGACGCATGATTGGATTCATATTCTTTCCAGCTGATATTTAGCTCTGCCCTCCATAGTTGAGCGTGCGTTCCCTCCAGCTTTTTCTTTACCATTTTGTCAATGTCCAGCTGCTTAACTCGTATAGGAGGACTGTTTGTTTACCTAATGAGTTGCACTTTTAGGCTAATCCCCATAATCCATACAATCGATAATATTATCTTCATTGTCATCATCATGGCCGTCGTCGTCTCTACACTTTCAAAACGTCTTCACAATACACCAGACTTACTCTATCTGTATCACCAATATGCGTTTTACTATTCGGACCAACATACTCACATTGGTTGTTATACTCGTAACGTTACAGCTGTTGTACTCTGCTGCCTTCTTCAGCTGTCGATCTTCGTGAATTCGATAGCCTTCTTGAAACTACTGTTGGAGTTTGTTTTGTTTTTTTGAGCTGACTCATTTTATAGTTCACCAATAGAAGATTTGACCAATCAGAAGGCTCAAAATATTAAATACGACGTGTATAAAGGCGGCCATGTTTTTTTCCGGAATATTCACTGCCAGCCTTTGATATCGAAGACTGAAGAATTACGGAACAGCTGCTGGTGGTATTGGCGGTATAGTCAGATTCAGTAGAGTGTCTGATTCGTGAGTGTTAACCTTTAACGTTGTTTCATTGAACAGATTACGCACTTCTCTGGATTCTATATTCATAGACTATGGTAAACATGGTCAACAACTACCAAGTCTTAGATTAAAACGTTGGCTAAAATATATTGGTTTCCCTCGCAGTTGCGCTTTTAATCCCCAAACGTGGTAGTCGTTAAAAGTTATATGCTCTGGCTCAGCGATAGAAAAAAGCAAGTAACACAAAGGTAAATGTGACTACGGAGTATTAATTGACATGAAATATCACTTAAGCATAGAAATACGTATAAGAATACTGTAGCCCTGCAGATTAAGTAAAGTGTTTGCTCTAGAAATTCCACGAAGATTACCTGAAGAATGCCTGAGCGTACAAAGGCCGAAACACTGTGAGTAGAATTTAGATTAGGTTGGTTGATTTTACGATATATTAACCCTTTTCTGTCTGAATTTCTGGGATGATGGGTTATCATTATTTACGTTCTTTACACGAGGGCTGTTATCTTTATGTAAATAATGTAAATAATGTCAACCATTGTTCGGCCATTTAAAGTCGAATTTTTGCTTGGGGTGAGTATCAAACTCACTTTCTTTCTATGTACTGTGTCCTTTCAAGACGTAGGCTATTATGGCTCTCCACCTCTTTCTATCCCTTGCAGATCTCAACAAGTTCCTTCCCACTGCCACCTTCCCCTGGACCACGTTCTGTCATCCAAAGGCCGCTAGGTATATCATGCGTTGTTTTCCCTTGTGTCTCTTTCCCTCTATTCGACCCGTGAGTATCAGATTCTCCAGGCCCACCTTTTCATTATATGTCCCTGGAACTTCAGCTGCCTCTTCCTGATGTTAAGTATAAAGCCTCCTCCTTGTTTGCATCCTCTCTAAGACCTCATCGTTGCTCACATGCTCGGTCCATGATAGCATTAGCATCCTTCTGTAGCATCCACATCTCTATCGTCTCGAATCTCATCTTTGAAGAAATCGTCCAACATTCGCTGCCGTAAAGAAGGACAGATGTCACGTAACAGCTCAGCATTCTTTTCTTTGTTACCAAAGAAATCCTCCTGTCTCGCAATACTCTTCCCAGCTTTTGGAACGAGTCCTCGGCCATCCCAATACGTCTACGGATCTCAGTGTCGCACTTACTGTCTTCTGTCAGAACGCTTCCCAGATATTTAATCTGCCACGTTTGCTTGATTCTGGTGTTACCGACCTGCAAATCGCATTTCGGGCTCATCCTCTTACTGATGACCATGCACTCCGTCTTCTTGTAGATTATGCTTAATCTCTCTTTTACACTCTCCGTCGCTACCTTCTCTAGGATGGTTTGTAATTTCTTTTCCGTGTCTGCTATCAGTACTGTGTCATCTGCGTGTCTTATGTCGTTAAGCTTGTGGCTTCCGATGCTAAATCCCGGTAGGGGTTGCCAATTGTCTCAGAATTGCCTCGCTCTATAGATTGAACAGGTCGGGTGAGAAGACGCATCCTTGCCTTACGCCCCTTTCTATTTTTGTATATTCACTGAACTCGTTCTCTATGCGCATGCATGCTATTTGCTGCCAGTGTAGGTTCTCGATTATCTTGATATATTTCCCAAATATATCAAGGTTGCTGATCAGTTCCAGCAGATCCTTGTGGCGTACTTTGTCGAAGCCCTTTGCATAATCTATGAAACATGTCCGTCTGCATTTGTACCGCTCTCTCTCTGGCATCCTTCTGGAGAAACACAAATGTTGCTGCAAGTCTCTTCTTCATTTTTGAGGTGATTGTCGAACATTCGCTACCATACAGGAGAGAACATATCACGTAACATTTCATTCAGTACTGTGTTCTCTGTTTCCAACGAAACATTCCTTTCTTCACTTAGCTTTTAGAATTCGTCTTTGGCTCTCCCAATACATCTTCGGATCTCAGTTTCACAGTTTCCGTCTTCTCTTAGAACACTTACAATTATTTAAATTTCTGTACCTGCTCGATTTTAGTATCCCCAACCTGTAAATTGGCTTCATCTTTTTGCTGATGACAATGCACTCCGTTTTCTCGTAGTTTATGCTTAGTCCCTTCTTCACACTCTCCGTTGCTATCTTCTTCTTGTGAGACCGATACTTCCCTACATCATGGACTCTCCCAGTACTATATTATTATGTGAATGGTAGTATCATGGGAGTAGCACCAGTAATGGTGCTCTGCTGTCGAACTCTCTGTTTGGCAGAGAGGAACTCGGACGAGGCTTTTCCGCAGGGCAAAGTTTCGTCCGGGGAGGTAGACAGTCCCTAAACTCGTGTATACGGGTTGTAAATGGGCATATTTTTGGCCGAGCCTACGGGCTCGGTAAGCCCACTTTAAACCGGCCTTGTGCCACATTCGACCCGTGTGGGGGGTTGTTAAATATCGTAGCACCAGTAGTGCTGCACTGCCGTTGAACTCTCTAACCCGTGTTCCGTGTTTTCCTTCCGTAGCCCCTACTTCGGGTCCACATCACTTCTGTAGGAGATTTTGTAATTTCTTTTCCGTATCTGCTATCAGTACTGTGTCATCTGCATATCTTATGCTGTTAAGATTGTGGGCGCTAATGCTAAATCCCGGTAAGGTTTCCAGTTCTTTCAGAATTGCCTCGTTGTATAGGTTGAACAGGTCAGGTCTACTCAGTTTTACTTTTCAAGTAGATTAATTTCGCGTGTGTGCTGGCACTATTTGAATTTATTATATTTTTAACCTACCAAGAATGGCTCACGCCAAGTCAGATTTAAAAAATATATATATATATAATTTTCACATAAACCATTTTTGGTAAGTGGGTATATAAGTTGAATATTGGGAAATTTTCTATTATTACAGTATGGGATATTTAATATCAAAAGTTATAAAACATAAACATGAAGGAACTAAATAAAATTAGCTGGACTATATACCCAAAACATATATTTTAAAAAGATTTAAATTATTATCACAAATGTGGGATACTTAATGGTGGGCGTGATAGGGGCATAAACAAAATGAAAAATAAATATGTGAAATTGAGAGGACTATATACCCAAACACATCTAAAAAAAAAAAAATTTAAAAAAGATTAAAAATTGAAAAAAAGAAATTTTAATTTTAAAATTTCAGCGTCCCCTCTCCTTCATGCGCATATATAGTCACATCAACGTAAATATCACTTTAGTCCGATAAGGTTATAAAGATCGAAACGCTTCTTACCAAAACTTTTCCCCCATTTGTCATATTTAGGTTTCCCTATATTAGTAATACATGCAAAAATCAAACACGATCGTGATATATATATATAATTAAATTCTGGGAGGAAAGACAGGTAGGCAATAAGACGGGTGCATTTATCTATAAATTTAGATTTAGAAAATCGGTTTCCATCGCAGAAAATAAACTCGGGAGAAGAGAATTCGTATTTCTACCTGAATTGCTTTTATTCAATTCGCATTAATGGCGTTACGAAATCATGTTAAGCCATTTCACCCTGTAGCAGTTTGCAAACTCAAATGATTTCTTTAATTATGGTGCATTTTTCTGGCTGATACATCCTCCGCTACTAGAAGATGACATATTTTTATCGAGACACCAGCTATAGTTAAATTGCAACATCAAGGTTAAAGAGCTTCTATCTGTCCATTAGATGAGGACTTATGACGACGTACATCGACCGATTCTGAACAGTTTGGGCCGCCTAATTTCATTCACAAGGCTTGGGTCAACCCGTGTTATGGTTTTCAGTGCCACACACTGAAATCGTCTCCCCAGGACAACATTATTAAAAAAGGGTTGCTTCTTGACTAATCAACCACAAATCGAACCAAACGTCTCACGGTCGAAACGCTAACCATTCAGCCACGCGTCCATATATCCTAAACTTCCTGGACTCTGTCACATCAACAGTTTATTGAAAATGTCTCGTTGGCGATATACGACGGTTGTTGACAAAGCACGCGTGTGCAGGCCTGTGCAAAATCTGTTAATAGGCTTAGACGGGATTAGAAACGGACGTCCCATTTCAAACAACTCATTAGACATTATTGTAATCAGTTTTGTATGAACCTTCTTTAAAATTTGTTCTAAGAGACGCCCCCTGATTTTCTTTATAATATAAATATTCTTTACAAAAGTGTAATGGATAGCTGCTCGGATTGAGGAATCGGAGAGCCGAGTTTGAATTCCAGTCGAATCCATTACATTCACTTACGTGCTAATACCCTTGAGAAAGCTATGAACCCTCTTCTTCTCCCCCACCCAGCTATGGGTAAATAGCAGGACAGAGCGTGTTCTATAGCCTTGGATGGCAACTGGTCTATCGCAGAAAGAAATGACAACCTACTGCGGGAAAAAATCTGCCTTGTCAGTCATGTATCGAAAGATACATGATCGCATAAGCGTGTGTCATGCATGGCACATAACTGACTTCCACTTTGCATCTTCTAAAAGGAATAGGCCTCATCCCATCCCGAAATCGTAGAACCGTTCCTATTTGCTAATCTGACCCATCCTTTCTGGGACAATGGTACTAACTTTTCACTATAACTACGTTATCTGATTAGGATGCAACAAAAATATTATTGTAACCAACCTTGAAAAAGGTCAATAATAATAATAATAATAATCCTAATAAGAGTTCCCATAAATTTATTATTGTTTATACGCGTAGATTTTGCATGCTGGTAGTTGCTTTTACGCTATTGTTCATCCAATAAAAGGCCTAAGAGACACTATAGGTAGAGAATGACTGGACTGAGAGTTATAAATGTTGATTATAAGTATATATAAAATTGGTAACGGTTGAATCTGGACCCTGGACTTGAAGAGTTAAAGATTGCAGTGGTCGAGGAAGCATCGGTTCTTGTGAAGAAACTGTCCAAATCGAACTTCCTTCGTACCAATGGAATACAAAGGCGATGGCGATGGTTCACCATTTCGTAAATGGCATGGTGGGTTTTAAGCTGTAAAGGTGTGAACTGGTGGAACTAGGGGTTGTGTAACTCGTCAGAACATTTTCCATGGAGAGAGCAATAGAGTAGCGACAGGCTTGCGACGATGTATCAATGTTCAGCGCCGCTTAATGCAGTACAAGGTCTCAAGTATTGAGCAACAATGTGGATGGACCTGACTACTCAGAATGGGCAAGACCAGCGTACTAACCACTGCCCCATGACGACGACTTCTTCCTATAAATAATAAATAGTGCGACGGAAGTCTTTCAAAATCATCACCCGGTAAATACACAAATCACACATCGTCTAAGGAGATTAAAAAAATCATGAGATATGATTCTTGAAAATAAGTCTCTGGTGATAGTTATATGAATAAGTGTGAGTGAAAACGATGAAATGGGCTTTTGGCAATTCTTTCACGCACCACGATCAATGCTGTCTTATCATTTTACAATCAGGAAATTTGTGAATTAGTGTTATTATAAGGATACAATTTTCTTAGATACATACAATATCTATAATATATATTCAAGCCGGATTATTCGACGTTGTCCGATTTTAAATATTAGAATGGCGTAATCTGACTACATAATAAATATTAAATACTACTACTACTACTACTACTACGAATAATAATAATAATAATAATAATAATAATAAGAAGAAGAAGAAGAAGAAGAAGAAGAAGAAGAAGAAGAAGAAGGTATTGATCATAGTATGGTTCACTTGTAGCTGTGCCAAAAATACTGGACTCAAGTTTGTATTTGGAATTCAAGGTACGATTACCACATTACCGGCCGTAGTGAGGCAGAAGTTGGCGATGATACTGAAAAATGTGTTGGAGATTTGAGGGGACATTGTGTCACGCATTCCTCAGCGATAACCATCAAAAATATGGCGTGAACACACAAAAGCAACAATAAATAATAAGAACAAGAACAAGAACAAGCAGAGGAAAGAAGAAGAAAACAAGAAGAAAAAGAAGAAGAAAAAAGAAAAGGAAGAAGAAGAAGAAGAAGAAGAAGAAGAAAGAAAGAAGAAGAAGAAGAAGAAGAAGAAGAAGAGAGAAGAAGAAGAAGAAGAAGAAGAAGAAGAAAGAAGAAGAAGAAGAAGAAGAAGAAAGAAAGAAAGAAAGAAGAAGAAGAAGAAGAAGAAGAGAGAAGAAGAAGAAACAAGAAGAAGAAGAAGAAGAAGAAGAAGAAGAAGAAAGAAAGAAAGAAGAAGAAGAAAGAAAGAAGAAGAAGAAGTAGAAGAAGAAGAAGAAAGAAAGAAAGAAAGAAGAAGAAGAAGAAGAAGAAGAAAGAAAGAAGAAGAAGAAGAAAGAAAGAAAGGAAGAAGAAGAAGAAAGAAAGAAAGAAAGAAAGAAAGAAAGAAAGAAGAAAGAAAGAATAAGTAGAAGAAGAAGAAAGAAAGAAAGAAGAAGAAGAAGAAGAAAGAAAGAAGAGGAAGAAGTAGAAGAAGAAGAAAGAAAGAAAGAAGAAGAAGAAGAAGAAGAAGAAGAAGAAGAAGAAGAAGAAAGAAAGAAAGAAAGAAAGAAAGAAAGAAGAAGAAGAAGAAGAAGAAGAAGAAGAAGAAGAAGAAGAAGAAGAAGAAGAAGAAGAAGAAGAAGAAGAAGAAATTCTTTCATGCTACCGGAGGCATAACAATTATGGTTTCTAAACATAATCGATTGGAAGTGTTAACGTGTAGATTTTTTGTCTTGGTGAATTAAGATGCGCTAAAGTAAATATCCCGCTCGGTACCACATATTTACTTATCAGTTGCTTGACCTTAACTAGTTGGGCGTGACCCCTAGGGACTGACACACTGTGCATCTCTGTTCACGATTGAAAGCACTGGATGGTGGGAGGGCATGGCCGGGTGTTGAGAAGGTTGCTTATTTTAATTGAGGCCGTAAAGGCGTCCTGGGAGTCATATATCGATGTACAGTAGTCACGCTCAATCGGAAACCTGAAGATATTTCTAACTGGATGCTGCAACGTTTTGTGCTGCTTTTATCAAAAATTGTCACCATATGGCTTGTATTTCTTACTCATTGATATGTTACACAATCTTATGTTACGTAAATGTTACAGAACCTTATCCATATATATATATATATATATATATATATATATATATATATATATCAACAGAATTCTCAGAGAGAGAGGTAAGAGGAGGGCGATGCACGTATACACACACACACACACACACACATATATATATATATATATAATTATTATTTTAAAATATGTATGTATTCATCGCCTAATTCTCATTATTATAATATTATGCTCTACTGTGTATCGAGCACTGCTTTTAAAATAAATGCTAAAGAACTCTGGATTATAAATCTGATTGTTCTTTCATTTTATTTTTTATTCACGACCCTTGGGAGGTTGTATCTCCAACAAAAAAATAATATATATGTTGGTCATACTACTACTACGTGGTCTCAACGGTTGATTTTCTTTTGAATTATCCATCAAACATATCCCAGCATTTACAACAGCATTCCTGTACACATTCGCAATTTAGGAAAATTCTTATTGAAGATACATATATACTTTTTGATGAAAATACTAAACATAAACTAAAAATTCTTGAAGCTCTCTATATTAAAAATTTAAAACCAAACCTTGATAAAATTAATTATGAATACTGCAGAAATGTTTTAAAATGTTTACAGTAGATAGTTTAAAATATCTAGCTTTTAACTAATAGTTTTAAAAACGAAAAAAATATTTGGACATATCATCACTTAGTTACCTCCCCTGACATTTTCTCCTGATCTCAGGCGATTTTTTTTATCAAATGACTACGTAACGCTAGGTAGTCATTTGATAAAAATCGCCTGAGTATATCGTAAGGTTGAAACCAAGGTAGCGGATATAACTAACCTCCTGATTTTTAAAGTTATATATATATATATATATATATATATATATATATATATATATATATATATATATATATATATATATATATATATGTGAAAAGATTTATTGATAAAATATATAAAATTCAGAAGAATTGACAGATTCTATTTAAGAGAGCACAGAATTTGTAGGCCTCAATATTTATATAAAGAGGAGAAATACATTGAAAATACTTTTAAGTACTTCCAGTTCCTTAATTATTTATATTCAATGCGAAACAGGAGGCCCACAAAATATTTCAAGTAAGAAGAGTCAGCCATTCTGACGAATCCAACTACCGTATTTGATGGGATATAAGGCGCACTTTTTTTTTACTAAAAATATCTTTTTAAATTCCCCTGCGTCTTATATGCAATATGGAGGTTTTAAAGTCGCGATAGTCGGTAGAAATTAGCTACCTAGCAACTCCTATAAGCTTAGACTTAAACATGAAGAAGCAATGGAACACGTTGATGGAAACGCCTGATCACGACCTTACACTTACAGGAAGAATAAAAAGACCCAGCATTGCAGAAGTCTGCGAATGGGTGAAGCAAGCTTGGGATAATATTAGACCAGAAATTGTTGTGAAATCTTTTAAAAAGTGTGGCATTAGCAATGCTCTCAATGGGACGGAAGATGACGCATTATTTAACGACAATGATAGTATTAATGAAAATGAGTCTCAGAGTTTTGATAACGAAGACGACGAATTTTATGGATTTGAAGATGAATAAAATTTTAATGTTAACTCTACTGCTTTGCTCAATCGTAATAATTGCTTAATTTTAATTTTGTTTTCTTACCTTTGGATATAATAAAGTTTTTATAGGCTCGTGTTCTATTTTTCCTATTATTTTTCGTTTAATTCTAATCATGGCTTGTTTAACCAAAATAATACCTCATAAATATAACCCAGGCTGTACCATTTACTAATAATTTTACTAATTATTAATTTTTTCTTGATTTGCCCTGCTGAAATTGGGGTGTGTCTTATACACACGTGCCTCTTATATGCCGTCAAATATGGTAATCATTTTTTTCAATCTCCAATGCTTCTTCTTGCAGTCAGGGGCAAAATTTCGATAAAAAATTCATGGCTAGGTCAAGAAATTCATATTCTCCATCAGATTCTCTTTGGGTGTTATTTTGTATCTGCTTATCTTCTTCTTCGTATATGTGACGTGTCCTTTCAGGACGTAGACGATCATGGCCCTCCACATCTTCTACCCACCAACTCTATCACAACTATAATTGAAAACAATTTATCTAAGTTGAAATTAAAATTTGTTACAAATATTCTAAAACATTAAAAGACATAATTAATAAAAAACAAAATAATAAGCTAAAATTTCAGGAAGGAATTTACTGTGTCACCCGTGAGTATTGCCACAAGTAATACATAGGAGAAACGTCGAGATATTTAAATAAAAGATTCTACGAACCAAGAAGGATCTTTTAAAAACAGCAAGCTCAGTGCATTTGGTTGTTCACCGTAATCTGACTGAACTTTAAAAAATAAATAAGCATTTAGAAAAATGCTCCTTTACTTAAAGGAGAAAGCAATTTACTAAGACGAAAGTGTATAGAATGTGCATTAATCGCTGAATCATCCACAATGGGTTTGCGTACAGTTTCTTGCAGCATTTCTCCTTTCTTGGCCGATCTTTTATTATCACAATGTGGGTTACTTAATGGAGGGCGTGATAGAGGCATAAAGAAAATGAAAAGTTAACTAAGTGAAATTGGCTGGACTATATACCCAAAGTCATCTAAAAAAAATAAAAAATAAAATTTAAAAAAAATAAATTTTAATTTAAAAATGTCAGCGTCCTCTCTCTTTCATGCGCATGCGTAATCACATCAACGTAAAAATCACTTGAGTCCGATGAAATCCTCGAAGACGAAACGCGCCACACGAAACATATTTTCTACTTTGTCACTGATTTTCCTTTCAACATGCATATATGTATCAACAGAACGCAATGTTACACGCACTCTAGATACATATCTATTTATATACAGACAGTCACAAGCGTACACGCATGCGCACTGACGGACACACACACACACATACACACATATATATATATTTATGATAGGATAGGATATGGAACAAATAGGAAACGTTTATAAATTTAACATATTTCGCTTTTATTAAAGCTTCATCAGAAAATTAAATATGCAGTTAAAAGAAAATTCTGGTATTTTTATTTTTATGTTGTTTGTTTTTTATTGGTTAAGCAGACCTCAGGTGCATCTGTCCTGTCAAGCAGCTTTTGTGTGCATGTGTATCATGCATGTATGATTTATGCATACGAATGCTGTTTGGCAGGACTTTAATTACAGAAATCATATTTTTCTTAAAAGACGTTAATTAATTTTCATTAAAGACCTTAATTTAATACTTAAACATATTTGAATTTGTTGTAACTTAAAGAACGAACATTTATGAATTTGTTCAGTTATCAAATATTTTTTTAGGTCATCGGAAGTTAGATAATAAAACGACTTTTGATTTGAATTATTGTTTTAAAACTTTTAAGTAAATACATAATCTAATGAACTAGTCATTGTCTATTACATATTAAAAATGACTTCAGATAATAAAAATTAAATTAAATAAATATATAAAATTAAATAAATAAATTAAATTAAATTAAACAATAAAAATATTGCTACAAATATTTCTTGAGGACTTATAATATATTTATAAAATTAGTTACATTCCATCATCGCCGATCACACCCCGAACTACAGCTCGTCTAGAATGACCCCTCAGGGAGGCTTCGTGCCTTTTCGAGACTTTCTTTTTATGTGCCGTCTCCTTTCAGGACGTGGGCGAACATAGCTCTCCACTTCCCCCTATACCTTGTAGTTCTCAATGTTTCGTCCCTCTGCCACCTCCTCCACACCACATTCTGTCATCCACTTGCTTAAGCCCGCCAGGTATATCATGCATTGCTTTCCCTTGTCTTTCTTTCCCTCTAATCGACCTGTGAGTATCCAGGCCCTCCATTCTCATTACGTATCCCAGACACTACAGCTGTCTCTTCCTGATGTTAAGTATAAGGCTTCACCTTGTTTTCATCCTCTCCAAGAATTCATCGTTGCTCGCACGCTCGGTCCATGATATCCTCAGCATCTTTCTGTATAACCATATCTCCGTCGCCTCAAGTCTCTTCTTCACCTTTGAGTAGACCGTCCAACATTCGCTGCCGTAAAGGAGGACAGATGTCACGTAGCAGCTCAGTACTCTTTTCTTTGTTGTCAAAGACATCCTCCTGTCTCGCAATACTCTGCCTATGTTTTGGAATGCAATCCTTGGCCATTCCAATACGTCTACGGATCTCAGTGTCGCACTTACCGTTCTCTGTCAAAACAATTCCCAGTTATTTAAACTGCCGCACCTGCTTGATTCTAGTGTCCCCGACCTGCAAATTGCATTTCGGGCTCATCCTTTCACCTTCGACACATGAATGATTACCGAATTGGTCATGCGTTCAGCTGTGCAACAACCCTACGACGACTTCCGGTATTAGTTGGTCAGCATTTATACACTTCAGCATCCACTTTTTCAATCGTCTAGCTCATTACTTATATAAGGCTTTTCCTATGTAATTTTAAACTTCTGTCCACCGACCTCGTAATACCTGCGTGTACGGGGCTTATGGCTACGATCACCGAAGCTAAGCAACATCGAGCCTTGTCATTAACTGGGAAGGTAACCGCTTGGGAATACCACTTTCTGTAAGCTTAGATGTGCAGATGGTATCATTGATAACCGCTCGGAATGGGAAATCGGAGAGGCGAGTTCAAATTCTAGACGAGTTCATTACATTCAAATACGCGCAAATATCATTGGGAAAGGCATGGATCCACCTTTTCTCCCTCTAGCTATAGGTTAATTAGTAGAATTTGTATATGTAAATCTTTATTATATCCCAGTAAGTCTTACAATCTAAATATATTTTCTGGATTTATATAAACCTGTAAAAAATCGATGAGTCGTAAAAAACAAGCTAATCAATCAACTTCCTGTGTCTATATTTTATGGCTATATAAATAAACACCTATGTGACGTGTAGCAATTTGTAGATGTTATCTTGCAGTATGTATTTGTATAGTTGTACCAATATGTCTGCATGAATAAATTAATACATGAATATTAGTATATTAGACAATGTATCTATACCTATCAATGTGTGTGTGTGTGTGTGTGTGTGTGTGCGTATGCGTGTGGCTACGTTAGTATTTCATCAAATATGGGTTCTTTGATATTTGCATCTCTATGCAAACGTATTTGTATGCATAAACATCCCATCGGGCCTGGTTTGTGTGCAAATGGGCCCATGTGCAAATCTATATTGAGAATATATAAATAGGTGCTATTCTCTGAATACAAAATTCTAATCTGTTCGCCTACAGCTAAGATTTCTCTCGGGTAGCATTCTTTATTATTATTATTATTATTATTATTATTATTATTATTATTATTATTATTATTATTGAGGATAGATGAGAAAAGCGAAATGCAATGAGGCTAATGAACGGCAGCAAATTATAAGGAATCTCTCTCTTTTTCTCTCTCTCTCTCTCTATATATATATATCTATATATCTATTATTTTAGAAAAAATTTCTTTTTCCTCTTGCACTATTTCTCTCAAATTTCTTCTTCTTCTTCTTCTTCTTCTTCTTCTCTCTCTCTCTCTCTCTCTCTCTCTCTATATATATATATATATATATATATATATATATATATATATATATATATATAAATTTCAGGTATATATATATATATATATATATATATATATATATATATATATATATATATCGGTTTTGTAGTGCGTATTCAATTTATGTAACGTAAATCATTCAAACGAAAAACAAATACAAATACTGAATTATTATTAAATATTGTTTGTGAGAGTGATTCTCGCCATATAATTAGCTTCAGTATTTGTTTTTCATTTGAATAATTTACGTTATATATATATATATATATATATATATATATATATATATATATATATATATATATATATATATATATATATATATATATATATATATATATATATCTACCTGAAATTTACTTCAAATGAAAGCAATATTAATACCTGACGATAAATGAGCGAATTTCTTGGAAAATACTTGTAACAGAACATCTGATCCATCTCATAATTTTAAACATAAAGATGGCGTCATTCAGTATGTTGTTAGTAAGTTAATATTTTATTGATCTGTTAGCTAAGGGATTTCGCCGTTAATTACATTAACTTTACTAATTTAATTCTTTATAATATTATATATACTGCACCAATATATATATATATACATATATATATACATATATATATATATATATATATATATATATATATATATATATATATATATATATATATATATATATATATATATATATATGGGGGATGAAAATGTTGTGAATTTGGGTTTTAAGTGATGTATTTGTTTCGTTAAAGGCGAAGGATAGTTGTAATTAATTTTCTCCACATTTCGGATTATTTTCTTGTTTTCAGGTACACAAATTCAAATATAAATTGTCCAATCCAACTATGTACCTGAAACCAAGAAAATGATCCGTAAATTAAATTTTTCGTTCTTTAACAAAATTTATATAAACAAAAAATTATTTACTCACACACACAGACACACACACACATATATATATATATATATATATATACATGTAAGTATTAAGTATATGAAAGAGGCTGAATTAGAATTCCACCGAATATTAAATTTCCAATTTGCCAATTTATATATATATATATATATATATATATATATATATATATATATATATATATATATATATATATTTCTAGGCAATGGATTTTTTTTACTTTAAGCGTTATTTTAGGTGAATGCGCATGTTTGGGTAGACGGTCAATTTATTTATTAAACAGTATATTTATTTATTTCCGTTTTCCAGCATGAATATTCTAGAAATCTTTTTAAAAAAATATATGCGCTCTCCGGCAAGATTCGAAACTGTATCTCTTTGAAAAGAGAGAAACCGTCGTTAAATTTGACGTTCCTCGCCGATCAAACAACGTCTGTAACATGCCTTTAAGGGAAATCCCTCTCGTATTAAATATCTCGAAATAAAAATCAATTACCTTAGAAAATTAATTTGTTTACGTTTTTCACAAAAAACTGAACAGATGTGAAAATTTCGAATAGCTTCGTTCAAAGATAAATCCTTGATACTTGTAAGCCAGTAGAACTTGTAACGTGATATTGATAAATGAATCGAGCATTGATAAGTTACCTCAATACTGTGAAAAGTGCTATGAAGGGCACAGGATTGTATCCTGACGAAGCTCTGGAGTCGGTCAGTGAGATAAGTATATTGAACCTTTATTGGCTAATTGGATAATATAGATCTAATCATCTATTGAGCAGTTTTGGTAAAAGTTCAATGGCCTCAAAATGCTCTATATCTTAGTACGTATTTTTATAGGTTTAGTTGAATTGTATGATTAATAGATAGATAGATAGATAGATAGATAGATAGATAGATAGATAGATAGATAGATAACCAGGCGGAGATAGATAGATAGCTAGATAGATAGAAAGATAATAATAGACTGAGATAGATAGATAGATAGATAGATAGATAGATAGATAGATAGATAGATAGATAGATAACCAGGCGGAGATAGATAGATAGAAAGATAAGAACAGACTGAGATAGATAGATAGATAGATAGGTAGGTAGGTAGGTAGGTAGGTAGATGAGAACAGACTGAGATAGATAGATACATACATAAAAATAATGTTGGAATAGAATGCAACGCTGCATGGTGACTATCACTTTCATAAGTTAAGAGTGTTTGATGATCGCTAAAGGCATGAAACTGACCGTCACTATGCAATATTAATTTATATGACCACATTGTCTGTATCTGCAATCACTTTATCCGCGATATTGACCACTCTGCTTCAATCAATATAGAAATTTTAAATAACACACACACACACATATATGCACATATATACATATATATATATACATATATATATATATATATATATATATATATATATATATATATATATATATATATATAATAACAAGAAATATCTGCGTATTATTATTTCATTTCGTAGGGTTAGCCTCTCTCTCTCTCTCTCTCTCTTTAAATAAATAAATAAATATATATATATATATGTGTGTGTGTGTGCGTGTGGATAATATATATAATATATATTATCCACATATATTTATATATATATAAAGAGAGAGAGAGAGAAAGAGAGAGAGGCTAACTCTACGAAAGGAAATAATAATACGCGGATATTTCCTGTTATTCTTGTCCCCAACACAATTTCGCTAACATACAAACACAAAAACTAAGCGTTCCAGCGATTTACATTTTGCAAAGACACTGCCTTGCGCATGCGTGAATATAGCTGTACGCGTATTGCATCTAAATAACATTCTTTTGCATATTTCAGTAATTCACCTGTTCGGCTTTTTTTTTCTATCCGCGTTCCCGTTTTCAACGCATTCCACACGAGAATAACATATAGCACGTTCATTTTTTATCATCTATGCATAAACATTCGAGTATGCACAAATTTCTGTACCAGTACCAGACTTAAATAAGAAACGATAATTAAATTCTTATTATACTTAGCTTACCTTAGACTGGCACAAGCGCGAGCAATCTAATGTAATCAGTCGCACGACACTTGTTTTTCAAAGTAAATTATTAACAGTTACGTGCACATAGAATATACTGTGAAATTATATTTGCCGTACACACAGACACCCCACCAAACACACACACACACACACACACACACACACACACACACACACACATATATATATATATATATATATATATATATATATATATACAGAGTGGTCCAAAAGTAGGTGGACAGTAAATGTATATAAAAGATACATTTACTCTCCACCTACTTTTGGACCACTCCGTTTATATATATATATATATATATATATATATATATATGTGTGTGTGTGTGTGTGTGTGTGTGTGTGTGTGTGTGTGCGTGTGTGTGTGTGTGTGTGTGTTTACAACTCCAGTTTATTCGTGATTTCGATCCAGATATACATCTCATTCAGAAACTGTAAAAGTATAATAAAAATAAAGTATATAGACCTTGTCAGTTAAATTAATATATATATATATATATATATATATATATATATATATATATATATATATATATATATATATATATATAATATAAATATAAAGTGTCATTGAGCTGATTGGTGTTACCTTCAGCATACGGACTCCAGCAATCACTCCACTAGTCTGGAGGTGATGAGTGGACGGAGTGAAGGCTAGAGGATCCGTCTACGAAACACTAGAGTAAAAGTAACAGAGAAAAAATCCACAGTTCGTAGCATTTATTTTTAAAACGTGCTCAATACAAAGTAGACCAAAATGGTGGCTCTCTCATCGCTTAATAAGATAGCATCTCAATACTGAAACATGAAAGTGTTTGTGTATCAATGTAAAATGTTTTTATTGTAATTTATTATAATAAAAATATTATGATATATATATATATATATATATATATATATATATATATATATATATATATATATATATATATATGTGTGTGTGTGTGTGTGTGTGTGTATGTGTGTGTGTGTGTGTGCGTGAGAGAGAGAGAGAGGATATGTTAAAAGTTCCTGGACCGAATCACTCGCCAAAATTTGAAGAAATTTCTTAAAAGACTTTTTTTAAATTTTTATTTTGAAATCCCTTCTTTCAGAACCCCATCTCATAAATACTGAGGTGGGGAACGAATATTCGTACATATACAAACTTTTATTTATTATATTTCCAACTAATGAATAAATATACTTTTCATATAATTAACTGTACATAGATGCATAATAACTAAATATACATAGAAAACAGAAAAAAAACTGATTTAATAGAAATAAATCCCATTTATCCATTTCAATGCGTGAAAAAAGTATTCGTACAATGCAAATTTCAGATTTTAAAACTTTTAAATTGCTTTAATTCTCTAGATTATTCAAGTGGAATATTCTAGAATCTTCCAATCATGTTAAATACAAACAGAACATTCAGTAATTGATATTCGTGCAAGAAGGTTTTCATCATGGCAAGGTGTAAAGAATTGACAAATTCGAAAACAAAAACTGATTGTAAACTTCTGGAAAGAAGGTAAAAGTTACAGGAAAATCTCACACAAAATGAATATTTTATTTACTGCCATTACTTCATTCACTGCAAAACTATTCATTAGTTGGAAATACAATAAATTAAAAATTTGTATGTGTACGAATATGTGTTTCCTCCACTGTATATACACAGAATTTTACATTATTAGCCACTTCATGTTTTAACGATATATTAAATAAATATCTGTTGGAATATAAATTTATTTGATAACTGATGGCAACGTGTACCTGCGCAGTTAGGCTAATATTGATTTGTTTTGCGTTTTGCACTGATGGAAGCCATTTGAATCAAATATCCCGAATGTTAAAATCCCAAATTAATAAGCACGCTGACAGTTTCAAGCTATAAAATGATTTTAATTATGAATTGATAAAAATAAATATTTAATAGTTTTAGAACAGTACAGGGGAATTGCAAAAATCGTCGGAAGCTACCACCGAACTGATAAGAAATGCTTTGAGAATTTTGGACAAATCCCATGCAAGTCTGATGAGGGCAGACTGAGGTCTTTATCTCGTAGATCTGTATCTCGCCTCAAAAGAGATATTATTTTTTTAAAAGCCAGTCTTTGGTATGAATTTTTCAGGCTTTGTAGTAGCTACGATGCGTCGAAGGACAAAAGTCCTAAATGAAATGGTAAAACTTGTGAATCCCATCGATTGATTTCGATAAAAGCCACTGAGGAAAGTCGATTGAAATAGTCAAGAGGATATATGAAAACCGTTCTTTTCAAACGTTCTATCCATTGGTGAATACTTCACTATCCACGGTCGACAAAGACATAGGAAAAGCTGGATAGCTGTTGGTGGAAAACGCTCCGCATATGGGATAGGTCAATAAAAGACGATCTGATGTTTTAGATGGGATGTATGTGAAAATGTGGCGGGCACGTATCGATTTATAGATGATGTTCAAAGGACGGCTCATACATGTATTTTCTTTACTTGAAGGCATATGTGAAATCAGGATTCAAGAAGAAGCCTAATGGTTTAAAAGACAGGATTTAATGTACGACACTGCTTTACTACATTCGTCAAGGAAAAGATTGAAACTTGCGAAGTATTCAGAAGAAGTGGGCTTACATTAGCGGACAACAACCAGAAGAGTTGATCTTTAGAATGCCACATTTCTTCTGATGTGCAATCTGGTTCATATAAAGAAATATTTAGATGAAACTTGATTTATACCGTGTCGGCTACGAAGTGCGTCAGTGATCAAGCAAAGCTGAATAGTGCCTCATAAATGCAAATTTTTCTCAGACTCTCGAAATCTTCATATCTGCTTATATATTCTATAATAAGATTTCTCTAATATTCAGGCAATCTGACGGAAATAAATAACTATACTGTTTAATAAATATCCACAGAAAATAGCGCATTAGTAATAAGATATGTCGGATTAATAAATAAAAAGCCATCACTTCTTTAGAAATTTGTTTCTTTACGTTGGGATTCGAAGCTGGGTAGATATGAATGTTTCGAGATCCAGAGAAAGATTTGCGTTTATAAGGCATTATATATATATATATATATATATATATATATATATATATATATATATATATATATATATATATATATAAGCAAATATGTGGATGTAGATCCGACGGTATGATGAAAATGTGGAAAAGACAAAGCAAAATCCGAATATGTGAGTTTACTGTTTTTTTATTTTGTTTTCTGTTTTGCTGTCAACGTCAGATGTTTCGGTCTAACAGACCATCTTCAGGACATGGTTATTGGAGACATATTTATAATAAATTTAAGTTAAATCTCAAATGTTCAATATCAGAGATAGAGAGTATGTAAATATAAAAGTGAACATTGAATTCAACACTCAGAGGCGACAGGTTGTTTCATGCTAGATGCAATCGTCAGGCCGCCTGGCGATTGCATCTAGCATGAAACAACCTGTCGCCTCTAAGTGATGAATTCAATGTTCACTTTTATATTTACATACTCTCTATCTCTGATATTGAACACTTTATCCCATAAATATAGCACACCTTAAAACTATATTTCTTTATATATATATATATATATATATATATATATATATATATATATATATATATATATATATACACTTATATTTATATTCTTGTGATTGTGCTAAATAACATGTGATAAATATTATGATATATATTTACTGTTTTATGACATTATTATCTCCGGTTTTCCCCTCCGCTACGTTGCTGGTCTCTTAAACGTCATCTGTTTATTCGTCTCTTTTTCATTGTTTATTTAATCACTTGTGCTGACTCATTTACACTTCTATTTGTTTCCTCTATAATCCAAAAATTCTCTAATCTACTTAATCTCTTACGTTTATTAATCTCTCCATTATGATCGCGTTCTCTACCTCTCTCCCTGTTTCCTTATCATCAGATTATTCTTTTTACACTTGCCGTCTTCCATATTTATGCATCTTTATATATTCACATTCATCGTGCCTGTTCATTTCTAGGCTCTTTGAGCTTGTCATGTGCCTGAGAAAGTTGAGCATGTGCCACTATATCTTGTGATCGATATTTCAGAATGGTTGACAGTTTGATTGAGCATTATGGCGTATCGACTAATCCTCCAATATCTGTCTATATTTCTGAGATGAGGTATTATGTACATTATTTACATTATTTGGACTATTGTCCTCATCTTTCTCGACATATTTATTACAACGTTTCGACCGTTGTACGCTCCAGCCTTCTTCAGGTGGTTGGAATGTCGAACTGAACCCTTTATTTCGCTCACTAGGGTAGACTGTTCTAGTTCCACGTGCCATGTTTTTTTTATGTTAGTTATCAGTTATCTTCTGTTAATTTTTCCCTCTGAAAGTTCTCCACTGCCTTAACCGGGTATTGAACTCACACTCTTTGTGTCCTGTCACTGGATCTAACCAACGCCTTTATTCACTGGGGCCATGTGTCCTTGAGGACTAACTCGCACTCAGAATTTTGGTGCAACACAATCTTCCTAGCTTTATCTGGTCTTATGCCAGAATATGCTAAATTTATCAAATATCTAAATCCATGAATAATAATAATAATATCTGGCCACTCCTATTCAAATTTAGCCTTCTACTAGGGCGGCTAGCCAATCCCTAATTCAGACGCTCGCTCAGGCACATTGGTGTTTATTCAACACCCACAGAGCCAACCTGTGGTTTATACTGCAACTATGCTGAGCAGACCTTAGTTACAGTTTCTGGGAGAGAGCGTGTTATTTAGAATGATCAACAATTTGAACATCAGCAGCACACTCAAACCCTCGATTATGATGACTTGTGACTCCGTGCTAGCACAGCTATCGACGGCACCCAAGTGTTCCGTCTACCCAATTTCACTCATAATGTTTAGGCCAATCCGTGGTATGGTTTTCAGACACTTTCCAAAGGTGCTGCACGCGTTGATCATCCCCCTCCAGACTGATAACATCAAGAAGTCTCCTTCCTGACAAATCGACTCGGCTCTCATGGTCAGAAAGCGAACGTTCTAACCACCCATTCACACGCCCATATTATTATTAATAATAATAATAATAATAATAATAATAATAATAATAATATATTGATGCATTCGTAGGTCGATCACCGCCGAGATTTTAGCGTCATCGTAAAGTCCATGGTCGATAGAGGGTCGGCTAAATCATTTAAAGGCTGACCAAGATACTCTCATGAAATGCGATCAAATGTGGTTTATGTTTCAACACGTTTCTTTCATTGGTATTGCAGTGCTTGGATTCCATTGGGGAAGGATTTCATCCTAATGGTCAAAAAAGTCGTCAACTGTAGATATTACGTCATCATGATTGTGATACTGGATTCCTGTCAAGTGTTGTTTTTTTTCATGTTGGGGGACAGATGATAGTCAGATAGGGCCAAATTAGGAGAATAGTGATGGTGATCAACCAGTTCAAAGCAACAGCCATTGAAACCAAGGACTAGCTTACTGGAACATTATCCTGATTAAACAAGACCCCTTTCGTCAGTTTTGCTGGACTTTTGGCCTTGATAGCCTTTCGTATCTGACTAAGCAAGTTGGCATAGTACTCTCCCTTGATGATATGGTCCTTTTGAATAAACTGAACAAACACAATGCCTTTTGCATTAAAAAAAAACTGGTGTCATCAACTTGTATGTAGACAAAACGATCTTGACCTTCTTTGGAGCAGGTGAGGAGGAGTGTTTCCATTGCATGGATTCTCTCTTTTTCTCTGACTCAAAGTGATAAACCCAGCACTCATTCTGGGTTAGGAAACATTCAAGGAAGGCAGCTGGATCTGCCTCAATAAATGTAATTTTTTTTCTCGTGATGTGATCAGCCTGGTGCGCTTTGGATCAAGTGTCAAAAGACGTGGCACCCGCCGAGCAGAAACCTTCGTCATGCCAAGTTCATTGTGCAGAATATTGTCAAATTTCTATATGCTGATAGGTTTGGCTATTTGATTTATAATCAATCACCTATCATTCATCAAAATGTGGTGAACACGATCAATGTTTTTCACGGTGGTAGCAGTTACATGTCGTCCAGACGGAGGGTCATTCTCAAGACCCTCCCTTCCCATCGTAAATTCTGCTGCTCACATTTGCAATGCTGATAAATTAGGAGCGTCATCCCCTAATGTAGCAATCATGTGAGTGTGAATGTCCTTGTGGGCTAATCCCTTTTTTCTGCAGGTACTTGATAACACCATGATGCCAAATTGTGTCCATTTTCAAGAGAAGTTACTATTAGTTACTTTTGAAATCTTCTTTGAACAGTCAGATATCAGTTTACCTGGAAAGAAACAATGCAGATATTAATAAGAAGAGTTGGAATTAATGCTGATAAGATTTCACAGTTCTAGCATCACTCCTTCATAGTCAGCCTATGAACTTTTCAGCCCATCCTCGTACAAGGAAAGAAACAATGCAGATATTAATAAGAAGAGTTGGAATTAATGCTGATAAGATTTCACAGTTCTAACATCACTCCTTCATAGTCAGCCTATGAACTTTTCAGCCCATCCTCGTACAAGGAAAGAAACAATGCAGATATTAATAAGAAGAGTTGAAATTAATGCATGCAAGATTTCACAGCTCTAGCATCACTGCTTCACTAGTTTCCTTCTCATGGGCTGGTTGTCAATCATGACTAGATCGTCCAACGTCTTTCCTACTATTTAGCTCGGGGAGAAAAGATTCATAACTTTCTCAAAACTATTTGGGTGAAAGTGAATGCAACGAACGATTTTTCGTTACAAACGGCTAACTATTTGACCAGTTACACTATCTATGCAAATCTATCTCAATCTTTCTGTTATGTACATACGTGTGTATTTCAGTCATTTCATATCTATTTCATGTCCGTCTTGGTTTCATTATTTTCCTATCTGGAGCGTCTATTGGGGCTTAAACTCAATTCAGACCTCAAGTGGATTTCGGACATACAATCAATCGCTAAAAGATGCTGGAAAAATGGCCGGTTCCCTGTAAGGCTTCATCAAGTACCTGACTCCTCGTGCTCTCTTCTAACACTACAAGAGCCAGATCTGGCCTAAAATGGAGTACTGCTACAGTATTTTGGCAGGAGCTACCCAGTCCCCACTTTACAGTCTAGATAGAGTCCAAAAACGTATCCCAATCCTTGTGGGTAACGAATTATTTTCCGTCCAACAACTCCTTTTTTACAGACGAAACGTCGCCAGCCTGTCGCTTCTCTATCGCTGTTTCCATGGAAAGTATTCAGACGAACTGCATTCCGTAGTTCCACTAGTTCTAGCCTCCACGACCGAGACATGCCATGCTACGCACATTGTAGCGAACCACCTTCATTTCTTCGTATTCCATTGATGAGATGTAAGTTCCACTCGAGAAGCTGTTTTCTACAAACCGCTGCCTTGTGGAACCAACTACCAAAAAGTATCACTACAATCTTAACCTGTTCAAGGCTACATTTAACCGTCATCCACATAAAATATGCATCTTACTCTGTAACCTTCTACATCAAGTGGCCCTATCACCTCCCGTTCATTTTCTATGTCCACATCTCTCTCTCTCTCTCTCTCCATATATATATATATATATATATATATATATATATATATATATATATATATATAGATAAATAGATAGATAGATGTGGACATAGAAAATAAACAGGAGATAGTGCCACTCTATGTAGAAGGTTACATATATATATATATATATATATATATATATATATATATATATATACATATATATGATGTATTTGTCATATATATATATATATATATATATATATATATATATATGACAAATATATCAGATAAATAGTGGGTAAGTGGTTTATCTTCTACAAACATTTTTGATATCAGACTGATCCCATTAACAAAAACGTTATTAGACTGAAGAACGAAACAAGTCATTTCTAACCTTTTTCCATAGATAGACAAAATTTAAATGTTGTAACATGTTAATATTCTGTAACTTAATATCTATCTATCTATCTATCTATATATATATATATATATATATACATATATATATATATATATATATATATATATATATATATATACATATATATATATATATATACCTGAAAGACTCCCTTTCTGCCTTCCATCAGTATATTAGGAGAATGGCTCGTTGCAAAATTTCGGGCTAAAATTCTTGTCTAACAGTGAAGTGAAAAGACTATATTGAATCAATTACTAGGTCATCTGCTAAAACATTTGGTAGATAATTCTTCTCTCCAGAATATATCTTACATATCTATAAATCTACCATTCATTCATGCTTAGAATATTGTTGTCACATTGTTGTGATCCAACTATATTTAGAGATTCTTGTTAACACCAAAAGAAAAATCAGCAATATTATTGGTCCTGACCCGGTGTTTGGGATTCACTCACTTTCCCACCGTAAAGTAGCTTCTCTGTGCTTTTTTTTTTATAAAAACTTTCATGGTAATTATTCGGATGATCTCTTCGCTATAATACGTAGACTTTATGAATTTAAGCGCAGTACTTTATTGGCAAAAACGTCTCATCGTTGTACAGTTAAATTGGGTAGATTTAATCGTAAATGTTATGCTAACAGTTTTTTCTCGCTTGTGGAAATCTCTTCCAGTTCCACTAATATTTTCTGTCCTTCACGAACAAATTCCTTTAGTTCATGCAAGTTTTGCGGGCTCCATCTTTGAATTCTCAGTTACAGTTCTCTCCATAAATTTTCAATCTGACTGAGATCTGGAATTTGACTTGGACATTTTAGGACGTCTATTCTATTTGAACTTAACCACGGATTTAAACATAATTTTGTAAGCTTTGTAGAAGGTTTAGGATAGTTATCTTGTTGAAAGATCCAACCTGGTTTCAAGCCCAGCAAATGTGCACTCTGACGTAAATTTCCTCCAAAATATCCCTATATTATGCTCCATTCATCTTCCCTTCTATTATTTCAATGTTCCCTACACCTTGGGCACTGAAGCAACTCCAGATCATGATTGATCCGCCTCCAAATTATACACACTTCAGGAACGGAAAAACTTGTATAGTGTTGAGTCTTGACTCATTGTTGAATCTCGACTAATGCATGGAATAATAATGCAACACAAAATGTACTTAGAACAAGAATGTATTATAACAAGAAAATGTACACAATATTTACATATAGTATTTCTGTATATTTCTGGGAAAACGTTCCTGGAGAATGTGTTGACTAAGTCGCAGTCGGGCAGAGTCTCTAGCTGGATCTCTGTATTCGCTCCCCTGTCTTCCGGTACCATTATTTATATAGTCGGTAGTCACCTATGCAGATTAGGTGGATCCTACCACAACACCCCCTCCCAAGCCTTGGAATCCTTTTTGGATTTCAACTGGCTTCCTATATGGGATGATGATTCTGGTTATTTCTTTGTAGATCCCCTTTGCATACTTCCTATGTATATGTCAATCTGCTTAATTTTAATATCTTTTTTTTTCCATGCCTATCAAGTTCTTCGTTAACTTTCTCTACACTTGCGAAAGGCACGTTACGTTTCTTTTTAAAAATAGGCATAGTATTTTCCTTTAATTCAAATTTAGCTTCAAACTTGTTACATCTTCCAAGACCAGGTGTAAAGGTTTCCGGAAACTTTTTCTTTAATTCCTCTTTAATGTCCTGTCTTGTTTGCGTATTACTTTCTACTTCTCTGCAGAATGAGTTTAACGGTTTATCCCACAATTCGAATGTTTCAATAAAATCTGTACCCAACAAGTTTTCTCCATTTCTCAGAATGAAAACTTTCATTTTTTTAACGATCCCGTTCAATTTCATGGGAAGTACAACCTCGCCTTCGAAGTTAATTTCCTTTCCAGTTACCGTTCGAGCGAGTTTCGTTGACTTCATTATTGTAGGCCTTTTTAAAATTTCCCATGTTTTATCGTTCATTATTGTTAAATCTGACCCCGAATCGAGTTGAAATTTGATATTCTTTTTGAATATTTCAGTCGTCACATATTTCCTCAAATCTCTATCTGATTTGATATTCGAATTTGTTTGTCTAATTCGACTCTTGAATTTTTTCGTTTTACAACACGATCCTTTGTGACCATTCTTTTGGCACACGAAACATTTCTTATTTCTATATGGGCAATTTATCTCCCAGTGTCTTTCGTTACACCGTCTGCAATTATATGGTGGAACCTTTTTATTTTCTTGTCTATTTTAAAAATACGCCGAATTTTTACTCCAATTTTTTGCTGATGGGTACTTTGACTGTTTTTTTATTTTTTTAATATAAGCAATGCCAGCTTCTTCGATTTTTTGCGACTCTTTCTTTAAACTTACGGCCCGTTGACACTCCTCTGCTAACTTTTGCAGGGTAAGGCCTTGTTCAGATTCGAGTTTAGACAAAACTCTACGTCTTATTTCGGCACTCTTACTGGATACCAGTCCTTGAGCAAAAATTAAACACTTGAATTCTTCAACCGTAATCTCTGCCAATCTGAAATTGTCACAATGTCTATTCACTATAGATGCATATGTTAAGTAATCCTGATCGTCGGATTTAGAGATATTCATGCATAACCATCGCTTATGCCAAAGCGACATATTTGCTCCAAACAGCTCTTTTAGCAATTTCACTGTTTCCGAGAATTCCAATTCAGTTGTTTTTCTCGGTAGAATAAAATCTACAAATTTGCTATGTTCTGCTGTACCTAGCTTTCTTAGTAATAGACTGACTTTTCTTGAATTCGACCAGTTTTCACAGTCTGTGTAGAAAATATCTTCATATCGTTTAAAGTACGCTTCAAACGTTTTTTCTTCGTCTGGCACATAGTTGAAAGTTTCCAGCGAATTAAATATGGTGTTATTAGAATATGAAGAATTTCCTTCATTTGCCTGATAGTTGTTTAATTTCTCCAGCGTTAACTTTTGAATTTCTAAAAGTCTTTCCTCTTGCCGTTCTTGATATTTTTGCAGCGCTATCTGTTGTTCTTGCTGTCTTTTTTCTTGATATTTTTGCTGTGCTATCTGTTGTTCTTGATATTTTTGCTGTGCTATTTGTTGTTCTTGATATCTTTCATCTTGCTTTTCTTGATATCTTTGCTGTGCTATCTGTTGTTCCCTTATTAATAAGGCAAACTGTTCATGCTGACGTTGTTGACTCAAGTGCTGGGATTTGAATAATTCAGATATGACTTTGGATAGTTCATCCATTTTTAGCTGATAGTGTTCATGCAACAAGGAATATACTTTTAATTTGTGTATCCACGAATATCATATAAGCTGACCAAAAAATCGAAACAACGTACGACTTTTAAATTTTATGTCTTGCTTTTACATTCACGCCCGTGCTAATCAACTTTGGTATTTTTTTTTTATTTTTATTTTTTTGTGAACAGAGACCGTCGGACTTTTTTTTTTCGTTTTCGACTTCTGTTCGCGTATTTCAATGACGTCTGATTTTCTTATCAGAGGTAATTCGTCACTATATTGTTGAACAAAAAATTAAAAAAATAATTTTTTAAAGTTCGTTACCTTTCAAAGTCGACACGGTGTATTTGTGCTCCTTTTAATCCATGCATGTTTTTGTAGTCGGCCAATTTTTCTTTTTAGAGGGTGTCTCGTTGTAGATAATTTTTTCATTTAAATTACCGTTATTCGTTTACGACACCTTTCAAATTTTTCTGAGTGAACGTTCCTTTATGCTTAGTCGTCTTTTAACGAGTTCTACATATCCAGAAGTTCAGAATCCTTCGTCGTTACGTTAACGTTGGACTTTGAATTAATAGTTTTTTTTCAGCCTGGGTTCTTCAATGACTTGTCCCAATTGTTGAAAACTCTCACTATTAATTCTTTCTTTTTTCCGTATGGTTCGTTCTACTTCGTCGCCATTGTTGAAACTTGGCGCATGGTTCGTTCTACTTCGTCGCCATTGTTGAGTCTTGACTCATTGTTGAATCTCGACTAATGCATGGAATAATAATGCAACACAAAATGTACTTAGAACAAGAATGTATTATAACAAGAAAATGTACACAATATTTACATATAGTATTTCTGTATATTTCTGGGAAGACGTTCCTGGAGAATGTGTTGACTAAGTCGCAGTCGGGCAGAGTCTCTAGCTGGATCTCTGTATTCGCTCCCCTGTCTTCCGGTACCAACCATTATTTATATAGTCGGTAGGCACCTATGCAGATTAGGTGGATCCTACCACAACATATAGATATTGTAATTCTAAATTTATCCAAACATCACGAGATTAATACAAATTACCTTTGGCCTCTACAATCAAGTGTTCCTCAAAAATCGGAACATTCATTAGTACAGTGAACTACTTCTTTGGTAACGTTGGCCAAAGTGTTCTGTGGGATAGCTGCACATGCATTTTCAATTTCTTGTCTAAGGACCGCCAATGTAGTTCGTTTTCTGCGATACACATCTTTTAAGACATGTTGATACTAAAGCCACGAGCTTAAAGCCATCTGTCGAGAAATTACTACAGGAAAAAGTATTATCGCAATTTGATAAAACTACGAAAGACAAGTGGAAAGACAATCTTATACCAATTCCTAGGTCAGCTGCTAAGACATTTGGTAGACAATTCTTCTCTCCAGAATATATCTTACATATCTATAAATCTACCATTCATTCATGCTTAGAATAAAAACAACATAATTATAATCCTGAGTTTTTCATTTAAAACCAAAAACCAACAGTGCTCTATATATAGTAGAGCTTAATATTATAATTATTTTTTTAAAATCTAAACATATTTTTTTAAAACAATTATATATATATATATATATATATATATATATATATATATATATATATATATATGCAAGTTTCATTAAAAACGACAGACAAGGTACTACGGTTAAGTTTTTTATTTAATTTTTCTTGTGTACGAACAAGAGCTTTCTTTGCTGGACAAAGGGTGTGTAAGAACTGTCCAAATGTTTTATTTTTCCGAGCGCTTTCGGCTATACCTTTAGCCATTATCAAGGATGATTTGATTTTTCAGCTTAATTGAGTGTGTGCATTATCTGTATGTCTTAGTGTGTAGTAGTGGTGTTTTAATTTCCAAATCCGGTTAGCACGTTGTGGCTTTGTTCGTAGTTAATATTGTTAAGGGTAGGCCTTTTATTTTTTATTATTAAAGCCTCCATTATTTTTAACCTTTTTTTACAGGTGGAAGCAATTAATATATTTGTGTTTTCTACTAGTATATTTCTAATAGAGCCTGGTAAATTTTTGTGTGTCTTTTAAAAAATATATATATACCAGGCTCCATTAGAAATATATATAAATATAAAAGTGAACATAGAAGTCAACACTTAGAGGCGACAGTCTGTTTCATGCTAGATGCAATCGTCAGGCCACCCAATACACCCCACCATTTGCATCTAGCATGAAACAGACTGTCGCCTCTAAGTGTTGACTTCTATGTTCACTTTTATATTTACACACGCTCTATCTCTGATATTGAGCACCTTATCCCATAAATATAGCACACTTTAAGACTATATTTCTTCATATATATATATATATATATATATATATATATATGCTATGGAATTAGTTATTTTGTGGGTGGACGTTGCCTTTTCAAGAAATGGTGGGGTGTATTAGGGGATACTTGTTTTGTGGGTTTTAAGGAGACCGTAAAGTTTTGGGTGATATTCGATGACTCTATAGCACGATTTATTTTCATTTTTAAACATTTTCCTGGCTTCTTTATTGGGTATGGGTAAATAACAAGACAGACTGGGTTCTATAGCCTTGGATGCCAACTGGTCTAGGAGAAGGACAACTCTGAATTCAAAACCTGCGAAGGGTCGCTTGGGAACCTTGAATCAGGTAGTGAACCAGGTCTCTGTATTTGGCCCTTCAAAAAGTGTGGATGTTTCTGCACAAAACCTTCACCACTATAATCAAATCATATGTGCTGGTGTCGGGCTGTCGGTTCCTAAGAATTGAGCTGCTTGACTCCCATACGTCGAATACGATGGGAGAGTCCACCATATATATATATATATATATATATATATATATATATATATCTGTGTGTGTGTGTGTGTGTCTGTGTGATTTACGATTGACATGAAGGCTTATATAAAAATACATATATGAGAGATGTATAAAACTCTAGCTAAATTCACATGAAGAACAAAAATCTCTTAGAAATATCCATAGAGACCTCCGACATTTGCATTTATAGAATCTTCACATAAAAATTTCTGCGATAATCACACTTACTCACGGACATTAAATTACTTTCTGATTTAGCTATGTGCGCTTTTATCATAAAACTCACGCACCCAGATTTATTTTTACTTATTTATATATATATATATATATATATATGTGTGTGTGTGTGTGTGTGTGTGTGTGTGTGTGTGTGTGTGTGTGTGTGTGTGTGTGTGTGTGTGTGTGTGTTTCTTTGTGAATGCAAGTAGTAAGTCAATAAAGACCTGGACGCACACGAATACGGAGAAAGGATACATTCACATATACAGATGTCCCCAAATACTCTCCTCTTCCGTGTGAGTGTAGGAAGTCACGTACTAAGTTAATAGCCGTAACGAAACACACAGCACTGCCTCGTACAGGCACGGAAGCGCACAAAGATTTTCAACGAAATGAAGTCGAGAGAACAGCAAAGGAGGCGAGGAAAAAGCAGGCCGAAATAGAATATTGGCGAAGAAGGCGGGAACAAAAAACCTCTGACGACTTATTAATTCAGACACGCACTTTTCGGCTTGCAACATTGTTCACAAGCGCATTTCATGGATGCTTGAATAGGCTCGTGTATATATGTCTCTCGTGTGAGAAAACACTATCACGCGAGATATGAGCGCTTCTTAAAATCTTATCACGTATCTCCCCACACCTGCATGCATATAGATTACTCTCTTTCCCTCACTCCCTCCCCCCTTAATTTCCCCATCTTTACCTTTCTCTTCCACACTCACATTCATGCACGCATATTTTCTAACAAACTCGTCCAAATCAAAGATGTATGAACCTAAATATATTTCATCAAAAGAGGTTTTCATTGCGAGCCCTTACAAGTGCCAGATCAGGCCGAAAATGAAGCCCTATTGTCATATTTTGGACGGGAGCTGCTCAATCCTCACTTTCCAGTCTCGATAGGGTTCAAAAGTCATTTTTGGGTTATTAATTATTTTCCAACCTCCAACCTCTCTCTCACGGGCGGGATGTAGCGAAACTCTCACTACTCTGTCGCTACTTCCACGGTAAGTGCTCGAACGAACTACGTTCCTTGGTTCCGCCAGTTCTAACCTTCACGGCAAGGACCCGCCATGCCACGCCCATTGTAGCAAACCACCCTCATTAACCTCCGTATCCCAATAGCGTGAACAGCTTTTTCAAATGAACCACTGCTTTGTGGAACCGAATCCTCAGAGGATGTTTCCCAGATCAGTACAATCTTTTCCCAGATGTTTTATCAATCTTAACCTGTTCAAGTCTAGGGTTAAGCGTTTCCTTCTCTTCCTATCGTTATAAACAGCCTCTTTACGTAACCCTCTACAGCCAGTGACCCTTAGGTCTTGTACAGGGTGAACTATATCTATCTATCTATCTATATATATATATATATATATATATATATATATATATATATATATATATATATATATATATATCAATGCTCTTCAACTAGAATCGAGCTCTCTTAGCTCTTTCGTATAGTAAAATGGGGAATAAATTAGGAATTATTGCTAAACACGTCCTTCTTCACACATTTATAGACAACTCCTACAGTTGCATGTTGGGATTTCTTCCTAACCAATAGAAATGGACCACTTCTCGGTTTCATCCGCCATCTTTTTGCTCTTTATTGTCTAGAAGTCAGACCCCTACAATCACTTCACTGTATCCCTTTTGCTTTTGAACACTATTCTTAATTTGTGAATTTTTTGCATTATTTTATTACCTAGTTTTGACTTGTATATATATTGTCTGTTTAGTATTATTTCGTCCTGTTCTTTTCTTCCTTTTTCTTATTGTTTATTGGAAAATTTGTTAATTCCGTTTGTTGAGTAGTTTTGCCAATTACACTTAACCATGGCCAATTCATTCACGGCTCTATATAGCAAAATATGAAAGCCGTATGTTCGTTAACTTCCACAATCTCATCGGTATGGTGGTGTCATGCAGTGAGAGTGTTGTGTCGGAAACCTACCACCCCTCTTGAAGATGAACTTGTCTGCGTCTGTGAACAAAGACTTTAAATAGTGGCACGTTGAGAGACCGAGAAGTTCTTGGCTGAGCTAGTTATAGACTACTCAGGCGATTTCTGTACCTTTTACCAACCTATTAAACCCCTTTTTATTGTTACGTGTTATTTGGCGTTTGTCTCTACTAACCCCAAATCAACATCATAACAGAGAGGCGACCAAGAATTAGGCGCGTTCAAATGATGCCAGAAGTTGTTTTGTTTTATATTGATTTTGGAGCTCTTTCGACAGTCACAGATCTGTGATCAAAGCAATATTTGTCAAATGTAAATAATTATTAATATGTTTAATTTCGTGGTACGTCTGTTTTTTGTATATAGAGGTGACATTTCATCATGGCGTGCTTTCATTGATACGTATCTTTTTTCTTTTCTGCGAGTATCCCTCACCATTAATCAATCTTAGGTATAATTCATAAAGCCCAATGATGTTAATGCTTCCCATTCGAATAGGCCAAAGAGAAACTGTAAAATAGATTGTAAGACAACTGCCCCCCCCCCCTGGACAATTTCCCCTATAGGACAACTTGCCTCGGACAATGTAAAGGGCAATTTTTTTTAATGTTTTGGTTTTACTTTAATAACAGAGATAAATGTCTAAAGGCCCCTCTTGAAGTTTATAGGATTATTCTGACCTGACCTGATCTGCGGAAACGTTATCAAGTTTCGACAATCAGAATAGCAAATATCGTACAAGACTTCAAGAACCACCATGTGTTAGACATTTTGAGATGTATAGCTCATAATTTGCAATTTTAATTGTATAATTATAGGGATATAAAAATATACATTTTATTGTTGGATAATTTTTCTTATCGGATAACAGACAAAACATGAAAATAAAAGTCTAATCAGTTTTATTAGTATTTATATGAAAATAAAAGTCTAATCAGTTTTATCAGTATTTATATGAAAATAAAAGTCTAATCAGTTTTATTAGTATTTATATGAAAATAAAAGTCTAATCAGTTTTATTAGTATTCATATGAAAATAAAAGTCTAATTAGTTTTATTAGTATTTATATGAAAATAAAAGTCGAATTAGTTTTATTAGTATTCATATGAAAATAAAAGTCTAATCAGTTTTATTAGTATTTATATGAAAATAAAAGTCTAATCAGTTTTATTAGTATTTATATGAAAATAAAAGTCTAATTAGTTTTATTAGTATTTATATGAAAATAAAAGTCTAATCAGTTTTATTAGTATTTATATGAAAATAAAAGTCTAATTAGTTTTATTAGTATTTATTCCCCAACCCCGAAGTTGTGCTTTCTCTTAATTTTCTCCTTATGTGGGGGCCATTTGACCTATGGTTGGAATTGTCTAAGGGTCAATTGTCCAGAGGCAGTTGTCTCGGGGGCAGTTCTCTTGATACTATAAAATGTTTTCTCCAAATCAAACTGCGAAACTTCACAATTTAATAAGATTATTGATTCAACATATAACATTTGTAAGAGCATATTCTTAAATAATTTGTGGGGGTTACAATATTTTATCATGTTTGGAAAATGAACATTTAAAAAACATTATACATATTCAAACAATATATACAAATATATTAAAACAAATGAGGAGGGAGATTAAGAAAAAAAACATTCCAAGTACTCGAAAAGTGGTTATTTACATTATTTACATTGTTCGGACCGTTGTCCTCATATTTATTGCCATATTCACAACGTTTCGGCCGTTGTACGCTCCTGACTTCTTCAGGTGCTTGGAATTTCGAACCGAACCCTTTATTTCGTCCACCGCGGTAGATAGTTCTAGTTCCACGTGTCGTGCCTCTTCCGGATGTCTCAGTTATTTCCCTTTAACTCAGCTCTCCACGTTTTTGCTGTGGCCTGGTACTGAACTCACAACTCTTTGTATCTAACCAACGTCTCACTGGATCTGACCAACGTCTTTATCCACTTTATGCATGTGTCCTGCTCCGGTGAACGAGATAAAGGGTTCGGTTCGAAATCCCAAGCGCCTGAAGAAGGCTGGAGCGTAAAACGGCCGAAACGTTGTGAATATAGCAATGAAGATGTGGTTAACAGTCCGAATAATGTAAATAATCATAATACATCTCAGAGATATAAACAAATCGTAAAGTGGTGTATCGAAGAAAAATGCTAACCTATTATTATTTTATACAGATATTGAGCTTTTATCTCGAGTTTATGCGCTCAGGTTCCCCCACATTAAATCGACCTTGTGTTACAAACTGACTTAGTGGGGGGCTCAAGTAAATATCTACTATAAAGTAGAGTTGGTTCTTTTCAACTCCAGAATTTGTTGGAGAATTGTTCTCCTATTTCGCATTTATTCGTATAGATAGAAGATAGAAGATTGACTAATATGTTAAATGGGAGAACAAAAATGCAAGAATTTCATCAAAACAAATTAACGATTTTTCCACCTCGCAGATCATTAATACGGTGTAGTAAGATGGATTCTCATCGGCTGGTCCAAACTTGTGATCTTTTGATGAAACAGTAAGCTTAGTGAATGCCGATAATTTATTATCTGAGAGTCAAAGTCAAATTTCTAAGATGTATAATGAGAAAAGAAGTCTTGGAGAATTTGGCAATCACAGGGTATATTGAAAGCAAGAGAAAGAACGGGAAATAGCAAATAACTTAGCAATAAGCTTGTGTAAATGTCTGACAGAACAAGGAATGTGAGGGATAGTGAAAAAGTGGAAATAACTAAGAGCTACAAAGGATAGGAAGTTGTGGAAAGCCATAATCGACCACGTCCTGAAGGGACACGGCACATAGAAGCAGATCTCGCTGTGGGACGAAATGGCTTGAGTTGTGAGTTAGCTTTTCAGTGCATCCATGCTCTGTATTTCTGACCTTGTGCCTTATTATGCTAAACATAGTTCTTCACCTTTCATATGTACTTTCATGGAGGTGGGCTATCATCGCTCTTCACGTCTTCCTCTCTTTGAGTAACTCTTGTCCCTTTATTGCCCACATTGTCTTTTAGGTCCTTGTTCTACCATCCATTCACTCAAGCACCTTAAGTAAATCATTTGGCTTACCCGACTGTTTCTCTTGCATTCAAGTATAGTTTCTTTTTAATATCATGCCAATTCACGACGTTGGCGATCATGGCTCTCCATAGATTCCCTTTCTTTATTATATGTGAATTGCCCTGAGTTATTGAGAAAGATAGTGGACTGGTTTCCAGTTGCGTTTTCCACTGTTACCTTTTTCCTAGACAGGTTGCCACTCAAGATAAAAAAAAACCAGTTCACCTTGTTATTTAACCCATATATGGTGGGGTGGAGACGCGATGGAGTTGTGCCTTCTCCAAGGGCGATAAAGCGAAAATGAACGTAACAGACTAGGCTGGATTTTGAACTTTTCAACTTTCCGCACCCATAGCCGATACCCTACGCGAACATCCTAGCATAATTACTAGCTTTCAAAACGGGTTCATGGATGTTTGTGTCGTTGTAAGTCTGGTGAAATTACTCTGCATGATATAAGACTGACGACTCTCCTTTTTCATTAACGGTAACGTTGACAGAATTACATTTACTCCAAATAAAATCACCGTGTTATGTTTCAAATACATTTTCTGATACACTGTTAGAATACTGAATAATGACTTCTGCATTTTTTATCAGGATATGTCTTCAGGTGTACATGTGGATGAATACATTACGACGAAGTTATTTGCAGATAAAGGAAGCCTAATAAAGAAAAAGTGCCCTCAAGCAAAGAAAAATGCTGGGGAAAAATGAATATACGATGTGGAGAGAGTAGACTTTACGATTACGTGATAATCTTTAATACAGTCGTATCTGAAAGCTGAAGTGCCAATCCCCACAGCGGATGTGTGAGTGTATATATATATATATATATATATATATATGTGTGTGTGTGTGTGTGTGTGTGTGTTTTGATAATAACACATTAAAAGCCAAACATTTTGAAGATTCTTTTATTAATTTCTGACATTAAAATTACATTCACTACTATCTCATTACGCAAATACCCTCGGGAAAATTTTTTTCCATTTTTTTTTTTAAGCATTTCACACCAAGCAAGGCGGGAGTGCCACTAATATGCAAGAGGCTACAGAGAGTGTAAGTTAGAAGAAAGAGAGGGAAAGAAATGTTGGGGGGGGGGTTGATGAAAGGATAAAAGAAGAACGGGAATCAAGGCAACAGAAGATGTCGATTGACATTACATTTAATTTTTTGAAAAATATGCTTATCACGGAAGCAAGTAAGAGAAAGAGAATTCCATTGTCGGGTATTAATCCATATCTTTCCCCACCCCAACCAGCTATATGTCGAGTAGCAGGACAAACCAAGTCCTAGAACTTTGGTTGGCACTCTTTTACCACGCAAAGAAACAGCAGTCTACTAAGGGAAAATCTTCTGCCTAGTCAGTTATGAATCGATAAAGAAATGATCGCCCAAGCTTGTATCTCGTATGACACTTTGACTTGATCGTTATACTCACCTCGTTTCGAAGTTCGCTTCGATCAAGGAAAGTTGAAATCAATAAGCTCAAACCGCCCGGGGCCATCCCCATAGGCAACACCACTCCTTCAGGAGCGAGCTGGGGTCATTACCCGGCACCTAAGGCGTACCCCAAAAGGATATGTGCCCAGGATCTTGGGCATTTTTTCCACGGTATTGCCGTTAAGCCTTTAAATATGTTTGTGTCATATTCGGTAGCGAGGTGGGCGCGCTGAAAAATCCACTTGACTGACTAACCATTTCAGTCACTCATTAATCTTCCAGGGATAAGTATATAAACTAAAGTGTATGTTTGTACCTTGCTTTTAAATAAGTATTCTGCTCTTTTGGGTGTAACTATCTTTTTCTGCTCTTTCTCATTCTTTCTCTTTTTCTTCTATTGTGAGATTTCGCCGAGAATGATTTTTATCCCGAAATCTTTCATTTTCTCCCATTTTCTCTTACCTTTCTAATCGTTTTATCCACTATTTGTTCTCTCTCTCTCTCTCTCTATCTCTCTCTTTCTCTCTCTCTCTCTCTCTCTCTGCTGTTTTTTCTCCCTTTCTCTTTCACCATTTTCCTCCATCTTTTCTTCCCTTGTTATATTTCGCTTGTTTCTTTTTTTTAATGAATTGTTTTTCTTTCTTCTCTTTTTCTTTGTTTTCGCCTCTATTTGTATCTTTCTATCTCTGTCTTTGCTGTAGTTTTCTCTCCCTTTCTCCTAGCCTCTTTTATCCCCCTCTTTCTCTTCTTTTCTTTCCCTTTCTCTTGCCCTTTTTATCTCTCTCTTTCTCTTATTTTCTCTCCTTTTCTTTTACCTTCTTTTACCGCTTTCTCTTATTCTCTCTTACCTTCTTTTATCTCTCAACCTTTCTCTTACCCACTTTTATTTCTCCCTTATTTTCTTTCTCTTTCTCTTACCCTTTTTATCTCTCTCTTTCTGTTATTTTATCTCCTTCTCATTACCTTCTTTTACCTCTTTCTCTTCTTCTCTCTTACCTTCTTTCATATCTCAACCTTTCCCTTACACACTTTTATCTCTCCCTTTCTCTTCTTTTCTTTCTCTTTCTCTTACCCCTTTTATCTCTCTCTCTCTCTCTCTCACTCTTATTTTCTCTTAACTTCTTTTATATATCTTCTTTTCTCTTCCTTTCTCTTACTCTCTTTTATTTTTATATGTTTCTTTTTTTCTCTCTCTAGTCCATTTTTATCTTTCGCCCGTTTGTGTTCGTTACGCTGAAACCGTTTTTTCTTTTCCCGTTTTCATTTTTTTTAGTTTTCTCCTCGTTTCATCCGCCATTTTAGATTCACATTTTACTGTCTTTCCCGTCTTTTCTCTTTTCTTCTCAGTTTTTACTTCCCTACATTTTTAACCTGTCACCGCGTCTTTGTGTCAGGGGGATTAGATTGTTTATAAACTGATATTTAAATAGAAAATTGAAACAATCTAAAGAAAAAGAAAGACTGAAACAAAAAAGAAAAGAAAACGGCCTGAAAACTTACAAATAAGAAATATAATGTGAGATTTCAGACAAAAACTGAAGTTGCATGTAATTAAAGAAACGTCGCTGGTTTGTCATGACTTCTCTTCGTGACAAGAAAGTGCTTTGTGTAGCTGATCTGGTTATTCTAAGGACGATACTAGTGATAAAAGCGCTCTTGAAGATTCTAGCCATGAATGGAATTCTAAGGATAATAATAATTAGAATGAAAAATGTCGACTATCGTTTTGATTATAAATTTAATGATAAAAATGATCATGGTAATTATGGTGATATTAAAAAGCATCATCAACATTGATGCTTGCACTCACCGAGTTCTCTTACCTGTAGAAATTACTGGACTTACCTACAAATAAATTGGTAAAGGGCCTTTTCAGTAATCTTGCTGCAATTTAATTTTGCCCCAAACTTACATTAAAGTATACATTAACGACGGACAATTATATATATATATATATATATATATATATATATATATATATATATATAACTAATATGTTAATACAAATTGTTAACCATTACGCCCTTTATTGAAATTGTTAACCTTTACGCCCCTTATGGAAATTGTTAGCCCTTACACCCCTTATTGAAATTGAAACTGTTAACCTTTACGCCCCTTATTGATATTGTTAACCCTTACGATTCTCATTGAAATTGAAATTGTTAACCCTTACGTCCCTTATTGAAATCGTTAACCCTTACACCATTTATTGAAATTGAAACACTTATGCCCCTTATTGAAATTGTTAACCCTTACACCCCTTATTTAAATTTAAAATGTTAACCCTTACGCCTCTTATGGAAATTGGTAACCTTTACACCACTTATTGAAATTGAAATTGTTAACCTTTACGACCCTCATTGAAATTGAAATTGTTAACACTTACGCCCCCTATTGAAATTGTTAACCCTTACGCCCCCTATTGAAATTGTTAACCTTTACGACCCTCATTGAAATTGAAATTGTTAACCCTTACGCCCCCTATTGAAATTGTTAACCCTTACGCCCCCTATTGAAATTGTTAACCCTTACACCCTTTATTGAAATTGAAATTGTTAACCCTTACGCCCTTATTGAAATTGTTACCTCTTACGCCCCTTATTGAATTTGTTAAACCTTACTCCCCTTATTGAAATTGAAATGGTTAAGCATTACGCCCCTTATTTAAATTGTTAACTCTTACGCCCCTTATTGAAATTGTTAACCATTACGCCCCTTACTGAAATTGTTAACCCTTACACGACTTATTGAAATTGAAATTGTTAACCCTTATGCCCCTTATTGAAATGGTTGCTTCAGCCATTTCCATAGTAATTAATTCTACAAATGAATATGCTTATAAAGATGAGTAAATTTCAAGATTAGTTATTCCAAAAATTTCGCTTGTGGATGAAACAAAGCTTGATACTTTAATTCAATTTAATTTTAATAATTATATTGAAGTTTTTGACTCTTGTTTTTGAAAAATGACACGGAGTCTTCTTACCCATAGTTTGTCATCCTATCCCAGCTTACACATTCTACAAAAACCAACATATATATATATATATATATATATATATATATATATATATATATATATAATGAAGAACTCTATAGAAATCTATCAAAGGTTTCAAGCACGATCTGTTGTTCCCAGATGTGTAGGCTAGACAAAAATGGCAAGCTGTCCAGTGCTGGTCAGATAACCAGAACTGAGTGAAGATGGTTTGAACTCCGTGGATAATGATGGATTGTCTTTGTTTTTATATAAGACCCCAAAACAAGCAGTACGGTTGTGACAGTAGGAAAGTCAAGAGTCCAGATGCTCGTCCAAGCCTTCCTCTCCTAGATGCCTTTGCGTGGCGTGATGACTGCAGCGATAGAATGGTCAACTAGCCGACCTGTTGACATCCATTATTTCTATCTCTATCTCCTACTCGATACCTCTACGAAACGATGCCTCTTATCCCCGTCCCTGTAATAAAGCCAGTAAAAAAGAAACCCGAAAACATTGTGTGCGAATCAGTGTTGTGGTCCCTACTGAGGAACTGCCGATAAACGACGAGAATCCATAGACGACCGGTGAGTGTGGTTTAGTAATCGTTGCTGGGGAAGTAAACAACTGTTGTATATCAACTCATAGTGTTGGATCAAAATGATAGAAAAAGATCAATAAGAAACTTCACTGATCAACTTATAGTTGACTTGAGAAAGCTGGAACTGATTAATGCTACCGTCATGCTAATATTAGCCGTTTCTTTATATGGAAACATTCGGTATGTATGGCATTCACTGACCTGAATTGCCAATGTTGATGTCGGTTGAAATTCATAAAATCTTTCTACAAAATCATTTTTCACGTGGATAGATTTCTAAATTCCGCTAACTGTTATCGCTCTTTCTAGTGCTAATGGAGTCTTTTATTTGAAGTAGTGCGTAACATTAGCTGGGACCCTGACAGGTGCTATCATCCCGGGTTAGGGTAGACCTGGGAACAATAGCAATTGAGAGTTCCACGCTCCTCAAAATTTCCAATCTCCCGATCGGAGGCCTTGCTTAACGGATGTAGTTTAACGTCATACCCTGGACTATATTTATTCGAAGCCATTTCTAATAATTAATCTGAGAAAGCGGTTGTATACAGTTGACAGTTTAATGATTTGTGAAAATGTTGGCGGCCATGCCTGACATATACAGGTTGCAGCTGGTATTTGAGGACATACAGATTTAAGATTAATACTGCTTCCCACTAACTTCTAATGCTTTTAATTTTTCACAAATCAAGAATGGCAAACCCTATGATAACAAATTAAATGAAAAGGCATGCTGTGATTGTGGCATTAAAGGCTGATCATAACGATTTGGATATTGCACGTTTCCTCAAAGTTGTAAGAATGTTTGTCCACAAGATACGAAAAGAGTTACAAGACGCTGACAGTTCCCCAATGTCTGTATCAAAACGTAAAAGACATTCTGCACGTTCTGATAAAGTGTGAACATCCAAATTTATTCAGGAAGTCAAGCAGACAATTGATGAAAACCGAGGTCAATCAATGAGGTCAAATGCCAAAAAGCTGCATGTGTCATAAAAAACAATCAGAAGGAGTGTTCATGAAGACATTCGATACAAGTCCTAAGTGATGAAGAGAGGTTAATTTATGTCTGAAAAAACAAAAGAAAACCGTTTAAACAGATCCAAAAGGCTTTTAAACAAACTTTAAAATCCTTCAGAAGCTGGTGATTTGGTTTTTCACTGATGAGAAAAATTTTGCTCAAGATGAAAAACGTAACAGAAGAAATGACAGATGGCTTTGTTCAGATCCTTCAGAGGTGCCAAGAGTGATGCGCACAAAATGTCCTTCAAGTGTTATGGTATTGGGTATTGTTAGCAATGAAGGACATGTTTTGCCATCACACTTTTTTCCACGAGGTCTTAGAGTAAATGCTGCTGCTTACATTGAGGTTCTAGAAACAGTTGTCAAGCCCTGGATTGACAACATATGCAACGGTAGGTCTTACATATTCCAGCAAGACTCGGCTCCATCCCACAAGGCGCTACGAACACAAGAAAGGATGGCTGACCATTTGTACGACCACATCACACCCAAAATTTGGCCTCCTAACTCTTCAGATCTCAATCCACTAGACTATTATGTGTGGAGCGTTGTTTAGAAGCAGGTTAATAAACAGCCTCATAACACCAAAGACTATCTTAAAGCTGCAATAGTTCGAGTAATGCCTGATATAAATAAGGACCAATTAATCAGAGCTTGCGTGTAGCGGCGGTTATTGATGCTAGTGGTGGTTTTATTGAATACAATTAAATAATAACTAAATTTCATGTTTACTTGTTTGTAATCAAATATAATTATATTCATTTGTTCAGCAAGTTTTTTTTTACTAATCCATAAAATCTGTCCTCAAATACCAGTCGCACCCTGTATATGAGAGTTTCGATCTGGCGAAACTACAACTAGTACAGCCTAATCCGTGTTCAATTCCCTGATCCCCTGTACTAAAATTGTTATAAGTGATCCATATACCGAAATATTTGATTCAACCTCCTGGATTTTTATAACGAGTTCAGCGTATTTGGATAGAAGTGGGTCAGAATGATTCTTTTGAAAACGATCCGATAGATAGAGCAATAGTTTTCGGATGGATTCGTGTCCGGCTATGGTTACTACTTCTTCCGTCTACTCTTCTAATAATGCTCTTCGACGCTGTTCCCCTAATGAGGAATGGTATTTCACAGATAATAAAATGAAATCCGTGGAGAGTCATGATCAACTAAGTTCGAGCATGTAAGCAAAGATGAGGTCTTGGAGTGGATGCAAACAAGGGGGAAGTTTATACTTAACATAAGGAAGAGGCAGATTAAATTTCTGGGACACGTGATGAGAAAGGAGGCCCTGGAGAATCTGATACTCACGGGACGAATAGAGGGGAATAGAGACAGGGGAAAGCAGCGCATGACATACGTGGCGCGCTTGGGAAGGTGAATGGCGGAGCGTGGTCTGAGGGGGCGTGAAAGAAACACAAAGCCTGTTGAGAGCCACAAGGGATAGGGGGAAGTGGAGGGCCATGATCGACTACGTCCTGAAAGGACACGGCACATAAAAAGAAAGACCGGGTTTTGTTTAGAGTCAATTCATTATTCAACAAGAAGCCTTTTGATTTACAAAGCAATGGCTTGTCTTTTTATTGGCTTTTCTATCGCTTGCTTCCTTTTTGCCTCTACGTTCGCAATTTATTTAATCCATTTCCGAGTGTCGAGGCTCATCGAGGTTTCACCACAGCCCCCACCAGTCTGAACCGATACATAGTGGCTTCGGCTTATCTGCCGGGAGGAAGTCAAATTTGATGTCCAATCATCTCAGGGGATTCCACTAGAGATCAGAATAGTTTCCCTCTCCTAGACTGGATGCTAACTAAGGCTAAAGAGCCCAGTTTGCTTTGCCATTTCACCAATAGTTATAGGAAGACGGGATCAATTCCTAATTTTAGGAAATGCCTTAGTGTAAAGTGAACAGAAACTCTCTCAACTGTTATTTGAACTTGGTTCGCCTATTCCATTTTCCCTACTGTTAGACGTTACGGTACCTACATTATTAGATCATCTATCGTATTTTTAAGTGTAACTGTTGTAGTGTCTTCCCTCTATTGAGGCTAATGTGGACTCTTTCACTTACTATAAAGTTAGTAGGAAAGATAGGTCTCGGGGGAACGCTGATATAGACTGTTCTACTGAAGCTGTTCGCAGCTCCTGTCGAACTCTTTGCCTTGGGCAGAGAGGAACCCGGACGAGGCTGTGCAGAGGAGCAGATTTTCGTCCGGGGAGGTAGACAGACCCGAACCCGTTTATGCGGGTTCTACGGAGGTTTTTTGGTCGAGCCTACGGACTCGGATGACCCACGTTAATGTCGGCCTTGTGCCACAAATATCTCTCGGGTTGGGGGGGGGGGGCTGTTAAATATTAACGGTGATATAGACTGTTCTACTGAGGCTGTTCGCAACTCCTGTCGAACTCTCTGTTTTTGGCAGAGAGGAACCAGGACGAGACTGTGCCGAAGGGAAGAGTTTAATCCGGGGAGGTAGACAGACACGAATCCGTTTATGCGTGTTCTACGCGGATTTTTTGGTCGAGCCTACGGACTCGGATGACCCACGTTAAACTCGGCCTTGTGTCACATATATTCCTCGTGTGTGTGCTGTTAAATATTACCGGTGATATAGACTGAACGTTGGTCAACCGACACACACTCCGAAGTCATGTAACAGACTTCTGTTGTATTTACTGTTCAATAGACTATTTATCTGCAACCTCCTGTTTTGTTATTTCTTAACCATATACTTGGTCACAACAGTAACATTGTGACAATTCGGCTTCTTAACGTGAAACATTAGTTAGTAAAATAGTCTAACGGACAATTACAGTTAATTCTATCCTCTCTGGGAATCAAACGCTCACGGCCTTCGGCAATAAATTTAGTAACAAAAAGCAATAACTGCGTCTAATAAATAAACATGTACTATATTATCATAACAACCTAACATCATTAGTGTAAAGGAGAGATCAGGTTTCAAGTTCTTTCTCATTTATTTTGTTTTTTGCTTTCTTTGGGCATTTTTGTTTTTAATAGTTTGAAAAGTAAAATTCTACTTTATTTGCGACAATAAAGTTAATTGATTAAGGTTAAACTGATTAAAATAACATATCTATAAATAGATAGTGATTTGGTATTGAGGTTAATGGCCGATCGGATGGCTTTTAAGCGTGTTATTGAGAGTAATGCATTGCTCTGATTAACTTATACAAGGATTTATTATTGGCGGTGTAACCTAAACATAAGCTAAGTGAAAGAAAACTTACAAATATAACTTACAGGCGATGTGTAATGCCGAACACGGGATTGCTGTCCCGGATACTAAATGTACTATTAAACACCATGGGTTTCTTCTGTTGTAACCTCAGGATCAAGATCGCTTGGTCCCGTCCCTAGATGTAACCCTGTACCAGGTTCGTTTCTCCGATCTGGAGTTCAGCGATATTTTGAACAGGCGACACACCTAGCCACGTCGTGCTTATATATTATAGTATTGAAATAATAATGACGTTTGTGCTAACAAGATTTTAATTAAACTATATATATATATATATATATATATATATATATATATATATATATATATATGGTGGACTCTCTCGTCGTATTCGACATATGAAGGTCAAGCAGCTCAGTCCCTAGAAACCGACAGCCAGACACCAGCACATATGATTTGATTATAGTGGTGAAGGCTTTGTGCAGAACCAACCACACTTTTTGTAGGGCCGAATACAGAGACCTGGTGCACTACGTGCTACAAGGTCCCCAAACAACCTTCCGCAGGTTTTGAATTCAGAGTTGTCCCTCTCCTAGACCAGTTGCCATCCAAGGCTATAGAACCCAGTCTGAAGATGAAGAAGAATAGGATTCATACCTTTCCTAAGGGTATTAGCACATGAGTAAATATGATGGATTCGACTGGAATTTGAACTCGGCTCTTCGAACTCGGCTCTTCCTCAACCCGAGCCGATATTCACTACTCCACCGTGCCTCCCATATGCACATATAGATAGATATAGTGAGAGAGGTGGAGATAGAGATGGAGGGAGACAGATAGGGATGAGAGAGGTGGAGGGAGAGAATTCAGCTTTCGCGATTCTCTCCAATTTAACTACGAATTTCTCTTTCTTGGCGATTTATTTTACTTCGGCAAGCACATAGCCCGCTATATACTTGACGGAGTTCTGATAACCTACTTCGCGTAAGAACAAACCCCGGAAACTTCGTTATGTAAAAGGCTATGTCTATGTAAACAAACCACACGGCTTTGGCCGTATTTTTTGTTTGTTTTGTTTTTTGTGGGAGGTGGGGAGCCTTTCATGCAACATTATTTCGTCTAAGATTCCACACCTATTCGAGGATAGGTTTTATATAAACCAATTAATCCGAAAAGATTTTAATTTATTACGTCACTTTTTCTCCCGACTTGACGAATGTAGCAGGTGGGTACAGGATCGTACATAGTTACGGTAAGTTTCTAAATTATTTCCATGCTAATATTCAAATTGGATTTCTTAAACACTCCGCAAGCTGTTCAATTTTTCAAAATTATATTTCTCAGTATTACGTTTAACTCCAGCAATTATAAATCATAACTAAGATTATGGTTCTATGCTATAATAGGAGCCTTTATACCCACAACAAAGGTAGTCGAGGAAAGCAAGAAGGAAAGTTTAACCGTTAATTAAAAGAAGATAGAATGAATGGTTACCAGCAAAATGTTGCACAGTAACCAGAAGGCAAATAGGAATAGCGAAATACGTATTTCAGAAAGTAAGGAAGAGACAGTTGAAGTATCCCGGACACATAATGAAGAAAGAAGGCTGGAGAAATTTAACGCTCACAAGACATGGATGACAGATTCATTGATGTGTTTTCTTGCGGCTTATAAACTCTTTGGGCGTGATTTGAAGCCGGGATATATTTAGGATTGTTAGAGTTGACTTACGAAATCCGGAGTTCCAAATCTAAGTATTGACCTGATGCACCGTTGCTTAACTTCGGCGATCAAACGAAAAATGATGACAGAAATAACACAAAGACGAAGAATGTTTGTAAAGGAGGAAGAGTTACCTTTAGAGGAACGACAGAAGACAGGAAATTGTTGAGAACCATATTCACCCATGTCTTGAGAGGATAGGAAAGAAAGAAAGAAAGAAAGAAAGAAGAAAGAAAAATAAAGAAAGAAAAAAGAAAGAAAAAGAAAGAAAGAAAGAAAGAAAGTAAAAAAGAAAGAAAGAAAGAAAGAAAGAAGAAAGAAAAAGAAAGAAAAAGAAAGTAAAAAGTAAGTAAAAAGAAAGAAAGAAAGAAAGTATAAAAAAGAGAAAGAAAAAGAAAGAAAGAAAGAATAAAAAAGAGAAAGAAAAAAGAAACAAAGAGAGGGAGATTGTAAGATAAACAGCCGTAGCCATCTTTATGTGATTGGTTGAAGTTAACTGAAACCTTCACGCTAAAATTGTCAGAAATACCTTCGAGTCATTTGCAATTGGGCAAAACAGATCACGTCTTCAAGTCACCTATGATTCATTAGCTTCATATTCAAAGTCTATTCAAAGTTTAATTGGCTCGCTTGGTTGACTTAGAAAGGATTTGAGCTTTTCCGGGTAAAATGGATGTCAATAATTATCCAAAATGTTTTAAATTTTATTCAGCCTTCCTATAGTCGAGACTTTGATTGAATTTCTCTCTCACTGCAAAAAGACATGCGTTCAAATTTCCAGTTATCATTCTTCTACAATAAAGAATATTAGTTCCCCACAGGAGAATTGCCAGTAGACTATTATAATCCAGAAACAATACGCAATGCAACACTGTAAAAGTTGAGAGAAGTTTTGTGAACATTGCTGGAGAAATTGGGGATATTGTTGTAGATATTCTTGGTAATGTTTATCGGAAACAGAACATAAAACAAACTGTGGTGAAATGGTATATGCAATTATAATATATACTTTTATCTATTTGCTTTAGAGTGAGTCCGTTGATATTCAGTGTAACAAAATGTTCGTTTATATAGCGGATATTGGTGGTAGTCTGGAGAAAGTCCGTTTTGGCTCGATTTTTTGAAAGTTTGTGAAGTCAGCATCAGATAGTAGTCGTAGTCATCTTAGAAATAGATCAGTGTCAATCTACTGTGTTTTTCTCTCTCCCGAGAAGGGCAGAAATATGATTAGCAGATGACCTCTTAAGTACTTCACACGTCACGCATGGATAGTTTCTGTAGCGGTCGCGTCTTTTGTCACTCTCGCCGTCCATTCTTCTCGCCTAGCTTAGAGGTGTAAGCTTATATCCTTTGGACGAGGCTCCAATACGTTAGTGCGAAATTTGATTTCGGTTAACATTAAAAATCTCTTTGTGTATTTTTTTTTAATTGGCCAAAACTATTTTATTTTCGTTTCTTTTTTCATGTTTTATAACGGAAGTTATACGTGGAGCCTATCTGATTTTTGTTAATTTTCAGACACAAATTAGTTGGCACAGTTCCCGCAAACTTCCGGCGTTTTTCGAGTTCGGTCTTTTCATCCTCTTTTTATGTGAGAGTTGCTTTCTCGTTAGTTAAGAGAGATATATATAGAGATAAGTTTAAAGAAAGAAAGAAAGAGAGAGAGAGAGATGTGTGTTTTAAAGTAAAGTGCCTTTGACTTATTTTAATTTTAATTCTTTTTATTTTGGTTTATATATATTATTTTATTTTTATCAGGACTCACTATAAAGAAGTTATGCATCAACTAATACCGTTGGATCCAGATTATGGGAACAGATCAAGACGTAGAAAATCATAGAAGTGAGACAAAGAAAGAATGAATGAAATAAAAAGAAAGAAAGAAAGAAAGAAAATAAAAGAGAAAACAATGAATGAAAATAAACTACTATGACAATAACTGTGTAACCGAAAAACAGTGGAAAAAAGTGTTTCGATGAATTTTTGTATTTACAAAAGCTCAAATAATAAAAGGTCCAGGTGCCACTCACGGTAGAGTGTTACAAAATGAATTTTATAATATGAAATAAAAAGAGGAGTGAAGATTATGAAGATATGGAGGATAGATAAATAATGACCCTCGTATTGAAGAGAGTAAGAGTGTAGTGTTCGGAGAAGCATCCACACGAGAATATGTTCCAAAATGTAACGGGTCGTGAGAACAAAAAGCTTTATGAGTGGAGCATTCTTCTTACTAAAGAAATACATAGGGAATGCGAGCGATGCAACCCCGTGGATGTAGCAAGGCGGGTCTTGGTTGCAAAAGTCTGAGCTAGTGGCACTAATGAATGAAGGGCGTCTGAATATTTGCCATGGAGGTAGCGATAAAGAATCGATAAGCTTGCCACGTTGCATCTGCGGGAAAGAGGCTGTAGACTAAAACACGTCACCCGACCGCCTCTCTCCAACAAGATCGCGTAAATGATTTTGAACTCTGGCAAGACTGTAAAATAAAGCTCAGTCATACCAGCAATACTCTATTTTTCGACCTGATCTGACTCTTGCAAAGATAAAGCATGCCAGAAAGAGACAGATCCAAGTAACAAGCCCCTTTTCCAGCATTTTTATCGATAGATCGAGTGTACGAATTTCATTTGAGGTCTCGTGTGAATTTAATCCCAGTAGATGTTAAATGTAATGGCCGACATTGAGAATACAACCGTTTATCTTAAAATAGAAAATATTCAGTGCTAGTCTGGTATTAATGAAACGATACGTGATTTATCAAACTATTAACGCAGGATCTTCGGTGAAATGTCTGAAGAAACATTTTTTTTTGGTGGGAGCGACCCGTGTAAAATCACGTGAATATATTTCTAAGGTAGTGTAACTGTAAATGAACGGGTGTATTTGAACGCTTCATTAATATAACAAATTCAAAAGAACTTCGGAAGAGATCGGCAAAAATCTGACAGAAGAGGGAATAAAAGAACTGAAACCCTTGCTTAGCGTTTAATCTTTACTTCATCATAACAAAAGATTAGATTCTAGTCGTTTTTTTATTCTCGTTCTCCAAATCTGTTCTTAGTCGTTGTTTAAACAGCAGGGGCGTTTAGAAATCTTTGATCGATCGGAAAATGGCGGAAAACCTTTATATATTATCTTTTTAACTCGGTTTCTGCGAATTTAAATTTGTTTTTATTATTTTAAAATCAATAAAAATCTCATGGCGTTTCTCAATGTTACAATGAACGTACGACTGAAATTTTTATACATCCATATATAAAATCTTTAATAAAAAAATATGACAAGACTTTTCCATTTATACCGACACATTTCGTTCCCTGAGGAACTTCGTCAAAGGCAAATGTAGAAATTATTGACAAAATTCAGCATATATACATACAGAAAATTTATCATAGAAAAAAAGTAACGTTATGTGTTCAAATTTTAAATTAGAGAACATCTCTCGACGTTAAGGAAAGAAAAATGAATTAATGTTGTTGTTGATGTTAATATTTATTTATTTTTCAAAGCAATGAGTTAACCAGTTGTCATTAGATTTTCAATGGTTATTTATCTGAGTAAAGTATTTCTAATTTCTGCTTATGTAACAATTACTATATTGCGTGGAGTTTAATATGCCAGCAAGTGTAGGGGGGGTTGTACTAAAATACGGCTATCGGGAATTGATTTCTATATTTACAATTGAACAGATATCTGAGGACGATTCAAATCTTACCCATGTTGTATAGAAAATCTTTCATTTTTTTAATCATTTCACCCCAAGCAAGGCGATAATGTCACTAAGACGAAAGGGGTTACTAGGAGTGAAAGAAAATGAGAAGGCTTTGGTAAGGATAAAGGACAATAATAGAACAGGGTTCCGGAATATAGAAGGCGATGATGGTGTCGCATTTAAATTTTTGAAGATTGTAGGTGGCAGGGGAGCAAAGAACAGGAAGAAAGATCCACAGGCAAGTAGTTCGAGAAAAGAAACTATTAGAATATGTTATGTCTTCATTGCATTCAATGAAAATGACACAATCAAGTAGTATGTCGCTTGGAGACGACGTAGTCTTGCTGAAGTAGGTAGTCAGCAGATAAGCTAGATCTCTAACTCTCTACTTGTTTATTCCAAATATTTATTGTACGAAAGTACAAATAAGCTATATGGGCGAAGTTGGGATGGGGAAGGCTGGTCTTCACTTGTCCTATCGATAACTTAGCTAGCCTCAATTACTGATCCAATTGTTTGTACATATTTCCTTTCACCAAAACATGTCATCTACACAACACTGTCACACACACAGATATTATAATGTCACATTTACTCTAAGAATTCCTACCTAATCCCATATGTACCGTTTTGTGGAGGGTTGGTTTGATAAAAATCTAAATATATATATATATATCCCAAATGCTCATCATGCAAAAAAAAAAAACAACTAAACAAAACTTGTGTTAGTAACGGACACCCCCACAATCTAATCATTGCAGAGATGACAGTTAACTGGACGAAAAATACTGAGGGATTAATAAAATGATGCACCGTTTCTACAATCACTCACATTAGCACTCACAAACTTAGACACAATAGCAATTACGAAAACTCACACTCGAAGACGAAAGACCTCCCACATTTACCAGAGATCTGCAACCCCTGTCACCTAAATGGAGAGAAGGGGAATAAACCAAAGGAAAAATTGAGGATAATAAATAAAGCGGCCGAGGACCATCCATACCCTAGCTAATTTAAATTCAGCGACTTGAACTAAAAAGAAAAACGACTTACGCTAATCTAAACTGAGATTACAAATGCTGAAATCAGGCGACCAATATCCTTAATCCTAGGTCACCTCCAGATACCACTCTAAATTAACCCCTATCAAGCGAACCAAACGCGAAACATTCAGCCACTTCTCACCGAATTTTGATGTTGAGAGTCGCCTCCTTTCCGCTCTAATTTTGACGTTAAACTGGTGCTTAAAGAACAAAATTAGTTAAGAGGAAAACTTTTCATCTCCATAAAACTCCTTCTGATGCGTCGTCCAAAACACGGCTCTTATAATGCAAAGTAAAAACAAGAACACATAATGCTCATTCCTTTTCAGCTGCGGCACAACATTGCCTCGAGGACAAAAACCTTTCCGCTCAAGATGCGAACCATGTAACCTTCAATCAGTTCGCACAACGGCCGTACGACGCTACAGCGAAAGAAGATGCACCCCGAGGACTCATTCACCCCACTGCATCTCACGCACTTTGGCAGAACAGCCAGCCCCACTGTACAGAGCCTTTTGCTGACTCAGAGGGCCTTCCGCAATACCGGACAGGTAAGTGGTGCCTCGTCGTTATTGAGACACCGCCACCCGGACGCTAAAGGCAAAGAGCTAAACTCTCCATTCGGCAAACCGACTTCATCCCTTGGGGTATCTCAAGCTCCCCCCCCACACACACACACACTAACACACGATATAATGCCTTAGGAGACGACAGTCGGGTATGAGAGAGGCCTTCCTTAACCCGTGTGAAGCCTTTCAGAGCAAGTCGACACTCGCGATAGGAGCACTCAGCGGACCCCATCCTCGCCATCATGCACATTTCTCAAAGCCAGAAATGCTTTCTTAGCGTATTCCACCCAGAAGAGGCCATTACCCTCATCTTGCTTGCACATTCGATCCAGGAAATTGTGCAGCAGCATCTGTTGCCGAATCTCAACGTCGGGCATTACTAGACCGTCCTCAGACGGGTGGAGATAACAGACCTCGCGACGCACCTTAGGAGCCCCGTCACCCCACTAGAGGTGAAACAAGACTTGAACCTAATTAAATTAGCTCGGCGCACGGGAGTGGAAGTACCGAGAGCAGTAAAGAAGGATGGGGTATATGTGCGAAATACAAACTTCCATCCTCCCCTTTAAGGATAGCCTCCTTCGAGACTTAAAGTAGCCTCGCGTCCTTTTCTCGGACCTCCAACCAATTCTTCAACTAGTGGTCGGGGCCAACCCAGACGCCGACTATCTTGAGAGACCCGTCCGTCCAAATGAAAGGTCTGGGAAGAGCAACTCCTTTCCACGTGCCCAAGCGCAAGCCCACAGACTTGTCGCGATTGATTTTGGTTTCTGTTACCTCCTCATATCTGCCGATTTCCTTTCTGCCTTCGTCAATTTCGGCCATGCTTTTCACGAAAACAGTCACATCGTCTGCATAGGCAAAATACTTGGCCGGGGTGGTTGCATCAGGAAAGTTAATTCTATATAGGACCGGATTCGCCTTTAACTTGTGAAGGAAGGGTTCCAATGCAACAATGTACAGCATCAGCGAAAGCGTGCAACCCTGATGAATAGACCTGGACAACATGAAAGCTTTAGATCTTACGCTATTCACTTCCACCACCGCACCGGGGGACCGATACAAGAGATGGATTCAAGATCAAAAGTGCTGCCTGAATCCGACCGACTCGAAGACAGCCCCGAGAAATCCATGGTCAACCCTATCAAATGCCTTGGACCGATCTAAATTGATCAGCGCGGCTTCAATGTCGACTTGTTCAACGAACGAGTGTACCAGATGAAGGTTGTCCTGAATAGTTCGACCCTTCACAGCGCAAGTCTGCTCGGGGCCAATCAGACTAGGCAGGACAGCCTGAAAACGGTTGGCTAAGACTTTGGCCAAAATCTTTAACTCTGTATTCAACAGAGTTACGGGCCGGAAATTATTAATTCCGTCCACTCTGTGCTTATTGTTGCAAAGCAACTTGATCACACCTCTGGTGAAGCGATCGGGAAAACTCTGTTCTTCATTCATTTGGTTAAAAGCCAGTGCCAGTAAGCGGACAAACACGTGCGACAGCCTCAAGTACACCTCATAGAGGAGACCATAGATTCCAAGTGTCTTGTCTCTACCGATTTCAATGCAAATCGGACCCTCGCAAGATTTCTCATCCCGGATTTCCTCCGCTGTGATCGAACTACCACTGCAGGAATCGACAATCTAGGATTTGAAATGCACGTCTTTCAAAGCCGTTGGCACAAACCTGATGTTGACCGCTCGATGGCCCAAACAGTAACAACCATAAGGTTCTGTCTTCCAGGTTAACCATGTTCCGTCTTTCGCAACTCTTTCGATAATTGAAATTGTTAAATTCTTTTTCTTCTTGTTCTTCCTCTTCTTGTTATTCTATGGAGGACATTGGTGATCATTCTACAACTTCCCATCTTTGGTAGATCTTAGTAACGTTTGTCTTTTTACTACTTCCCCGAGGCCTCGTTCCACCGACCATTCACACTAGCTCGTCAGGTAGGTGATCCGCTTCCTATACGTGTTTGATTATGACATCTTCCATTTGTAGTTCACATCTCGAGGTTTTTCTCTTGTTGACAAGCATACATTCTGTCTTCTTACAATTGATGTTTAATCCTTTCTTCCCGCTTTATTCTTCTACTTTGTCTAGGAGGTTCTGCAGTTTTCCTTGTGTCTGCCACCAACAGTGTTTCATCTGTGTGCATTATATTAAGATTGCTGCTACCAATAATAAAACTTGGTAGGATCTATCGCTCTCTTAGTATAGTATCGCTAAGGTGCTTGAATATATCCGGTGAGAAGACACATCCTTGTCGTACGCCCCTTTTTGGTAACAGGTTTGCTAAAAGTAACCATGATGGCGATATAGCGATTACGACAATGATGCTGTAATCGTTACTCTGATGAAGATGATAATAAAGATGTAAATGATGCTGGAAAAAATATATAAATGCCGCCGGCTGTTGTAAACCCGGCAAACCGCGCAACGCTTAAACGCGTTGAAAACACATGTTTACAATTTACTTGTAATTGAATTTGTATGTTTAGCAGACTTGCGAATTGCTCTTTTTATCTCTTGGTTACTGCCATCTTGTTTTTAACACTCTCTCTAATTCTTCTTCCTTTCAGTTTTACTCTTTCTTTTTATTATTAGAGCGTTCACTTTTTCTTTTTGTTACCACTCTCGCTTATTTCTCTTCCTTTCAGTTTCTCTCTGCTATTATATTGTTCAATCTTTTCCTCTAGTTTCACTCCTGTCGCTTACTCTCCTCCCTTTTGATTTTTACTCTTTTTCTTTCTTTCTATGTTTATATCGTTCACGCTTTTATTTTTCCCTCTCTCTTATTAATCTTCCTTTCAGTTTCACTCTTTCTTTATGCTATTATATAGTTCATTCTTTTCTCTTATTTTTACACTCTTTCTTTTCTTTTTCATTTCAATTTCTCTTTCTCTTTCTTTCTACTATTGTTCACTCTTTTCTCTTATTTTATCTCCCTCTCTCTTTTTCTCATTCCTTTCAATTTCTCTCTATTTTTCTTTCTACTATCATATCGCCCATCTTTTTCTCCTCTTTTTACACCTCTCTCTCTTTTCTCCTTCCTTTCATTTTTTTTACCTTCCTTTCTAAATTATTATTCACCATTTTCTTTTATGTTTTCCACTCTCTCTTCTCAATTTCTTTCTTTGACTTTTTTCTACTATTGTATCGTACACTTTTTTCTCTCATATTTGCCGTTCTCTTTCCTTCCCATTCTCTCTCTCTCTCTCTCTCTCTCTCTCTTCAGTTTTCCTCTTCGTCTTTGTCACTTTTTCATTTTCTTTCTCTCCCCCCACCATCTCTTATATTAGTCCTTTTCTCACTTTGTCTCTTGGACTTTGCCGCTTTCCACCTTCAAATCTCGCCAAACCACAACATCTCTTTATATTTACAATCTTTCTTTGTTTCATCGTTAATTAGAATGATTAATTACAATGACACTTTTTCCTAAAAGTTTTTCCTTATATGTCTCTTCCTTAACCCATGTTCACCGTAAAATCCAATATTAATTATAAAACTTAAATAAAAGTCTAGTATTAATTACAGGTTTTATATATATACATATATATATATATATATATATATATATATATATATATATATGAAGAAATATTGTTTTAGGGTGTGCTATAATTATAGGATAAAGTGCTCAATATAAGAGATAGAGCGTATGTAAATATAAATATAAAAGTGAACATTGAAGTCAACATTCAGAGGCGACAGGCTGTTTCATGCTAGACGCAATCGTCAGGTTTCTACTCATAACACATTCTAGCCCACTGCTCTAAGATGAATGGACCAAAATATATTATTCTACCCATCAACTACAATTGAAAAGGATTTACCTAAGCTTAACATAAAAGTTGTTACAACTACATCTCAAACAATGAAAGACTTTTATATAAAACAAAACTTGAACGAGGAATTTGCTCTACCACCTGTAATAATTGCTACAAGGGATCCATAGTAGAGACCTCGAGAAATTATTAAATGAAAGTTTATATAAACACAAAAGAGCTCTATTACAAAACAACACATTTATCGCATTCATTTTTCACCGTAGTAGCTCTAAGTATAATATCAATTTAAAAATGCTACTTTAATTAAAAGAAAAAAGGAATTTACAAAAACGAAAGTGCGTAGAAAGTGCTTTAATCGTTCGTAAATTTGCGTCCAGGTTCTTGCAATATTTGTTTAGATTACTAGATTGGCAGCAAGCTCTCTTCCTTTTGCAATTGAAATAACTAGATGTAACTGTAAATTCTATGTTAACAATTTATTGCATTACGCTTCTTGCTTGTGGAACTCTCTGTTGGTTTCTTGCTTCCCAGTCAACTTTGATCTTCAAAAATGTAAATGCAATTTCAATCGTTAATCTTCTGTCTTCTTAATTCTTGTTCTTTTATTATCCTTTCTCCTTAATAGTATATTTTTCTCATATTCTCTAACACTCGGTAGCCTCTTGCCTCTTAGTGGTTCCATTTCCTTGCTTGCGGTAAAATGCTTAAAAAAAATAGAGGATCTTCTCTTATCACAATATGAGTTATTTTATAACGAAAGTGATAAGAACAGAAACAAAAAGAAAAAAAGAATTTAAATGAAATTGGCTAGACAATAAACCCAAACAGATATTTAAAAAAAAAAGATTTTTAAATGTCAGCGTCCAGTCTCTTTCTTGAGCTTGTGTGTTCACATCAGCGTAAATATCGCTTTAGTCCGAAGAAGTCTTAAAGGACAAAACATGTCAGACGAAAATGTTCTCCACTTTGTCATTAACTGAGTATGGAAAAAAGCATACATTTTTTTTATTCACATTCACCATCAGTTTTTATTCACATTCACCATCAGTGTCATGCGTGATACACGCTTAGGCGATCATGTAACTTTCGATACATGACTGACGAGGCAGATTTTTTTTCCGCAGTAGGTTGCCATTTCTTTTTGCGGTAGACCAGTTGCCATTCAAGGCTAGAGTCTGTCCTATTTATTTGGAGTAGAAGAAGAGGATTCATACCATTTCCAAAGGTATTAGCACGTCAGTGAGTTTAATGGATTCGACTGGAATCCGAGTCGGTATCCATTACTCTACCGCACTATACATTTTTATACTATTGTTTACTCAATAAAATCCCAAACCTCATTTAGAGTAGAAGGCTACTTTATGATATTGCTCTAAGGACGTAAATGGAAGATGAAGTGCATATTATGAGGATATGTAGGATAGATAACGGTTGATTCAAAACTTGAAGAGTGTAGTAGTATGGGGAGACATCATCCTGTTCTACAAAGTAACAAGTCTGTGGAAGAAGCTGTCGAAGAGGAACTTCCTCCTTACTAATGGAATACAAAGGAAATGAGGACGGTCCGCCTCTGTGTGTAGGTTATGACGGGTCCGAGCTGTGAAAGTCTGAACTGAGGGAACTAAAAAATGTAGTTCGTCTGAACATTTGGCATAGAAATAGCGATGGACAAGCGAGAGGCTAGCAACAGTTCCTCTGTGGAAAGAGGGTTGCAGAGTGGAAGATAATTCATCACACCCAAGTCCACGTAATAGTTTCTGAACTCTAGTAAGGCTGGACAGCACCACCAAGATATGGCAGTAATACTCCATTTTTCGTTTGATCTGGCTTTTGTTTGGGTAAGATATATCAAGGACTTTCTGGATAAGATATATCAAGGACTTTCTGGAGCGGTACATGCAACCGACCAATCTTTCAATATCTTTAGCAATAGTACGAGTATGCGAACTCTACTTAAGTTCTGGAATGAGCTTCAGTTCCAACAGACGTTCGAGACAAGGAGTCTCCTTGAGAGTACCACAGGCTCATGAAGACTAGAGTAGGGTCTTCTCGATGGAGATTAAACGTTACTAGATTGAATTTGGGAGTATTTACTGATATTAGACAGTCTTTTCCTCCAAAGAGGTCTAGATCAGGGGATAGATCAGCTGCCAGGATCTGGTCATCTAGATTTTTGGAAGTGCAGCTATAAACCATGGTGCTGTGAGCTTGGATGTTAGGGTGGTGTAATGGAGAGCAGAGTTCTAATTCCAGTTGGCTTCGTTATATCCACTTCCGCGCAAATAACGTTGAGAAAGGTATGAATCCATCTCTTTCCCTCCCAGGGTGAATTAATGACTTGTATCCCTAAAACCATTATTATCCAAAAATAAATAAAATTGCGTACAAAATAATTAAATTTCAGTATCAAATAACCCATAGAGGTGTTGATATGCCGCTAAACAAAAGCAACCAAACAAACCGTGGTGTCATCTGCATATATATTTACTAAAGATCTGAGAATGTGCTTAGGAGGACCGTTAATATGCAATGTGTTCTTTATTTCTTATCCATCTCCACCGTTAGAAAAAATAAAAAAGATAGACACTATTTTAAGATGCACTAATTTTCAGAAAACAATCAAAACGAATTAAGTAAAGTTCTTTATGAGATCTTACGGCAATCACTGAACGATCTGTTTGAAATCAAAACAACGGAATGCACCGTTTTTGTGGTTGAGAGTACTTGAGTTAACCAAACGATTGAAAGACGAGAAAAGCAGATGAGGATTCTTCGTTTTAAATCGTGATGTCGTAAAGAGCAGACATTTTCTTTTCTCAATTCGTTTTAATGCCCACCTCACCAAACACGCCTAAAGGCATTCATTTTCTAAGGCAAATGAATGCCTTGCGAATGTTACCAGAATAGCTCCATTTTTTGTTTTGTTTTTATTTTTCACTGATCAAAGCCAAATCAGCATGACATGCACTTTGCTTCTTGCTTCTCGACATGTAATTAATGGACACATACGTCGTCGGGAATGGTCTTCTTCCTTCAATTATGCCATGTAACTGAACTTGAGAGACGCGCCTTTGATCCTGCTTGTCATGGTACACTTTGGACAAGGCACCATGCTGAATATATGACAAACCTGCAAACTATTTCCTTAATGGAATGAGTTCGATCCTCACAGATGTCTAATAATTATATTCTATCCGGAATTTCTAAACCAAACTCTGTAAAGTCCCTGTAAAAATATGGTGAGCAGACAGATTCACTTGTGCGATACGTTCGATCCTCACTTGGTGCCGCACTTTTGGCATCGAGGTACTTAATGATTGTAACATAGTATTCAAATGGCAGTATTCTTTTTACCAGCGTTTAAACAACCGAACTTGAACATAAATGGGATAAGAGGAACTAAGTCAGCCACTTGGGGCAACACGACCCAGCTATTGCAAGCATTATACATATCTTGCATAGACATGCACGTGGATATGCATGTCAGTATTATCTATCTATCTATCTATCTATCTATCTATCTATCTATCTATCTATCTATCTCAGTCTGTTAAGTATCTATCTATCACAATCGGTTCCTATCTATCTATCTATCTATCTATCTATCACAATCGGTTCCTATCTATCTATCTATCTATCTATCTATCTATCTATCTATCTCAGTCTGTTAAGTATCTATCTATCACAATCGGTTCCTATCTATCTATCTATCTATCTATCACAATCGGTTCCTATCTATCTATCTATCTATCTATCTATATATCTAGCTGTCTATCTATCTATCTATCTATCTAATACAGTCGTATCTATCTATCACAGTCGGTTCTTATCTATCTCTGTATCTATGTAGCTATCTATCACAGTCGGTTCCTATCTATCTATCTATCTATCTATCTATCTATCTATCACAATCGGTTCCTATCTATCTATCTATCTATCTATCTATCACAATCGGTTCCTATCTATCTATCTATCTATCTATCTATCACAATCGGTTCCTATCTATCTATCTATCTATCTATCTATATATCTAGCTGTCTATCTATCTATCTATCTATCTAATACAGTCGTATCTATCTATCACAGTCGGTTCTTATCTATCTCTGTATCTATGTAGCTATCTATCACAGTCGGTTCCTATCTATCTATCTATCTAATATGATCAAATAATAATGGCAATGCTACATATTGATATACTTCAGATTATATAATTTACCGTATTTAAATGTAACGTATTACAAGGCTAACAGAATTTCTACCAATAAAGTGATCGATAGCAATCTATAGCAACAATTATTGAATTATAAGTAATATAAATTCGCAATTTATTATCAGATGTCGATTCGGGGTTTCGTAATAAGTATTGTGAACATATATAACTCATAATTCAATAATAATATGAAGTATTTGAAGTATTTTTATTGAAGTATTATATATATATATATATATATATATATATATATATATATATATATATTTCTTACCATTTTACGTTATTTGTAGTGGATACTCATATTTGTGGCAGAAAAGCAAATATACTAGGTTCTAACTATCACAATTTAATGCCAGTGGTTATAATACTACTTGAGTGCCGGGATGTGTGAAATATATATATAAAATAATATATATATATATATATATATATATATAATATATATATATATATAAAAAATAAAACACAATTCGCATTGCGAGAAAATATAAGGAGGGCGAAAAAGGAATCACGACATTTACAAATAAAACTTATTAATAAAACGATTGGACAAGGAAAAAATGGAAAAATATATACGGACAAAATGGCTACTCTAGATGGTTTTAAGTGAGTATAAAATGGAAAAAAACATATATTCTCTCCACCTCGTTTTATTAATAAGTTTTATTAATAAATTTATATTGTAGTCGTGGTTTCTTTCTTTTTTTTCCTCTTATTTTCTCGCAGAGCGAATTGTATTTTCTTGGTCAATAAATGTATTTATCAACGTATTCCTCTGGGGCTTTTTTGGTCGGAAGGGATATATATATATATATATATATATATATATATATATATATATATATATATATATATATATATATATATAGCTGTTATCCATTACACTGTCCATTACGTTATCAATTATATATATAGAGAGGGAGCCGTTATCCATTACACCACCCTCACATACAAGCTTACAGAACCTGGTATTCTCAATACCTAAGTACTGACCAAGATCGATGTTGCTTACCTTCGGTGATCGTACGAAAATGGCTGGTACAACGTGCTATTACCTAAACATTATATATAGTGGGTACACATGTTTGATGAAACATCCCTGTGCTTTTATAAACTGTGTAATGTACTTATAATTAATTGCTTAATATATATATATATATATATATATATATATATATATATATATATATATATATATATATATATATCACAGCTCATCAGTGTGGTTAGACGTCCGGTTGCTAGGATCGAAACCCGGCTGAATTGGCGTCAGTCGGATAATCTACTCCTAAGCCGTTGGCGCACGGCAGGGATGAAGGTGAATTTAAGCGTATTTATTTTAGATAAACATGCCAGTCACTGAGAGAACTAAATTCGTTTTATTGGAGAGTATTGTTTTAGTAGCAGTAATAGTCACTGTTTACAAACTCTCACTCTCTTCCCAGAGAGCTCAATATATATATATATATATATATATATATATATATATATATATATATATATATATATATATATAACCTTTATGGTTTATACAGTGGGGGGAAACAAATATTCGTAAACATAGAATATTTTAAATTATTGTATTTCCAAGTAATGAATAAACTTTCTTTTCATATAATTAACTGTGCAGAGATAACTAAATATGCATAGAAAACAGAAAAAAAATTGATTTAATAGAAATATATCCCATTTATCCATTTTAATGGGTGAAAAAGTATTCGTACAACGCAAATTTCTGATTTAAAAACTTTTAAATTGCTTTAATACACTAGATTATTCAAGTGGAATATTCTAGAATGTTCCAGTACTGTTATCAGTAGTTATTTGTAGCCTAAAAAGACAAACAGAATATTCTGTAATTGATATTCGTGCAAGAAGGTTTTCATCATTGCAAAAGGTAAAGAATTGACAAATTCGCAAAAAGAACTGATTGTTAAGCTCTGGAAAGAAGCTAAAAGTTACAGGAAAATCTCAGACAACGTGAAAATTCCATCAACTACCATTAGTCCATTCATTGCAAGGTATAAAAAAAACTTAAAACTGTTGGAAACCAAAGAAGAACAAGTGTTCCACGGAAGATTTCTTCAAGATCTTCGAGGAAATTAATACGTCAAATTAAACAAAGTCCAATGGTTACTCGTTAATTGTTGCAGGATGATTTGCTTTCATCAGGTATCTCTCACTAAATGGACAATAAGCAATGAAATTCATAGGTAAAATCTAAAGTCGCGCTCCTCTCGAAAAAAAACCCCACTTCTACTGAAAAGACACAGAGATGCCAGGTTGAAATACGTTCGTCAAAATAACGATAAGGAAAAGCCGTATTGGGAAAGAGTATAATGGACAGACGAAACTAAAAGAGTTATTTGAACGTATGGAATAAAGATGGCGATGCCTTCAAACAAAAGAACACAGTTCCAACAGTGAAATTTGGTGGTGGCAGCATCATGGTTTGGGGATTTTTTTCTGCAAAAGGTACTGGCAACATATCAGTAATAGATGATAGAATGAATGCCTCAGCATATCAAAATATTTATGAAGCAAATTTAATGATTTCGGTTGAAAATCTTGAACTTCCTCCTGATTCGATTTTCCAAGAAGACAATGATCCTAAGCACACTGCAAAATCTACGAAGAAATGACTTGCTGAAAATAATGTAAATATCCTGAAATGGCCAAGTCAGTCCACAGATTTAAACCCAGTCGAGAATCTGTGGCATTATTTGAAAATTCAAATCCAATCGAGAGCTCCAACAAACAGCTCGGATCTGAAGAGCATATGTAAAGAATGGAACAAAATACTAACTAAAATTTGTAAATCATTAATTGAGAACTACAAGAAGGGGGTGGTTGCTGTAGATGGAGATAATAGCTATTCTAGAAAGAATTAAATGAAGATTATATATTCTTTTTTTATATTATACGAATAATTTTGTAACCCATAAATTTGGATAAATGAGATTTATTCCTATTAAATCATTTTTTTCTGTTTTCTATGCATATTTAGTTATTATGCATTTGTGTACAGTTAATTATATGAAAAGTATGTTTATTCATTAGTTGTAAATACAATAAATAAATAATTTGTATATGTACGAATATTTGTTTCCCCACTGTACACACTCACAAACACATATAATATGTGTATATATATATATATATATATATATATATATATATATATATATATATATATATATATATATCCTTTCTGTGTGGGTTTATCATGGCTCTTCCCAGCTTCCATTCTGTCATGGTTTGAGCAATAATTACACTTATTCACTTTTAACGAAAAGTATCCGCAGTCGCTGCCATATTGAAGATTAAACATTACATAACTGTTCCTATAAATTTGTTCCAACGCATAAATGCGTCATTCGTTACAACTCGTGGGTAAAACTGATTATATCTGATTTAGATTTTAAAATTGCTAGATCCAAGTTTGGCGCCATTACCAATTTCACATTATTATTAACAACCAAGATTAGGATAACCTATCAGCGTAAAATCAAACAGATTTTTCACAGGTTTAAGTCTTGTCAAGATCGTGGCCACCAGTAAATTTTGTCAGGCTATCAATATTCTTCTTTTATGTGTCCTTTCCTTTCAGAAGATGACCAATCATGGCCCTCCACCACCTCCCGTCCTTTTTAGCTCTAAGGAGCATTTGACTCTTTAACGATAAAGAGTTTGACTAAAATGAATAGTAGTGTAAAAGACAGTGTGTTGTTTTCAGTCGTTTTTCTTTAATATAGTTACAACACCCCCCAACTGTTAACCATAGAAACGTCCTACCGTCACGCTTAGTACATTGCTAGGCTGCACTGCATGCAGTTTTGAAGGGAGACACAGCAATAGTCTGGGAGAGTAGACAACAAGGTGAAAAAAACAGCTGTAAGCAAAGTCTTCCCTAAAGAGCAAATATACCCTGTGCAGCCACTGCGCAAATTCCTGTCGGTGTCGTATCGTCCTCATCAGCCACCAGCAAGTCAGTACAAAACTCACCTGACCTTTAAACTCGACGATATTTAGTGTAACTTGTTTACTTTCAGATACAGCTGTTCCTCTTTCCTTTTACAACAGAGTTTGACGCGTAGGTGTGGAAAGATATTTTCGAGGTGTTCCGAAAGAGGAAAATTCTGACAAAATTTTGCTAATCTTCCAGAAGAGGAGGAGGAGGAGGAGGAAGAGACTAATGATCCTTTGGGGGGGAGGGTAAGTTGTTGATAGTCTATGTGTGTCATGATGCGATGATGGATAGTGACGGAGCTTAAAAAACCGGTAACAAACAAGTTCATTTTCAGACTTGAACTCGTGATTATTTTGTCAACTTTGCACTTTTGGCAAAATTCTTGGCAAATGCTCTCGTAGAATAAATTGTAAAAGAAAAAATACTTTTACTCTTTCTCCTAAATCAGCCTGTTTCTCACACTCTCTCTCTCTCTTTCTCTCTCTCTCTTACCCTTCTTACCCCTCCCTCTGCATTATGTTTCTCTCTTTTGACTATTTTTTCTCTCGCTCTAGTATCTATATTAAGTAATAAAAACAGTTTCTTTTCAGTATGTTATTGTTTACGAAGCTTAGCTTAGTTTGGCACAAGGCCACAAGTTCAGAGCTCCCAGTGAGGTTTGCACCCCCAACCTATATGTCCGTTCTCTCATCATTACACCACGCTGAGGCGCCTTGTTTTTAGTGTTACCTGCCAAACTTTGCAGAATTTACAATTCTGAGACCGGATTAATGTAGATTTTTAAATATTACATTAAGTCCATTGCGTTCTTTACTAAAGGCCATCTCATAGTGCATCCCTCGTGTATAATCTCAAATCTCGTCGGTACACTGGGAGCGATTATTTTTTTAGTTTGGTTTAGGTTTGCGAGAATTCACTGCTGTCATTGGCTTAATGAACAACTTTATTTATTATTGTGTAACCAGTATTTATGTTTGTGGCAAATGAAAAAAGGGTGTAACATTTTATTTTATTTGATTTGAAGAAATAATTTATTAATGTTGTTTTTTTTTCCAGTCTTTCTTATTACAAATGTTAAAAATCTCTGCCAAGAAAATTAATTTTATTAATGTTTTATGTTTAATTTTCAACAGACTTTTCTTCCGAAGACGTTTTCCGATTCTGTTTATCCACGGAGAAATGATATATTTTTGACATAAAGTTAATTTAAGGTTTTTCTCTATTGTCCTCATCTTTGTTGTCATATTTATCACAACGTTTAGGCCGTTGTACACTCCGGGCTTCTTCAGGTGGCTAGAACGTCGAACTGAACCCTTTATTTCGTTCACTGGGGCAGACTGTTCTAGTTCCACGTGCCATGTCTAATGGATGTCAGTTATCTCCTGTTAATTTCCCTCTCCAGATTCTCCACTGCATTAACTAAGTATTGAACTCACACTCTTTGGGTCCTGTCACTGGATCTAACTAACGCCTTTGCCCATTGTGACATGTCTCCTTGCGGTTTTTCTCTATGATATTGTCATTCATAACAACAAATACTTTGATGATAAAATTTATTTTTTATGAATAAGCTGTTTTTCTTATTAAATGGTATTTTTAAAAGTATGTTGAATTTTAGTTTCGTTTACCGTTAAATCACATAAAATAGGAGTGAAATGGTATTTCGAACAATCAGGCCGGTAAATGTAATTAATAATTTTTCATTAAAAAACAGAGCATTTACTTAGATATATATATATATATAAAATAACGTATAAACAGAAAATATATTAAATAACTGAAGAACTTAATCCATTTCATACTACAAAATTAATTATAAATCATTTTTTAAGAACATTATGTAAAGTTAATGTCATAATGAAGTTTAATCCGATAATTTTACATATTTTAAACGATGTGTACAAAACGTTAACCCTAAGCCTGGTGACAAACCATGCGTTTTAAAGCTATTTTTCTAGGTACTTCTATAATCATGAAAAATAATATTTATGAAAAAATAATAAAATAAAAAGTTACTTTCATGTTTCTTTTGTTTCCTTTCATATTTTTGTTCAAGAATTCATAGTTCCAATATGTTTTTGTTTCAATAAAACTGTTTTAATGTGGATAATTAATTTAAAGATTAAAGGGCTTATACTCTTTTGTACACCCTTGTCAAGAAACTTAAAATCTTCGCTCCCAGTGGAAAGACGAGATTTGAAATAGGTTTCCAATTCTGGGCGAGAGATGCACTATGACATGGTTTCTAGTAAAGTACGTCACGATTGAGTCATAAATAATTTCCTTCTTTATCAACTTTATACTTCAAAAAGTAAGGTACGATTATATTTTATTCCGTTATATATTCATAATTATTTGGAATGGTATGCTGCTACCTGTCAGCCAGTTCTTTGATATCGTTAGAGCAAAAAGTAGACGTGAAAATTTTTCAACGAACTTTTGAATCTAGATTTCATTAGAGAAAGTTTTCCCCATCAGAGCGTTGTGTAAAGACCGATGTAATATGTGTGGATGGTGTAATGTGGTGGCTGGGAATGAGAAATCGGAGAGCAGGGTTCAAATTCCAGCCGGAATCATTATAATTATTTACGCGCGTGGGAAAGGTATGAGTCCATCACTACTCCCCACAAGCTATGGATTGAATAGTAGGACAGACTGGTTGGCAGAAAGAAATTGCAATATAATCCGAGAAAATCTTCTGCGTAGTCAGTCACGAATCGAAAGAGACATGATCGCCCAGGCGTGGATCATGTATGGCACTTAATTGACTGAACGACTGAAAAGTATAATAATGGGTTGGTGCAAGATAAGGTGAGTATGACGGGTGTGATAGAACAGACTAACCGAATTCCCAACTATTGCAATTTCTTATCCTTGCCTTATGCAACCTTTTCTTTAAAAATGTCAAAAAAAGATATTTATTTTAGTGTGCTCCTAATTTATTCTTCACTACCACATCTGATTAGTAGTTTGAATAATACAAAAGTTCTAGTTATCGGCTCCTAAAGCCGGAAATTACTTATGACTGAACCAATACTTTTGTAGCAAATATTGCACAAGAATATACTGATTGTCGTGTGAGCAGAAAATATTGTTTTGCCTCACGTACAGGTCTGCATACTTCAACGTTTGAAAACCTTTCTTGCCTCGATTCCAATTCTAATCAAAGCCATGATGGAATCAAGCAAAATGGAAACATATCTCTCTAATACTAAAAGTCTGTTATTCGTGCTTGCGTGATGTATCATTCGTCAGGCACATAATAATGATTTAAGTTTCTATCTATCTATCTCTTTCCACGTCTCTCTCTCTCTCTCTCTCTCTCTCTCTCTCTCTCTCTCTCTCTCTCTCTCTCTCTCTCTCTCTCTCTTTCCACTTCTCTCTTTCCACCTCTCTGTGATTACGCGCTTACTTGCGTGGTGCGTCCGTCCGTCCGGCGCATAATGATTTAAATTAATCTGATTTAAGTGAATAAGCTTTAAAAATACGAGTTGCTTATACAGTAAGTATATTAATTTCAACTTTCTTTAAACAGACAATATTTTAATGTCGAAATCAACTTTAATGGTTTATAACCTGAACCGTCAGTGACCCAATGGATCACGGGTAGTTTAGTCCCTGTGCCTAACTTTTCTAGGGCTTTTGAATGAGCTATGAATCATTCAAATCGAACCAGTGGGAGCGGGGGAGTTGCTTGGATACACACACGCACAAACACATACACTGTACTTTATAGATAAGATACAGAGTGTCCACAAAGTCTTTAGGCAATTTCAAAACGCAATTACGAAAAACATAGAAAAACTAAATTTTTGTATCTGTCTATATTTCTGAGATGAAGTATTATGTACACTATTTACATTATTCGGACTATTGTCCACATCTTTGTTTATCACAACGTTTCGGCCGTTGTACACTCCAGGCTTCTTCAGGTGGTTGGAATGTCGAACTGAACCCTTTATTTCGCTCACTGGGTAGACTGTTCAAGTTCCATGTGCCATTGTCTAATGGATGTCAGTTATCTCCTGTTAATTCCCCTCTCCAAGTTCTCCACCGGCTTAACCAGCTACTGAACTAATACTAATAATCAGTGGATCTTGTTGACCATGTTCACCATAGTCTATGAATATAGAATACAGCGCAGTACGTAATCCGTTCAATGAAACAACATTAAAGATTAACACTTCCGAGTCAAACACTCTACTGAATCTGACTATATCGCCAATACCACCAGCAGCTGTTCCGTAACTCTTCAGTCTTCGATATCAAAGACTGGCAGTAATATTTAGCACCCCCATGAGGGTTACATGTGGCAAAACGCCGGGTTTAACGTGGGCTTTCCGAGCCCGTAGGCTCGGCCAAAAATATTCCCTATTGGAACCCGTAAAAGACGGGTTCAGGGACAGTCTACCTCCCCAAACGAGACTTTGCCCCTCGGCGGAGCCTCGTCCGGGTTCCTCTCTGTCCGAAGGCAGAGAGTGCGACTGTTCAGCCATCAAATGCTGGCAGTGCATATTCGGGAAAATCATGGCCGCCTTTATACACGTCCTATATGAATTAATATTTTGAGCCTTCTGATTGGTTAATCCTCTATTGGTGAACTATAAAATGAGTCAGCTCACTTTGGCTGGCTCACTAGTACACCAGGGTACCCAAAAACTCCAACAGATCTAACTAACGCGTTTATCCACTGTGCCATATGTCCTTAAGGACTAAATTTTTGTTGCATATTTATATGCTATTATTAAAGTTCTTTTAATGATATTAATACTTTTATTAATGCTATGTTTTCATGTTTCATACCGCAATTAAAGAATTATCAAGCGTTACCCCTAAAGTTGAATGACAATGACTACGCCCCAAGAAAAGGTAGAATCTGTGCCTTGGTTTATCGAAACAAAGTCGGATACGAAGAATTTACACAACTGAATGAGGAAAACAAACTTCTGTAATTCAGTCGATTCTGATGACTTTATAGACACCTGGTGTATATATATATATATATATATATATATATATATATATATTAAGCATTTCATCCCAAGCAAGGCGAGAGTGTCACTAGTACGCAAGAGGCTACAGAGAGTGAAAGTAAGAGAAAAGACTAAGGTATAGAGGAACGGGTATCAAGGCATCGGGAAATTTCAATTGACATTACATTTAAATTTTTGCAGATTATAGTTATCAGTGAAGCAAGTAATAGGAAGGGAATTCCACTATCGGGAAATGTGAGAGAAGCTGTTGGAGTAGAAGAGGAAGTTACATTTAACTGTTTAAACAGTAAAAGGGTGGGACCGAGATGGCAACCTAGTAGCACGTTTAAATTTATGCAGTCGGGCCACCAGTGAAAATAGCTCGTCAAAGCAGATGCCATGAAAATATTTATAGAATGACAGAGGGAGGTCACATTACGTCGGTGACCTCAAGTCAGGACAGATTACATTGCATATCGATCTTTGGATTTTGTCGATAACCTCGAGACGAACAACGGAGGCAGCAGACCATATATGGCGACAGGAATAGTATATTTGTAGATGTGAAGGATGGACTCAGACGAGAAAAACCTTCTGGTGCGACACGGAGAACCAACTTACCTTGCGGTAGATGCAGCTATTGATTCAATGTAATTGTTCCACTTCCGGTCAGAAGGCGAAGTGAGGCACTCTCGTGGAGTTGAGCATCAGCATGCTGATAGGAAGCAGGGAAGTTTCTCTTTGGTGAGTAAATGACAGCAGTTTCGTTTTGGGTGCATTAGAATTCACAAGCCATTTCCTGCTCTAGTCAACCACAGATTGAAGGTCGTTTTCGAGACCAACGGCCTGGGTTATCTTTGCCAGCAATGCGGGATGTGCTTTTGAGACAGAAGTAAATGGTAATATCATCTGCGTAAATGCCTACTTGAGAATTGAAGATATACATATATATATCATATCATATCATATATATATATATATATATCATCGACTCTCCCGTCGAATTCGATGTATGAGGGTCAAGCAGATCAGTTCCTAGAAACCGAGAGCCCGACGCCGACACATGAAATTTGATTATAGTGGTGAAGGCTTTGTGCAGAACCAACCACACTTTTTGAAGGAACGAATACAGAGACCTGGTGCACTACATGCCACAAGGTCCCAAAACGACCCTCCGCAGGTTTTGAATTTAGAGTTGTCCTTCTCCTAGACCAGTTGCCATCCAAGGCTATAGAAACCAGTCTGTCCTGCTATTTACCCATAGTTGGAGGGAGAAGAAGAGGATTCACACCTTTCCCAATGGTATTAGCACGTAAGTGAATGTAATGGATTCGACTGGAATTCGAACTCGGCTCTCCGATTCCTCAATCCAAGCCATTATCCATTACTCCACCGTGCCTCTCAGCCTGCCTCTCCCTCTCTCTCTCTCTCACTCTCTCTCTCTGTATATATATATATATATATATATATATATGCTTCTCTGGCTGTCTCTCTCTCTCTCACTCTCTCTCTCTGTATATATATATATATATATGCTTCTCTGGCTGTCTCTCTCTCTCTCTCTCTCTCTCTATATATATATATATATATATATATATATATATATATATATATATATATATAGAGAGAGAGAGAGAGAGAGAGAGAGAGAGAGAGAGAGAGAGAGAGAGGCAGGCAGGCAGGCAGGCAGGCAGACAAGGTGGAGTAATGGATAAAGGCTTGGATTGAGGAATCGGAGAGCCGAGTTCGAATTCCAGTCGATATATATATATATATATATATATATATATATATATATATATAATACTAGTATAATATATATATATATATATAGTATTATAAGAATAGTACTGGTCGTCACCTGTTCGCATCAGAGCATCGGCATCGTCATCCTCTCTCCCTATTCCCACTCTCTCCCCTGGTGGCGGTGGCAGAGATGGTTGTGAATCAAAGAGCGTTTGAAGAGTCCATTCACGTGAATTTGATTCTGGTGGACAACTCTGCGCGACGGATAAGCCCACACACTTGGTCAGAAGCCCCCATCCCACGTGACTCAAAGAGGATTGAGACAGGTCAGATCGGCCAAACCTGGTTGCGTCGAGTTGTCAAATGCTTGGTCTGCCAAGGTCCGCCTTGGTTACGCCATTCCAACTGGCGCTGCCCTCTTCCGCTGGTTTAATATTAGCAAATTAGTAAAATAATACATTTTGACAGCAAAAGTGATTTCGTAGACAGACAATTCTAAGAGTAAGAGTAATCTCCAAGATAAGAAACGAAAAGCGGAAGTCATAGCTTTCTGGAAGAATTTGTTGAAAAAAATGACATTACTCAAAACGACTGAAATTTGTACCTAGTTCAACGATTCCGATTTGACTTCAGAATAAATCACAAACTAACACAAAAGCATTTACAGGTATATACTCAACTTTACTCCGGCACATAGCCAACAATATGGGTCACCTTCTTTAGTATGCAGTAATAGTAATGAACTGCGACGGGTGCTTTACTTCACAGTGAGACTTTCTTTTAGTGATGTTTTTCATGAAGATAACTCCCCTCCACGAGTAAATTATGTTGCTAACCATCAATTTAATTTGGATATGTAATCTGGTACAAGACAACATAACGAAACACACATACGCCAGATGTTATATACACAGTTCTATACACAGGTGCGTCAATAAGACTGTAATCTAATAATGTAAAAAGCATTTTATATTTGTATTTCTTTAGGATAATATTCCTCCATGTCAGGTCGCTTAACCCTTATTCATATACGAGACAAAACCTACAATATACAGTGTGAGTCAAAAGTCGCGCACCCCAGGAGGATAATTTATTGAAAGCATAATTATATGTGAAACTTTTCATTACTAGTTATTTAATTGTTATATGTGCTATTCAAAATGTCCTCCTTCTTTTTACAAAACATATTTCAATTCTGTGCCTGCATGATTCATTAACACATTGGAGAGTTTCCTCTTTCATTTTACTGCATTCATATTTAATTCTTTCTTTAAGTTCCCCAATATTTCTTGGGCCCGTCTGATAAACAACTGATTTTCAAATGGTCTCCTCACAGTGTGAGGTCTAGTGGCCTCAGTGTCCACTCAACTGGACCTATCAAAACAAATTAGACATTTAAATCGTGATTAATTAATTAACCCCTATGGTGCGTGACTTTTGGCCTCATCCTGTATATAAATCTCTCTATCTATCTATCTATCTATATCTATATATATATATATATATATATATATATATATATATATATATATATATATATATATATATATATATATATATATATATATATATGATGCTCTGATAATTGCATTCAAGCATGAAGACTCTGACCATTTGACGTTGAACTGTGACCCCACTACTTATATTTACATATGCTCTATCCCAGAAACTAAGCAATTTTACCCTATAAAAAATATAAGGTTCCTTAAAACTGTATATATATATAGACAATATTAGTGGTAAATATACACATACAATTATATATACACATACATATATATTTAAAGACATTTATATATATTATGTTTAACGTTCTTTTTATAGATACAAGTATTTAAGCAAATGCTCTGTTTTATAATAAACAGTATTAAATAACATTTACCGGCCTGAATGTCCGAGAAATTTTCATAGAAAATTTTCGCTCTCCGACAGGAATCGAACCTGTATCCTATCCTATCGCGTGATGTGCCTTAACCTTTCGGCCACAGAGCAGCGTCTGGTTAGCAAGGTCGATTTTACTATCTTTAAACTTAAATCTTCCATGAATCTCTTCTATTCATATCTGCTCTAGCGTATCAAATGTAAACAAATGACGTCATATATTTTTGAATTGGACATAGTCCGACAATTTATTTAAAAATTGTATCTATAAAAAGAACGTTAAACATAATATATATAAATGTCTTTAAATAAATTGTCGGACTATGTCCAATTCTAAAATACATACATATATGTATAAAAATAATTCCAAGAGGATATGATCCAGGTAGAACTCGATGTCCAGGACAGAGTAAGGATATAATAAAAAGACTTAAACACTAATATTCCATGGTAATAATTTATTCCATTGGAATCGTAAGAACGATCCAATTCATCAGACCTACAAATTCAAAAAGAAAACAGAAAAAACAACTCCGGGAAAAATTGGTGAGAGTATGTGTGAGAGTGTGGGGGGACCTGTGATCTATATAGAGGGGTAACAGACGAGAGAGACAGGGAGGTCCGAAGGTGGAGAGGGCATTAAAATCTAACAGAGGGAAGATTTAAAGAGGGGTTTCAGTGAGAAAAGGGTGCGTATTTTCAAACGTCCGAAGATATACCGGAATAGTGTACATTTCTTGGCGACACACACACCCCATAAGCGATAAAATCTTATACTTCCGCCCAGACCCCTACAACGCATACATACACACACAATACACACACATCTATAATATATACTAGTTATTTAATTAATATAATCGCTGTTCAAAATATCTTCGTCTTTTCTCAAAACGCATTTCAATTCTGTGTCTGCATGATTCATTAACACGTCGGAGAGTTTCCTCTGTCATTTTACGCCATTCATATTGAATTCTTTCTTTATGTTCCTCAATATTTCTTGGGGGCGTCTGACAAACAACTGAAGTTCAAATGGCCCCACAGAAAAAAAAAATCCAAGAATGTGAGATTTGGTAACCTCAGTGGCCACTCAACAGGAATTCTTCGACCTATCCATTAACCCAGTGTTTCTAAAGTAACAGCACAACTAGGAGCAAATTAAAATAGCATGGCACACCTAGTAAAATTTTTAAAGGGTATTTGAAAATATGAATATTAAAACAAAGTATTTAAAATAACATAATCGAAGAAGTGTAAAAAGAATTATTTTAAAAAAGTTTAATACTTATTCATTTATTCAAATACTAACGCTGTACCATTACTACACACACACGCACGCACACACACACACACACACACACACAGTCCTTGTGGGAGAGGAATTATTTTCCACCCTCCAACCTCTCTGTCACAGGAGGGATGTGTGGAGCCTCTCACTGCTCTATCGTTACTCCATTGTAAGTGCTCGGACGAACTACATTCCTTGGTTACGCCATGTCTAACCTTCACGGCTAAGACTCGGCACGTTACTTACATTCTGGCAAACCACTCACATTCCCTCCGCATTCTATCGGCGAGAATTAAGTTCCACTCAAACAGCTTCTTCCCACGAACCACTGCCTTGAGTTAACCGTTATCTTTCCTTCCTATCAATATAAACTACTCCTTAACGTAATCCTCTACACCGAGTCAACCATACTGAAAAAAAAAGACAAGGATGTATCTTCTCACCGGATTTATTCAACCTATACAGCGCGGCAATTTGGAGAGAATTAGAAGTCCTACCAGGATTCATTATTAGCGACCACAATCTTGATAACATAAGATAAGTAGATGACACTGTATTTAAAGCATACACAGAAAGGAAACTACAAAAGTTCCTACAGAAGGTAGTGAAGGAAAGCGAGAAGAAAGGACTAAGTATAAACTAAAAGAAGACATAATGCATGTTCATCATCAAAAGGGGGAACCAAAATGCAAATTGCAAATTGAAGATACTAAAATCAAACAAGTACAAAAATCTAAATATCTGGGAAGTGTGCAGAAAAGTGCGACACTGAGATCCGAAGACGTATTGGGATGGCTAAAGATGCATTTCAAAAGCTAAGCAGAGTACTGAGACAGAAAAATCAAACTAGAAACAAATTAAAGAGTATTTTACTGTTTCGTAATATCTGAACTCCTGTATGACAGCGAATCCTGGACAATCTCCACAAAGATGAAGAAGCAACAGAAATGTGGTTCTACAGAAAGATGAGAATACCATGGAGTGAACATGTTAGCAACGACGGGGCTTTGGAGAAAATGGAAACAAAGCAAAAACTTATTCTTAACATCAGGAAGGGTCAGTTGAAATTTCTGTGGCACGGAATAAGGAAGTAGGGCTTAGACAAATTGAGGGAAAGAGGGACAGAGGGAAGCAGTGCGTAACATACTTGATGATCTTGAGTCAATCGATGGTAGAAGGACAAAACTTATTGAGTGCTACAAAGGACAGGGACATGTGGAGGACCATGATCGACTACATCCTGAAGGGATACGACACATAATAGAAGAAGAAGCATCTGTCAGTCTCAGAAGACTAGGGTTGCTAGATAATCCCTGTTGCAGACACAGCACCCTCAAAGCCAACATGTGGTTTATATTGTAACTATACCAAGCGGATGTTAGTTACAGTTTCTGGGAGAGAGCGTGTTTATTGGTTGAACAAGGTGACCATCTTCAAATGCTCGGCCCCGATGTCTGGCGACATTGCGCTAACCGTCGACGGTTTCTACCCAATTTTACACGCACCGTTGTTCCTCCCGGGTTTGGTTTTCATTCCAAAAGCTAAGCAGATTATTAAGAGACAGAAAGATGTCGTTAGAAACATAGAAAAGCGTATTGAATGGTTACGTGATATCTGTCGTCCTGTGTGGCCGCGAATGCTGGACAATCTCCTCAAAGATGGAGAAGAGACTTTGTTATGATGTTGGTTTGGGGTTTGTCTCTACAAACGACAAATAACACGTAACAATAAAAAGGGTTTTAATAGGTTGGTAAAAAGGTACAGAAATCGCCTGAGTAGTCTATAACTAGCTCAGCCAGGAACGTCTCGGTATTTAGCAACCCCCCCCCCACATGGGTCGATGTGGCACAAGGCCGGTTTAATGTGGGCTTACCGAGCCCGTAGGCTCGGGCAAAAATATGCCAATTAGAACCCGTATACACGGGTCCAGGGACTGTCTACCTCCCCAGACGGCACTTTGCCCTACGGCAAAGCCCCGTCTGAGTTCCTCTCCGCCGAGGCGGAGAGTTCGACAGCACGACTCCCTAGCCGCAGCCAGGAACGTCAAGATTTATTCGTATAAAATACAAATTGTGGCACGTGGCCTAAAGAGGGGGAGGGGTAAGGCTGGTCTTGACTAACTATCCTATACCTAGCTAATCAGATTCGTGACCCATTCATACATTACAATTGACGCATTCACCACAAGAATTCGTCCATCACCATTCGATCCTCCGAACACCATAATACCACATCCACACCAGGGGGGACCTACAAAAAAGCGCCCCATTTAATGATAATGAAAATACATAAAAATATCGTCGTGAGCGGATGAAAGGGGAGGGAGATGAACCCCATAACAAACTAAAATTTCAACAAATTCTTAAACTAAAACATAATTGATGTTAGTAGGGCCCGTCCAACCCTCAAAATAGAGAGGCCGCTGTATTCTGGCCAGAGGACAAAATCAAGAGGCACTCTCGCTAAGGGAGTGGGAAAGAGATAAAATAACTGGGACGTGGGGAAGTAAAAGGCTGATCCAGTTGAGATGAAAAGGAGGCCTAAACAAACTGGGGAGGTTGGGAATCTCCACTTGGATCATAACTAAAATGAAGGCCGGGAAACAGGCCGGGAACAACACTTACTCATATTAACTAGGTACACTTAAGCATGTCTAACCTAACAGAGGGGAGGGTTCCACAGGAAACCACCCCGATGTGACTTTGGTTGACCTAGAAAAGAAAATCAAGGCTAACCCCGTTCAAACGAACCAAGCTCGCCTCTTTTACCCACCTTTCAGTGAAGACTGTCGAATGCAATCGTTTTCTATCAGTTCTAATCTTCATCTTGAGCTGATGCTCAAAGAATCGGATCAGATCCTGATGCGAAATACTATTGCCTCGCAAGACCTCCTCCATTCGCGTCGTCCATATCACCATTCGAGCCGTGGCTAGCAGCGTTAGAAACACCATTCGTTTCACCCCGGAATACGGGGGCGACACATTGTCACACGCGTATGCGCGATAAATGGACACGAGTTCTTCGGGAGCGAGACGAGCCGTCAGCTCGCCGACATGGTCCAATAAGGGGCGGACCCGGGGGCAATGGTAGAAGGCGTGCGCAGCCGTTTCCTCTAACCCAAGGCCACACCGATCACAGTCTGGCAAATCCGCCAAGCCCCATATGAAAGCCATGTCGTTGAGAGGCAGCCGATTCCGAGCCAATCGCCAGGTAAGCGAAAACTCAGGGTTACTGAGATAATCCGCCGCTGGCGCCCAAGACCAGTAGGAGCGATACTGCTCCTCCGAACAGTCGAGCGTATCACGTAGAGAATCCTTCGCGCGACCCTCCACTAATTCCCGATAGAAGACCTTCCTAGGCCGTGAAAGGTCACTGGACCGCGGAATAGCCCTCAAGGCTGACCGACACTCGCTGAGGAAAAGCGATTCATCTCGAGACTTACAATGGCGCTCAGCCTTCGAGATGGGGGGATTGATGGTAAGGCTAGGGAAGGCGTCCCTAACAATCCCCTCCAGAATCGGATCTCCTCTAGTCAATGCGCGGCGTAGGAAAGCCAAGCGAGAGGCACGGATGTGACTCTCCAAGTGTGGCATTCCCAGCCCCCCATGACACGGACGTTTGGTGCAGACTCGTCTGTCGACCCTGTTGGCGCGTCCCCTCCATAAAATGGAGGATAGCGCTTGCTCGAGCGCCTTCATCTGGGCCTCACAGAGAGGAAGTACTGACAATCGATAAAGAATCAGGGGAAAAATGTATGTAACACACACCTCCGCCCTGCCCTTTACGGACAACCTCCGTCGATTCCAAGTCTTACCGGCAGAAACGACCTTTGCTAGTACTTCAGACCAATTTTTCTTCAGCTGGAGGTCGGGTCCAAACCACACTCCAAGAATGCGGACAGGACCGTCCGTCCAACCGAAGCGGCCCGGAAGATCACGCCCCTTCCAGGCACCTAACCGCAAGCCGGAAGACTTGTCGCGGTTTATCTTGGCCCCTGTCACCTTCTCGTACCGATCAAGCGCCTTCTGCACCGCCTCAATGTCGTTAAGGGACGACACGAAAGCAGATACGTCATCGGCGTACGCGGAAACCCTGGCTCGAGACCCTCCAGGAACGGCGATCCCGCGTAGGGCCGGACTGCACGCCTCGTCCTTCAGCCGGCGCAGGAGAGGCTCCAACGCCAAAGCGTAAAGGAGAGGCGACAGCGGACAACCCTGACGAACCGACCTCGACAGAACAAAAGCGCCCGACAACTTTCCGTTCACCTGTACCACAGCACTGGGGGAGCGATACAGGAGGCTAATCCAGCGGCAGAAGTCGGGTGCGAATCCGGCGGCCTGCAGGACAGTAGCAAGGTAGCGATGGTCGACCCTATCAAATGCCTTGGACTGATCCAAATTGATCAGCGCGGCTTCTTCGTCGTCTTTTACGCCCTCTACGATCGTGCGGATCAAATGCAGGTTGCTCTGAATTGTTCGGCCCCTCACAGAACAAGTCTGCTCAGGTCCCAACAGAGACTCGGCAACTGACTGCAAACGCTCCTGCAGGATCTTGGCCATAATCTTTAACTCTGTGTTTAGCAGAGTTATGGGCCTATAATCATCTAGTTTCCCCCCAACACCCTTGCCCTTTTTCAACAGAGTGATCACACCCCTGGAAATGCGATTGGGGATGGACCCCGACCGAAACCAGTTGTTGAACACTGCTGTCAAAATCGGAACAAAGATGTGCGACAGCCTCAAGTACAATTCATAGGGCAAACCATCCAGACCGGGCGACTTGCCTCTGCCGACCCTCTTCAGTGCCTCATAGACTTCGCCCTCCGTGATCTCTCCCTCGCAGCTAGCCGCTTCAGTCGGCGCAAGCCGAGGAAAGTCAGCCAAATAGCTGCGAAACTCCTCCTCACGGAGACCAGGCTCCTTGGTAAAGCGGCTCTCGAAATGCCGCCGAAACGCCTCGCACATGTCGTCAGTCGACCGCAGAGTACGCCCCTCCGGGGTTTTGACTTGACGAACGTAACGATCACCACCTCGACGGATTTCTTCCCGACGCAGATCTGCGCCCAGGTTCACAGCTTCGTTAGACATCTTACTTAACTTATGCCTAATTACCTGACCCATGTAACGATCGCTATTCGACCGCTGCAGGGCCTCCCTAGCTAGGGCTATCTCTAGGGGATCCCCCCCCAGCCTCCGCCCGGGAGAAATTAGACTTAAGTGTCTTCACCTTCTCAGCCTTATCTAGAGCGAGCCGTTTGCTGAAATCGGTGGTGAAAGACCTAATTCTATCTTTCAGTTTTTCCCACCACCTATTCCCGACAACCGCCCCCACTAGCTCCCGCTGCACTAATTTAATTAGCTGCTCCCGGAAGTCCCGCCTGTCCAGTAAGGACAGATTGAACTTCCAGTAACCAGCCATTCTAGGCCTATGTTCTAACGCCACACGGGCACAAACGAGTTTGTGGTCCGTGTAGCCTACCCAGTGGAACGTGGGACAATCTAACAGGTCTATGTCGGCCCTACGCACTAACATTCTGTCAAGGTAGCTAACCACCTTGTCAGACGGTCAATTATGCGCCCACGTCCACATTTTCCCACTGGGATGATCGACCCGGTATCTATCGACGAGACCATAATCGCCGATCAGATCGACCAGGCTGCGATCGCCCCTTCTCCTGCTAGCGCCCCGCCCCCTGTCTAACTTGGGGTCCAGGATGGCATTCCAGTCCCCCATTAGAACTAGGCGCGAAGAATCGACCAGGAACGGCCCCAACTGCCGAAAGAAGTCACACCGCTCCCCCTGGTCGTTGGGCGCATAAACCGCAACGACCCGAAACGAACCACTTTTCACGGCAATATCGGCCACGATTAACCTGCCCTCGGCATCGGTATGCACAAGGTCCACCTTCGCATCAAGAGTACGTTTGACTAACAAGGAAACTCCTCTGGCCAACCGGTCCCCATATGCTGAATAGACGACAAAGTCATCCTCCAGCACACACGCATCGGAAGTGCAAACAAAGTGGGTCTCTTCGATCGCGGCAACATCTACACCGAAGGACAGGAGATCCCGACGCAGGCGGGCAGCCTTACCCCGATTTCTCAAGCCCTTCACATTCAAACTGGCTATCTTTATTTCCATTTTCTAGGCCTGCAAAAAAGCAAAAATTACAGCAAAAAACCTAGGCACATACAGGGCGGAAATCTGTAGCTGACAGGACCCCGACGGATTGTCCCAGGCTTCCTGTACCCAATTCCGTCGTCATCCTCCCGCCCGAGACAATCCCGCCGACGTCCGTGGGGTAGATTAATTTTATGGCCCTATATACGGAGGGGTGGAGTAATACGGGGACCCTCCCAGAGCAAAATTGTCTTAGTTTCTTCAGGTTGTCATTTTCCACCTCGAAAATCCTCAGGTTAGGGAACGCTGCCATAGCCTCGTACAGGTGGTTCCACACCTCAAGTTGGCCCCCGGTTTCCCTTATACAGGTTATGACTCCAGGGGCCTCGGGGAAGTTTCGGGGATCCTCTATGTCTTTGCCGTCGATCAGGTCCATTTTGTAGAGAGTCCCTAACTTTCTCCCGCAGCCAGGAACGTCTCGGACTTCTGTCTCTCGACATGCCACTATTTAAAGTCTTTGTTCACAGACGCAGACAAGTTCATCTTCAAGAGGGGTGGTAGGTTTCCAGACTTGAAAGGAACAAACATGTGATTCTGCTGAGGATACCAGGGACCGAACATGTGAACAACGACGATGTTTTGGTGAAAATGGAAACAAAAAGGAAACTTATACTTAACATCAGGAAGCGGCAGTTTTGGGGGCACGTAATGAGGAAACTAATTTTACTCGCCCCATTTTTTTATCCCGTGATTTGGCTTTCAGGCATTTCTATCCTATTCCCTCTTCTTCTTTGATCTTTACTGCAACCTGTCAATTTCAGTTGAATTCTTTCTAATCATTGAGAGTGTCTCCCCGCCCTTCTTTTTCCCTAACTTAAATCCTTTTGCTTTAAAAAACATTAGTACAAATTGACTTTCAGATTACCTCAACAAAAGCTCTAACTAAATCCGTCTCTTTGACTGAGTGTTAGTAGTCAAATGTGAAAGATTTGCAATCCACTTCATCTTCTTTCAAAAGAAAGTAAGACGAAAGTGTAGTATCTGTTCTTATCAGTTTAATCTGATTCTCTCTTTCCACTCACATTTTCCCTTCATTCTTACCTCCACAGATTATTAGTTATTTCCAAAAGTTCCCATCGCCCCTGAAAACTACAGATTAAATACATAGTTGGGAAAGTTATCAATCCACATTTCTGTTCCCTATCTAGATATGATGGAAAAGTTGTCTTGTTCCTTACATGTCACAGACCGTTGACAGAAATGTACGATAAACACAGCCCAATTAATAATAACGACATCAACAATCTTGTATTTTTCTAGAAGTTTTCGATGCTTACATAGTCTGGCACATGGCGATGAAAGTAGAGCACGCATTCCATTGAAGCTCGAACTAACAAACAAAAAAGTGTTCAGTTGTTTGAAAGAAATGGTGAGCTCCGTGATATGGCATTGAGAACATTTTCTCCAAAGGAAGAATTAAAACATTTCCCCTCTTTCTCTCTCTGTCTTTCTGTCTCTGTCTCTTCCATTTATCCAACGATAATTTAAAGAATACCGATAAATTAACAGGAAATTAATACGACAAATTCTGTAGAAATTGGCGAAGAATTAAAAGAAAAAAAGACGAAAAAAATGAAAAAGGAAAAGACAGGCTGGCAGAATCTTAGACGAGAATTGATTGAAGCCTGAAAAAAAGTCGACTACAAACAAGGAATTGAATATTATAAAATAAATCTGGAGTTGGCGGAAAAGGTGACGCTTCTTAAAGAGAAAAGATGCAAAAATGAAAAAGGGAAAATGAAACATACAGGCAACAAGAAATAACTAAATAAAAAAAATTATTCGTTTATTCCATTTTCTTTTTTAATTTCAAATAAATCTCTCCGTCAGAAAATGCAAATGAAAATCTAAAATAATGAAGTTCGGGGAAAGACTTTAAAAACGAATCTCGTTTTTTTCTTTGCTAGTTAATTTTATTTTCAATTTTTTCATTTTATTTTATTTATTTTGATTAACTAATTTTTATTTACGGCTTCACAGATGAGATTAGGAAGCGAGTAGAAACTTTAAAAAAATGAATTTGGAGTTTACGCGCATGCGTGTCTTTCGACCCTGATCGTTTGCAAAAAAAACTACGTTTGTATGTCACCGATGTGTTTATTGGGTTCTATTAAATCGCACGTATTAAATGTTTTTGCTGCATATCTAGTTGTATGTATACATGTGCATCCCTATACGTGTTTTAAATGACTGTTTCCCTAAGAATTTAATCTTTTCTCTGTTTCTATAGACAGGCATTTCTGTGCAATTTAAGATGCTTTCTTTGCCCCTGATGCATATATTTGTAAGTGCATATACACATTTCCATCGAGAGTAGATCTGTTAAAAAGAAAATTCAATGCAAGACAGGCAAGAAGGGACAATGTTAGAGAATGGTTAACTCTTTTACATAGTAACTACAATTTTAAAACAGCCCTGGGTATGACGATAAACTACATCCAGTAGCAAGGCAAAATTGGAGGTTTTGAGGAGCGTGGAACCACCTCATAATTGCTGTTGTTCCCAGGTCTATCCTGGTCCAGGGTGGTAGCACCTGTTAGGGTCCCGGCTATGGGAAAATAGTGAACCCCCAAGTAAAAGTACCAGCAACACACTTTTGCATAAAAATATGATCAACAATACATTTTATCTGCAGTTGAAGATATACAATTGCGTTCAAAATATATTTAGTTGAAGCCATAGAATTGTGTTCAAAATATTTAGATTTCGGCAGTAAATAACCCATAGAGGTTGATATGCCGCTACAAAATTTAAAAAAACAACCAAATAAACAACGAACATGAAAAACTCTTTCATGACATTAATCCATACATCTTACAATTTCTTAAAGAAATCAAACTTTAACATAAAACACACATATCACCGCCTCTAGTAATTATGTCCACAGAAACATGTATATGCACAAAAGCTGAGTATCACCTACCATGTATTCAATTGTGAAAGCAGAATAACATATAATTTATTACTTCAAAGCTCCCAAGAAAATTAAATGTGAGCATTAAATGACCCATCAAGAGTTGATCAATCAACTACCAACCAATTTAAATCAAGAATGGAAGAAAAGTAAATAAGATAACATTAAAAATAGTTATCCTTTTCCACCTCCTCCTCCTCCTCCTCCTCCTCCTCCTCCTCATCATCATCATCATCATCATCATCATCATCATCATCATCAAAGTCGTCAGTCCCATGATCAGGGATGCTCGTAGGAACAGTAGAGTTGCTGACCAGTTCTCTCGACATATCTGAGTGTATTTTGCATATGTAAACCTGACGGAGCCCATCTCTTTCCAGGTTAAACACCAGCCAATGTCCTCCAACTTGAAGGCTCGACTTGCTCATGGACATGGACCTGTTGATTCCATCTGGGATACTTTCCAACCTTGTCGTTGACTTCACTTTAAGAATCCCTATGTCAAAGAGCCTGGTGGGGGAACCAGTCCAGTCGCCGATTACCCGACCGTGCAGCGCGGGTAGTACAGGGTCCCATAATACAAATAGCAATCGTAGAGTGGCCTGACATAATAAAAAAAATATAAGTTGCTTTTTGGGGGGCAGTGAAAGACCGCCAGAAAAATTGGTAAATTTCAATCATGCCAAAATGTAAATGTCTGGATGGAGCTACCACCAGCTAGACTTTTTTGAACTCTTCTTCATTGATAGAAACATTGTTGGATTATCGCTTTTACCACAATTCTCCACAATGGCTTTGCAAACAACAAATCTTCAGCAGGACAGTATATTTGCACATTACTCACATGTCACCAGAGAGTTCGGGGATAAAAAATTTGCCTAGTTGATAGTTCAGGAGAATGAGACAACTGATTTAGGCAGCAAAGTCCCCCCCACCCAATATTACACTTCTAAACTTTTTTGTTTGGTATCATATTAAGAATGGGATTTACAAAAGAAAAAACAAAACATTTCAAGATTTAAAAAAGTTTGGCCAGGTTCAATCACACCTGAAATGTGCTGAAATGCTACTCAAAATTTTCATAAAAGATTTCAAATTTTCATCTGTTGAGAAAGATTCAATTTACTTATTTGATTTGTTCATAATGCTAACGGTAATATTAGCCGTTTCCATACAAGGAAACATTTGGCATTCATTGACCGAGCAGCTAGTACTGCTTTCAGTTAAAATTCATAAAATCATTCTCTTAAAACAAGTTTTTAGGAAAACAGGTTTCTAAAATTCAATAGCTGTTATCACTTTTTCAGTACGGGGAGGGGACTTCCTAACCTTTTATTTTAAGTAGTGTGGAATGTTAACATCTTAATTATGACATTATTTTCTCTTCAACTTAATGTGCTATCCATTTTAGTTGCTGCTGCTCTTGGTAGTCCTCAAGTGATAAAATACTTTCCTTTAGAACTCATTTTGCTTTTCTTCTATTTTGGGTTTTAAATGAAGAATTTAATTCATTTAGACATTGTATATACGCGTGAACTCAAGTGTACGCGGGTAGGTCCTATGCGTGTCCGAAATATGATTTCATAAAAAAGAAAAGAGACTGGAACAGGATAGGAAAAAGGCTAATATATTGGCTTCAGTAACAAAAGTGGCCCGTGTTAATACCAAAAACAGTAATTAAACTGCAGAAAATAATATACGAGATAGTAAAGGAATGCGGGGAGAAATGACGAACCATCAATTGTAAGAAAACAGGATGTACGGTCGTTAGCAAAAGGGGCAGCTAAAGACGCTACAAATTGGGGATACCAGAATCAAGCGTGTATAAAAATATTATTTGGGAAGTGTTATAAAAAACACGAAAAATGTGACAGAAATTCGAAGGCACATTGAAATAGTGAAAGATCCCTTCCAAAAGCTAAGCAAATTATTAAGAAACAGGAGAAATTCGTTAGATTCAAGGAACAGAGTGCCGAATTGTTATGTCATATCAGTCCTTTTCTATGACGTGATTGTTGGACAATCTTCTCACAGATGAAGAAGAGACTTCAGGCAACAGAAACGTGGTTCTACATGAATGAGGATGCTGAGAATACAATGGATTGAAAATATGAGTAACAAGGAAGTTTTAAGGATTTTGAAACCAAAATGGCACTTATACTTAGAATCAGAAAGAAACAGACGAAGATTCGAGGACAGATAATGAGGAGAGAGGGTTTGGAGAATTTGAAACTCACATGACATATTGAAGACAAGAGAGACTGTTGGAAATAGTGAGTAATCTACCTAACAAGTGGATGACAGGACAGGGGACTTAGATTTTACTAAGAGCTATTCGGTTATTCGGAAAATAATGTCCGATTTTAGAATCAACTTTTATCCCTGAATTAATGTATTTAAATAGTGTTTAAATCATTCAAACTAAGAACCCTGAATATCTCTACATCTCTGTCACCGAGTTACAGACCCCAAATTTCTGTGCATCTTTTGGCTTAAAAATTGTCAAGATGCTTGAAAAGGTGGTAGACAGTGAATATGAGTGTTGTGACCTAGAAAGGGTTACTGAATGAGGTATAACCAAAACGGAGGTCGGAAATGAAATGGTAATCGTTATAACATCAACAAAATGTAATATCCACCAGCGGCGTGAATAGGTAAACCACTTAGGTACGGTATATAACACTACCTCAGCCTGTTCATTATCTATCTATCGATCTATCTATCTGTTGTAACCTTGAAAGGGTTACTAAATGAGGAATAACCAAAACGGAGTTCGGAAATGAAATGGTAATCGTTATAACATCAACAAAATACAATACTTGCAAGCGGGGTGAAGTAGGTTAAGAATGTGTAATATATTTTTGTGAAAGTTATAATAATCTATTAGAACGCAATTTAAAGTTTTATTCTAAAAGCGGACATTATTTCCCGAAGAACCTAATACAAAATGCTGACAACCATTATCTAAGAAATCTCTCCGCCATTTTGCCGTTGTGGAGAGCCATGATCCTCCAGGTCTTGAAGAGACACGGCACATAAAAGAGCTCTTCGTTCTTTAAGAGCGTCCAACCAAGAAGTTCCAGTAATCTTGAAACGACGAAAAGGAACCAGATTTCAAGCATAAGACGTATGGCTTTATAAGCTGTTCCGTGGTATTGATTTACATGCAATTACGTAAATGAGTCGGCAGTGTTAGACACTTCATATAAAATTCCGATATCAGTCGTTAAATGTTCAAGTACGACGTTCATTATTTTTCCACCGAGGCTCTGATTCCTCGGTATTTTACCGTACGCCCTTTTCTCGGCAACATTTTCACACGCTACCCATCCCTGTAAGTGACATTTATCTGCATGGTTATATGGTTTCCTGGTTCACATTCTGTTCGGTTTCAGTTACATTATCATTAATATTACGAGGTGTTGAATACCCGCGGCTAATTTCAGCCAATTCTTCAAATACTAACGTAGAACACACAAGAAGTTCTCACTTTACTGGCTTTTTACCAAAATAAGGATTTTTCTTTTTTTACTTCCTTTGATTTGAACTTTTCCTTCTTCCTTCTTTCGGGTTTCTTCGCTTTTCACTTATAATTTTCCAAAGTTAAGTTTCTTTCTTTCTTCTTCTTCTTCTTGTTCTTCTTCTTGTTCTTCTTCTTGTTCTTCTTCTTCTTCTTCTTCTTCTTCTTCTTGTTCTTCTTCTTGTTCTTCTTGTTCTTCTTCTTGTTCTTCTTCTTCTTCTTCTTCTTCGTGTTCTTCTTCTTCTTCTTCTTCTTCTTCTTCTTCTTCTTCTTCCGTCTTTTTTTTTATATTTCTTGCTAATTTTCTTCCTCTCGGTGCTATTCTGTTTCTCCTTTGTCTTTTCTTTCATATTTTCTTCTTGAACTTCAAACGTCACTTTGTATTCCTCTTTGGTCTTTCTTTCTCTATCTTTTCTAGTTTCTTTCTTTTTTTTTCTCGATCTTTTTCTGTTACCATATCTTTCTCTTTTCTTTCTTTCATTTTTCTTTCTTTCTGTCTTTTTCTCGGTTCTATTCGCTTTCCAATTCTTAAATGCATTTCAAATCTGAGTTTTCTGTTTCTCCGTTATGATGATGTCGCACAAGTAAACTTTTACACTGCGTTAAATGTATCTGTCATTTAACAATTGCATAATATATTTAACGCTCAGTCCTTAAACTGAAGATATTTATCATTAATGTTATAGATTATATTCACACACACACACACACACACACACACACACATATATATATATATATATATATAATTTAAATAAAAACAGACCACTTTAAGGTTCCATGTAATAAATTATTTCTCCACAGCCCTCTTAAAGGACCGCGGATCATCAGACTTTACTTCCAAAGGTTGAAACGAAAAATGAAAAGAAATTTACACATTTTTGACGGGCAGTACTAAGTATATGTAAATTAACGAAGTGAGGAAGTGAGGGGGGAGAGAAACATGATTGAGTTAGATGTAACATTTCTATTCTTTCAAATTTAAATTGTTTGAGGAAATCCAGACATTGACACATTAAATCGGTTAACTTAACGGAAGTTATATATTGATATGGAAGGGGGAGAGGAGAAAAAGGCATAAAGAGAAAAAGAGAGAAAGAAGTTATGAGAGAAAGTCTCATTAACTTTCTTTAGAATGAAAGGCCCGAAATAGGCGCTGTTGTTTTGCTTTACTTTGAGAGTTCATAAATATTATAATTTTTTATATAAGTTTGAATGTTTAAACAGTCTATATGGAATTTAATTTTATGTTTGTTAAAGTTTTTTTTTTAAACTTTATTACAAATATATATATATATATATATATATATATATATATATATATATATATATATATATATATATATATATAGCTGTATCACAGTTCATCAATTTGACTAGACATCCGATTGCCTCAAGCCAGAATCGAAACTCAACTGATTTAATTTTTTCCGCTAACCTCTTGAGTCTCGACAGAGAGGAAGGTGAATTTTTACGTATTTATTTTTAATAAACATGTCAGTGACTCAGAGTGCTCGATTCAAAAAGAGCTTTGCATTATCAGCAGTAGTAGTCACTGTTTACAAATTCGCGCTTTCTCTATAGTGCTCGACCGAAATTTATTTTTTCGAGGTCGTATATGTATTTTCATCCACAGAGAGACTGTTTCGCTGTATCACAGCTCATCAGTGTGGCTATACATCCGATTGCCTCAAACCAAGATTGAAACCCGACTTATTTGTCATCACTCAGATATTTTTCCCTAAGCTATCCACTCTCGGCAGAGAGGAAGGTAATTTTTACGTATTTATTTTGAATAAACATGTCAGTGCCTCAAAGAGCTCGTGTCATAGAAGAGCTTTGCATTTTCCTACACACTACAAGATAACATCTCCTGTGAATTGTTTATTTTGTATAACAATTAGCTTCTAGAGGGTTTTGACACTTTCCTTGCATTGGCTGCTGTATAATATTTTCTTATTATCCACTAATAGTTGCTTTATACTAGTAGTAATTTTGATTGTTCGTGATGTGCTGATCGATGTGAGCATGAATTGGGTTTTAACGGGTGACAAGTCAACCTACGAGAGAGTGTAGTACAAATGGGGCCGATGTAAGAAATTATTTCTGTTTTCTTTGTTGATATTGGAGATGCAATCTCCCGGGGGTCGAAATAAGAATTCATAAACAACATTATCTTTACATAGTCTCTTTAGTTCCCTTGTTATTGCTAATAATTAGATTCTATCATTTTTATAGTAAATGATAAATCTAATCTGTTTGTTATAATCATTAAGTGATACATATCGGCGAATTATATATCTAATTACTTTTTCATCCTGTTTATAATTAGGACGCATCTGGTTACGATAGACTAAGTTGATGATATGCTTGTTTTGTTTATATCACGGTGGTATCTTGTATTATATTTTTTTCTAAATATCGTTAATGCTAATTTGATTTGTTCGTCAACAACATGGTTAGGGAAGTTGTTGTTGAAAACATTTTTTTTTTTTTTTAAGAATATTTGCCATAAGAAGAGATTATCTTGGCCCGGTAATTCATGTTTGTTTATAGCATCTATTTTGTATTTGAGAGGAGATTCACTGTTGTAGTTGAGGAGATACGAATTTCTGCTGGTGTGCTTTTTATCAGCAAAAGTGATAAAACTATGGCCTGTTGGCGTCAGCTAAAACATCGAGAAAAAGGATTTTATTATTAATATTGTGTTCATACGTGTAGGAAAAAGTTTTTCCCGAAGGTTTCTTTAATGTGTTTTTATTCCATCTAGTATGAAAATGCTGTTGATATAACACACGTATATATATATATATATATATATATATATATATATATATATATATATATATATATATATAGATAGATAGATAGATAGATAGATAGATAGATAGATAGATCTATTATTTGTCCAGTACGTACACACATAGACACACACGCACAAGCACACATAAATATATGTGTGTGTCTCTCTCTGTGCGTGTGTGCATGCATTTTTGTAAATAATAATCAAAATATGCATTTTATAGGTCATATAACAACCACACTTTCACACAGTTTTACATGTCATTTGTTTGAACAAAGTGTAATTAACTCATTAATAGGTTATCACCGTAAGAACTACAATAATATTAGACCGTTCCTCTCTCACAATATTAAAATACTGTAAAAACCCAATTGCTAGAAAGACTAAATATTATTGAACCTCTCCACATTCAACAAAGGCAACCATCCAGTGCCAAAAATAACTATTGTCTAAATCTCTGTATTCTTGAATATCTCTAAAAAGACTTACACTCCATGACTTGTTGCTGACATGAGTCCTCTAACACGTTGCTGACAATTCCACTGCATTGGATTTAACTTTGAAACCAAAAATAAAATCACTTTTAAGACAATGCGCTGATTAAAATGTATGTTCTTTTCTTCTCAATATTTTCTTTCCTTTCGCCTCTTGATGTTGATTCATGGGATTCAAAAGGTTTTACTAGCTACGAATTTGCTCGATTTCTTACTTGTAAAATTTGCAAAAATATAATGTCTATTTTTTACATCCGCTATTTACGAAAGGTTATCCACATATTAGAAAAATGATCAATACATTTAATAGGCATAAAATATCAATTCTTTACTAACCTATACTTATCAAAACAATTACTGTCGAAATATAATGAATATATATATATATGTGTGTGTGAGTGTGTGTGTGTATATATATATATATATATATATATAAAAGTGAACATAGAAGTCAAAACTTAGAGGCGACAGTCTGTTTCATGCTTGTGGCCTGACGATTGCATCTAGCATGAAACAGACTGTCGCTTCAAAGTGTTGACTTCTATGTTCACTTTTATATTTACACGCGCTCTATCTCTGATATTGAGCACTTTATCCCATAAATATAGCACACTTTAAGACTATATCTCTTCATATATATATATATATATATATATATATATATATATATATATATATATATATATATATTCATTATATTTCGACAGTAATATATATATATAAATATATATATATATATATATATATATATATATGCAGTTTCGCGATCTTCAGACTATCTCTTAAGATCGCCAAAGCGTGAAACCCGGGGTTACAAACTACTATTGTATGCAAACGCATGTGTTAGGTTTACCAGGGCACCTCGAGGCGGTGTAATGGTTAGCAAGCTTGGCTCGCTAAAACAATTACGACTGAGTAGTGAGTTAGATCCTCACTGGGTGCCCTCTAATTTCGGCCTTGTGCCACATCTAAGCTACGCTTGCAAAATCAATGTTAGGTTTACCACGGATATTGAGCACTTTCCACTAAATGCCACGCAAAAATACACACACACACACACATATATATTAGCGCGTGTGTGTGTGTGCGCGTGTGTGTGTGTGTGTGTGTGTGCTGGGTGACAATATTTAATTTATGTAAGTTTGGTTGAAGACGAATTAATTTTAAGTTTTATTTTATTTCATTTTCTACAGTTCTGACACATTTTTCTACTTTCCGGGGTGAATTTGAACAACTATTACTCCCTCTCTCTCTCTCTCTCTCTCTCTCTATATATATATATATATATATATATATATATATATATATATAGAGAGAGAGAGAGAGAGAGAGAGAGAGTCTGGAAAAACACAAAACTTACTACGAACACCAAACTTGCAGTCTGTAGGGCATGCGTCGTTAGCGTGTTACTCTACAACAGCAAGACGTATAGCCTCGACTCCAGACAGGAGAGACGACTCGGCACTTTTCCTCTTTGCCGTCTGAGATGCATTCTGGGCATGAATTGGTCCGACATGGTGACCAATGCTATAGTGAGAACCACCCATCTCCGTCAACGTTGGCTTCGCCGGCTAGAACATGTACACCGTATGTCGGATAGGCTGATTCCGAAGGTCCTTCTGTACGGGGAACTAGTCCATGTCATGCTACTTCTAGGGGTGGCTTCAATCTTTTGAACTGTAATGTGTGTGTGTGTATATATATATATATATATATATATATTAATAAATATACATATACCTACGTTTGTATTGTAGTGTAACTTATAATTTCATGCTTTTCCAAAGTCGTCAGAAACGAACTGACGACTTGGGAAAAACATGAAACTATAAGTTGCACTACAAAGTAGGTATATATATATATATTTATTAATATAGACTTCTTAGCGTTGTCTAACTGCATTGAGCACTGTTTTGTTTAACCCTTATATGAAATTAAGGTTAAGGAAATATTTATTCGCTTATCTGTGTATGCACGCTAACGCACGTATATACAGTTGCTAATATCTAATTATTTGGTTTATATCCAAACACACACACGTACATATATATGCGTGTGTGTGTATGAGTGTGTTTGACACACAGAGAGACACATATATATATATATGTGTGTGTGTGTTTATGTGTAGGGTGGTAATAAAGTCATTATAGAGTTACTTATAATAAAAAGGAAAGCATTGAAGCAGTTGGCTCACTTTTCGAACAAAATCGGTAATCAATTTATTCTTGTTTACCATAGTATTTATTGTTATTCCCCTGAACTAACCAGAACCATTTTAATAATAAATTTCTGGATTTGTGTTTAATTGCTTTATCTTAATTGTTATTTTAAGTAACTGTATAATGACTTTATTGCCACCTGATATATATATATATATATATATATATATATATATATATAGAGAGAGAGAGAGAGAGAGGGAGACATATATATATAAAGAGAGATACATATATATGTGTGTATGTCTGTCTGTGTGTGTATATGTATGTATGTATATATATACATATATATAATGATGAAAGTGGAGATTTTAGAAACCCATAGTAACATTTTATTTCGCAAGATATTACCCCCTTCCTCTCTTTCTCTCTCTCCAGACATTCATATCTCTTTCTCTCTCCCCGTTTCTCTTTTGCCCTTCCCCCCCCCCCCCGATATTGAAACTTTATTTTAGAACTCATCTTACTTTTAATAATTCCTTTTTCTTTTCGCTTGTGCCTGGATGAATTTTAAATCCATTTATTTCTGAAACCGTTCGGTCTGATGAGACGAGATCGATTAATCGGTCTTGCGAAATGAAATATTACCATGGGTTTCTAAAGTTTTCGCTTTCATCATTATCATTTCCTCTGACCTTACACTTAGCTCTCTTTGGATTTGTATCCTCTTTGGAATTATCCATACGAATTATCAAATAATAATATTATTATTGATATTATGTATGTATGTACGTATTTATCCTTAAAGATATGTATGCAAAGAGTTACAAGTCTGGCAATTTTGAGCTAGATTTTTAAATCTCTTGCCCGATTTAAAGTGCCATTTCCGTTTCATGTACAATTGAATCAGACAATGATATATAGTAATGGTCATACTCGACAACGAGCTTCCCAGCCGCCATGTATCGTATACTTTAATGCGGTGCACTTAGAAATACTGTCGCCCACCTTATTATTGTTTACAAAAGTTAAGCCAAATATATCCGCCATTACTCTGTCAGTTTGCGTTTTTGTTTTTCTTGTTTATTTTAATTTTTTTTTTTTTTACTGTTTTTTGTCGATGCCAGCCATCACCCACGTACTTAGCATCAATCCCGCTAACCGCGCCCATCCATACCTTTCCTGTGCGTCATCGGGCGAGGAACCGGCTTTGACCAAGCCAGACAAGGATGATCGCCTAGGCTGCTCTATGCCGTATCAGTTGCCTTCGTCATTCTGGGAGGGTCTAATTTTGGGAAAAGTACAACCACGTGACATTAACGATTGCGTAAACAATCTTTTCGCCGCTGACAGCAAGTAGCCACTTAAATATATATAAATATTTTTTCCAAAAGTATTCGTAGCAACTGCCGTAGAGCGATGATAACTAGAAAATTCAACACACACACACACACACACACACACACACACACACATATATATATATATATATATATATATATATATATAATATTATTCATACCAAGATCCGTTACTCAGATTATCATGTAGCAACAATTTGCCGAAATTGATGACTGTTGCTGCATGAAACTCCAATATCATAGCATCATCTACAAGCAAAAAAGTCTAAAAATAATGGCAGCCTTATTAATAAAAAAGACAAAAAAAACAACACTTAATAATATCAACTATGAGTATCGACACAATATCTTGATTGTGTTTTAAAAAATGAAAACATTTTATAAAACATACATACAACAAACTATTTCTTATTTAACAGTTAAAATATTTCATCCTTGAAAATGATTAAATGTATAGCCGAAAGCGCTCGGATAAAAAGAACATTCTGTCAATTTTTATATAATTTATCTTCCGAAAAGAAAAAATTATTAGATCGCATGAGAAATTGTATAAAAAACTAAATAAAAGCAAATTGTCTGTCGTATTCAATGAAACGTGCAAGTAAATATATATATATATATATATATATATATATATATATATATATATATATATATATATATATATATATATATATATATATATATATATATATTCGTCCTCCGATGTACGTGAGAGATTCATGGAAGATTGAAGTTCATAAGTAGTAAATTCAACCTTGCCAACCGAACGGTCTTCAGTGGCCGAATCGGTTAAGGCACGTCAGGCTATATGACGCTCCCGTATAGGATACAGGTTCGAATCCTATCGAGGACGAATATTTTCTATCAAAATTTCTCGGACATTCAGGCCGGTAAATGTTATTTAATACTGTTTATTATAAACAGAGCATTTACTTGAATACGTGTATCTCTAAAAAGAATGTTAAACGTAAAAATGTCTTTAAATAATTGTGGGACTTTGTCCATTTCATTATATATATATATATGCATACATACATACATATATATATATATATATATATATATATATATATATATATATATATATATATATATATATATATATATATATATATATATATATATATATATATATATATGAGACAGAGGTTTATTGAGTCTCAAGCAGAGACGAGTGGTTCTAAGATAAAGAGGAGAAACCCCAGAATGACAATTACCTGAATTTTTTTATTGAAGAGGAATCTCCTTCCAAACAATAACCTATCCCCCTTCCCCCCCTTCATCACGACTTACGCCATCAGCTCTCCACTGTACAGGTGCGGTAAAATTAAATTAAGTAGTTTTCGTCAGTATTTTATCTGTATATGGGTTTATCTTTTCTGTTAGATGTAATGATTTTCATTGGTTTTGAGTGTGCGCGGTTCAGAACGGATCAATCCATTTTACGTTGATTCCTATGGGAAATATAATTTCTGTTTACGAACATTTCGGGGAGCGAAAAGTCTTCAGGCACAATTAAATTCGTGGATCGAGGTTCCACACTTTAACTATATATATATATGTATATTTACTATGGCAGTTAGCCAATCCCTGACGGTTCCGTATAGGATACAGGTTCGATTCCTGTCGGAGGACGAATATTTTCTATGAAAATTTCTTGGACATTCAGGCTGGTAAATGTTGTTTAATACTGTTTATTATAAACAGAGCATTTACTTAAATATTTGTATCTATAAAAAGAATGTATAAACATAAAAATTTCTTAAAATAATTGTCGGACTTTGTCCATTTCATAATGTGTGACGTCATTTGTTTACATTTGGATACGCATTGAGCAGATATGAATGTATGTGAGAGAATCATGGAAGATTGTAGTTTAAAGACAGTAAAATGGACATTGCTAACCGAACGCTCCTCTGTGACCAAATCGGTTAAAGGCACGTCAGGCTATATGACGGTTCGGTATAGGATACAGGTTCGATTCCTGTCGAAGGACGCATATTTTCTATGAAAACATCTCGGACATTCAGACCGGTAAATGTTGTTTAATACTGTTTGTTATAAACAGAGCATATTTATATCTATAAAAAGAATGTATAAACATAAAAATATCTTAATATAAATATATATATATATATATATATATATATATATATACATATATATATATATATATATAGAGAGAGAGAGAGAGAGAGAGAGAGAGAGAAAGAGAGAGAGTCGAGTTCGAATTCCAGTCGAATCCATTACATTCATTTACGTGCTAATTCCCTTGCGAAAGGTATTAATCTCCTTCTTCTCCCTACATCTATGGGTAAATAGCAGGATAGACTGGGTTCTGTAGCCGTGGATGGCATCTGGTCTAGGAGAAGGATAACTTTGAATTCAAAACCTACGTTTGGTCGTTTGCTCAAGCTCATCAAGTGTTACGCGCTGCTATCCTTTGTCCCTCGTTCCCTCCATCTGTCCTGTGAGTATCAGATTTTCTAAGCTCTCCTTCCTCATTACGTGCCACAGAAATTTCAACTGCCCCTTCCAGATATTAAATATAAGTTTTCTTTTTGTTTCCATTCTCTCTAGAACCTCATTGTTGCTCACATGTTCGGCCTATGATATCCTTAGCATCCTTCTGTAGAACAACTTTTCTGTTGATTCAAGTCTCTTCTTCATCCTTGAGGAGATTGTCCAGCATTCGCTGCCATACAAGAGGACAGATATCATGTAACAGTTCAGTAACTGAGCGAATATGCGTCCCCGATCACCACAATGTTAACCGCTTCAAGTCTCGGGTTAACCGTTTTTTTTTCCTACGTATCCTCGTAAACTGCACTTTTACCTGCCTCTCCTTCATTCATTAAATAACCTCAGTCAGTAATGCTCTACCTTGTGTGAATCTTTGGTCTTTATAATTACAAAAAAAATATATAAATAAATAAAATTTTCACTTCTTGAACTGTTTATGTTAGCTATCGCGTCAGTCAGTTCTGCCATCTGCCGAAACACCCCGATATGCCATCTCACACTTTGGGATTTCTGGTTTTACCGTCTTCGGAGTCATGAATATTCAATGGCTGCATACTTTTCGGACATAATTAACAGGGGTTATTAGGAACGGTCATCGGAACCGTTCGCAGTACAGAAAAATGTAATCGGCAATCTGAGTTCGAATCCTGTCTGTTACTGCTTAGTTTACTATTTTTTTTTAATCCCATGTCTCTTCAGGACTACACGGTTTCCTTTATTGTTTGTGAAATACCAGACCTCTTAGAAAAGATACTGCAATCGTTCCCACAGTTTCAGTGTTTTCCTTCTCCTGGAGTGGTTGCCAAGGAAGTTTAGAGAGTCTAGTCTATCTTGCTAATTATCCCATAACTGGAGGTGGAGTAGAAGAGATAGATTGATGTTTTCCCCAAGTGTATTCGTGCGAAAGTGAAGGCAACCGACTAGGCCGGGATGCGAACTCGGTTCACCAAATTTAAATTTCATGTCGATAACCGCTGCGCTACTTGCAGGTCGTATGGATCTGTGGCTGAGTCATTAGAACGTTCCCAGCGTGCGGCACCTTTGGAAAGTGCCTGAAAACCATACCACGGGTTGACCCAAGCCTTGTGAGTGAAATTAGGTAGACAGAACTCTAGCATAAAGCAACAAGTCATCGTGGCCGAGGGCTTGAGCGTGCTGGCCTTGTTCAAATTGTTGATCGCGCTAGATAACAGGCTCTCTCCCAGAAACTGTAACTAAGGCCTGCTCAGTATATTTGCAGTATGAATCACAGGTGAGCTCTCTCTGGGTGTTGAGCAAATACAAATGTGCCTGTGCGAGCGTCTGCAATAGGGATTGGCTAGCTGCCCTAGTAGACGGGTATCTTCGAATACGAGTGGTCAGCTATTATTATTATTATTATTATTACTCGCAGACCGTACGTTCACTTAAATGTATGATGGCAAAAAAGATAACCTCCCCATCCCCACATAGTCAGAAGCCAGTAAGATTCTAGTATTTATTGCTGGGATGCTATGTAATGTCTAATCTCTTATATAACAAGGAATGCTGGAACATTCCATCACAAATGAGAGAAGGATTGAAGAGATCGAATTATGGTTTCACCAAAATAATTTTGTGAATAACACGGACAAAAAAGTTTGTTTTTTTTTTGTTTTTTTTTTAAAAAGGAAATAGGAACTACAAAGAAACTGTCTCTAACAATTTTCGGGATACCTGATAACGAAGGATGTAAGGCTTGGAAAATTTGACACGTGCAGGGCGCTTTGAAACCAAGAGAAATAAAGGGAAGTAGCGAGTAAATTACAAGTGTGAAAAAATGGCTGATAAGTGATAAAGAGTCGGGGTAAACGAACAAATATTCTAGAGAGTAAGGAAAGAAAGGTAGTTGTGGAGAACTATATTTCGCCACATTCTGACATAGCATAAAGTGAGGCAGAGAAAGAAAGAAAGAGAGAGAGAGAGAGAGAATGTCTTTTCCATATGTTATTAATTTTTTCGCTACTATTTAATGGTCTCGCTGTAATAATATGACATTTCATATCTCTCTCCGTTTGCTTTTAATCAATTACAATATCAAAGGAAGTTTCGATCACGAATCGTGCCAAATGAAATATTTTCTACAGTAATTTTCCCGCCATTAACTTCGCCGCTTCCCAAAGTGATTGTTTCGAAAATAATTCTTTCTTGCGTTAATGGATTCCGATTACGAATTTAGGACGCGCTTAAAATTTAGTTATCATTGGTCTGAAATTTCATTACATTAAGATGGCACAGCATAGCTGAAAGTGTAATTATAGCTTTGGGTTAATAACAAAAGGTAAAACAGCTTGCAGAATGGTCTGTGGTTCACTATAGCATTGTAAACATTTGCCTTTGCTATGGAATGGTAAACCTTGCTTTCCTCTTAGCAAAAAGGAATATATATATATATATATATATATATATATATATATATATATATATATATATATATATATATATATATATATGTATGTATGTATGTATGTATGTATGTATGTATACCAGCATCAGGAATGGGATTTCCTATGTTAAAACAAGAAAATGCTCTACCTTTTGGCATGAAAACAAGAAAGAAATATAATTTACCTCTTAAAATTAAGAGAATTGACTGGACTAACATTAATGCAAAAAATGTTGATGCCAACTCCTTTTGGGTAAATGTCAATGAAGATAACTTTGCCAATGACTTACTTCTGGAGGAATTTAATGGCAATTTTGCTACAAAAGTAACAGAAAATCTGTTAAAGTAAAGCCTGCCAAGAAAAAAAACAGTTGAAACCCCTTGATGCGAAAGCAGCTCAAAATTTCTCTTTCTCTCTCTCTTTCGCTCTCTCTCTCTCTCTCTCTCTCTCTCTCCCTATATATATATATATATATATATATATATATATATATATATATATATATATATATACAGAGGGTTCCCCAAATTTGTACAATTTGTAGTTTAATAACAACCAATTCTCGCTCAAATTATCTCAAATTTTAACAAAACGTGTAACTACTAAGTTAAATGTTCAATTTTTCTTTCTTTCAGGGTGAAGAATAATGGTCAGTAGAAATGAAAATGCGTTTGGTGTGTTAGAATACATTCCAAGGCAGTCAAAGAAGAGTGTGCAGCATGCGTTTTCGAGAAAAATTAAAGAAAAATGTACCAAATCAAAAGCAGATTTGGACATGACACTAAAAAGTCAAAAGCGCTGAAGAATGTCACGCAGGACATGCTACAGCGTGTTTGGCAGGAGCTGGATCACCGACTTGACGTGTGTCGTGTCACAAGTTGTGTTCATATTGAACATTTGGGAAATTTTGTGAAATCGGTTATAAAACGTTCATCCATTTGAATATCTTGTTCGAATTTTGAGAAATAAATCTGTTAATGTCTAACATGAAGCCTATTTCATTTCGCTTGCCTGTGACATGTAATTATGGAGATATTCACATTTTAAAAGACGTCAATGTTTTTTTGGAACACCCTAAACATTTAATTTCCAGATGAATACAACAATTTTGTCTTAGAAAAATGATGACCACAACAATTTTTTTGTCTTAGAAAAAAATAAAATACTAATGACGACATTGTACTAATGTCGAAAGTACTCGGGGATTAAATGTACATGCGTCAACATCGTCATTTTCTTTCTTCCTTTAATAAGGATACTAAGAAACTTGTTCATATCTTACGAGAGGATCCTATTAAAAATAAGAAGACAAAACTTGTCTAAATTATTTAATGAGACACACACACCCACACACACACACACACACACACACATATATATATATATATATATATATATATATATATATATATATATATATATATATATATATATGACAAACTAAGAAATTTCTTGGAAAATAAAGTTAAAAAGAAAGAACTGCTTTATAATATCCAATCGTCTGCATGGCAAAACAATTTCCTCACAGATGATGACGAAATTTGCAACAGAGATGGACAGAATACGTGAGTAATGAGGAACTTATAAAGAAAGCAGGACCCATAACGGAACTTATACCTACAATCAGAAGGAGACTTTTGAAAATTATAGGACGTCTAATAGGGAAAGAGGATCTGGAGAAATGAACACTCATAGGACATATCAAAGAGAGGAGAATAGATGGATTTATGTGAATGGATGACAGAACTGGAACAAAAGTGATCGTAAAAGATAAAAATTACTTAATGCAGAAAAAAGAAAGGAAGTTGTGGAGAGCAATGGTCACTGACGTCCTTAAATCATTTGGTACCTAAAAGAAAAAGACGATACTCTTAATTTCCTTTAATCAAGATTTACACGAATCTAACAAAACTTTATTTATACTGTTTAATTTTATGTTTTTTGACGACTACGATTTTCGGGGGAGGGGGGCTGCAAAACTAAAAGTAAAAAAAAAAAATATTATTGCAAATTATCATATCTATGAAATTCTTGATTTAATGATATTAACACGTACCGATTGGACATCGGAAATCCGGCAATCTGTAATCCGGCATTATTTTTCACGAGATCAATTTCAGGTCTCCCCAAATAATTCACCTGGATTTGCCATTACTGCCTATTGGTGCTAACTACTGCAACAGCCTTTCTTTATTTTTTTTAGTACTTTCGAAACCTGGTAACATATCTCTACTTGTCGTTTGTGTAATTATCACCTGCTGACGTTTTCATGTCTCCAATGAATACAGGAAGTGCTTATCGTGGTGTGAAAGGCAAACATTATACGTTGGCCATATCAGATGGTAGAAGTTTGGAATAATCCTAGCAGTGGCGTTCCTGCGCGAGGCTTGTGTGATTTATATACCATTGGCTCATCGACACTTGATGGCATAAAGAAACAAATTGCTCAAGTTCTTTACTAAAATTTGTTCAAAGAAACAAATATACATACATCAAAAGAATTACCTGTAACCTTTATTTTATCTGTTTTATTTAAATTTCATCTGATCTTCATTTAATGTTTCACTTTGGAAATGGTAGTGATGAAGTTACTTATGTAAGTCAAAAGATTTATTTGTAGTCTCTTGTTTACCTGTGTTTAATTAAAAATTCACTTGATTTTTATTTAGTTTTCCTTTTCCATTATAAACCAACATGTGTTGAATTGCATGGTATTTTAAAGATAGGATGAATTGTTTACCTGAGTATTAAGTGAATTTTAACGTAAGTATTTGTAATCCGTGAACAGAATCATAACTCTAAATAAGGTAATGATGACGAATTAGTGATCATCTGCTTGTATTAGATTCATTTGTATATTTCAGATATTATTTCAGTAAATTTCAGCCACTCGTTTTGGTTCAAAATAATTTCTAAACAGATTTTATGACAAGCTCAAAGCCACAGATCAACTCTAAGCAATAGAATTATTTTAAACGCAAACTATTAGCTGCTTAATTCAAGAATATGCAATCTCTTTATTCTGAGTTTGTTTTCATGTTCTGGGTCGTTGTGTCGTCAAGAGGCGCTGAATCAATACATCTAGGCACCAGAATGTCTGTATCTTAAGAGGTTTTGTTCTTGCTTTGCACGATTTCACAAAAAACAAATTCTTTATTTAATGGTCGATACTACTTGCTCATGTCAAATATTCGAAGTTTCTCTTCACTTGAGAGATTCGAGCAATAAAATACTCTTTTCTCATTTGAGTTTGTGCTCTGCTAAACTAAGCTGAGTAAACATAATCTATTCAAGGGTCGATCAAGAGGAAATGTATCAAACATAAGAAACGTGCAGCCAAGCCACGCTGAAAGCACCACTTCTCGTTTAATCACCAATGTATTACGATGTCGAATCTGATCAGATTTTAGCTGGCTCCGAGTTCAGCAGATATACAAAAATAGAAAAATGTATAAGCACGTGTCTTCTCACTTATTCAACCTATACAGCGGGGCGATTCTGACTGAATTATATGTCCTGCCATGTTTCATTATTGGCGGCCTCAATCTTAACAACGTAAGATATGCAGATGACACAGTATTTATAGCAGACACAGAAAGAAAAGTGCAAAAGCTCCTGCAGAAGATGGTGATGGAAAGCGAGAAGAAAGGACTAAACATAAACTAGAAGTAGTTAGAATGCAAGGTTGCTATCAAAAGTCTGAGGCCAAAATGCACATTCCAAATCGGAGATACCAAAAGCAAACAAGTACAAAAATTTTAATATTTGAGAAGTGTTTTAACAGAGCACAGGACGTGCGACACTGAAATCCGAAGACACATTTGGATAGACAAAGATGCATTCCAAAAGCTAAGCAAAGTATCAAGAGACGGAAAAACCTCGTTAGAAACAAAGAAATGAGTACTGATCTGTTACGTGATATGTGTCCTCCTGTATGACAGTGAATTCTGTACAATCTCATCAAAGATGAAGACGAGACTTGGAGCAACTGCGGTTCTAAGAGGCTGGGGATACCATGGACCGATCCCGCGAGAAATGACGAGGTTTTAGAGAAAATGGAAACAAAACAGAAACTTATACTTGACATCAAGAAGAGACAGTTGAAATTTCTAGAGCACATAATGAGGAAGGAGGGCTTGGAAAATCTAATACTCCCAGGACAGATTGAGGGCAAGAGGAACAGGGGAAAACGACGCATAGCATACTTAATGAGCTTAAGTAAATGGATGGCGTAACAAGGTTTAGGATAAATAATAAAAAGACAAAATTTATTAAGAGCTTCAAACAGCAGGAAATTGTAGAGAACTGACGGCACATGAAGTAAAAGACGCCTCTTAAAAATACGAAGTATATGAGGGGGTAGGAGACTTTGAGTTAGATTAAATAATATTAATGGTAAACGTAGCCATTTCCATAAGGAAACAATGGATGTTCAGTCCATGCTAAATAATAATAATAATAATAATAATAATAATAATAATAATAATAATAATAATAATAATAATAATACTAATAAACTGTAATAAAACGTACGTGATTGGTAGGATATTCATTATTATTGTATTGGGCACCATAACAAATTAAAAACAACAAAAATAAAATAAAACTACCGTAATTTCTCATGTATCCATAGTATACGCACCGATAAAAATGTGTTGAAAGTGTGGGTAAATGCTTCTACTCACGCATAATATGCACCCCTTGTTTGGTTATCAAACCCTATAAATTATACCTCTCCAATTTCATTATGACCAGCTTTTCTTCTTTTATTTAAAAAATTAATTGTTTTAGACATGGAATAATATTATTCTAATTTAGTTTTATGATAATTCTTATTTTATTTTACATTTGTAAATATTGTTAAGTACATATGATCGTATTTAACATCCTAATGAGGTCGCAATCTCCGAATGTTAGTGTCAAATTGTCGTATGTTTGTGCTGAGTAGGCATTTCGCAACTGAAATCGACCTACGAAACGGGAATTTTTAAAAGATTTTTGTAGCTGTGCATAATACACACCCCTAATTTTGCTTACTATTTTCTTTAGAAAAAAATGCGTATTATACATGGAAAATTACGGTATAAGACTATAGAGTAATAAAAGTAATGTGACGGATAGAAGTTTTATTTTTAACGGAGATCTTATTCGGTACATTAAGAGATTAACAACTAAGACTAATAATAATAAATCCTCTTCTCCCTCCAGCTATGGGTAAATAGCAAGACAAACCGAGTTCTATAGCCTTGGATGGCAACTGGTCTACCGCAGAAAGAAATGGCAACCTATTGCGGGAAAAAATCTGCCTCGTCAGTCATGTATCGAAAGATACATGATCGGCTAAGCGTGTATCACGCATAGCACATAACTGGCTGATAACAATATAGTACAGGGTGTCCATAAAGTTCGTGTGCACTTTAAAAAGTTTATAACTTTATTTGTATTTGCGATAGAAATTATTTGTAAAAAGGATTAGAAACAAGTAAATCTATATTTTTTAAGGTTTTATTGACATTAGATTTAAGTTTCCACATGTCCTCCATCATTAGCAATACAAAGGGTAATACGATTTTGCAGTTCACGGAAAACATTTGCCAACTGATTTACAGTAATGCCTGAAATCACATTAGTTATTTTAGCTATATTTAAAACTAGGTACATTAAACTTTATAACATTTTTTACAGATTATTTCTATCGCAAATACAAATAAAGTCATAAATTTTTTAAGGTGCACACGAACTTTATGGACAGCCTGTATATAGAAAAGAAGAGAAGGTTCTTAATGTAGATTGTAGCAAACCTCAGTTAACGATATTTTTCAGAGCTTCACTTAAAATAAGAACTTGAAGTTCTCATTTAAACGCAAATTATTTTGTAGTCTGTAGTTTACATCTGTTTAATTAAAAAAAATTGCTAGCATCACTATTCTGGCATTTTTTGGACCATTATAAAGTCAAACCTATGAATAGTTTATTTTGGCGTTTGGCGTTGGCCACGCGTATCTGAAACCACGGAACACCAAACCATAAATTAGGGATGGCTGTTAACAGACAAAGACAGAGCAGGATTCTTACTTTTTCTTTGAGCATTGATGCAATCGAGATATCAGCAGTCGTGATTAGAAATTGCACTCAGTTCAGCGCTTATGCTATTTTCCCCATGCCACCAAAATATCCCCGCCTTTTTTTTTTGATGATGTAACATTTTATGTTCAGTGTTGCATTGATAACAGACTTTGCTTCTCTTGTTTTGTCGGGCACGCTTCCTATTCAGCGACTGGGCGGGAGAAAACCTGACTTGATACTGCGCCGATCAAAGAGAAATTATCTAATGGATGTCCTGAAGCTGATTCTCTGTTAATCGTATAAGGCATATTTCAGAATAATCTATTACAACGAAGACGGCGAGGAGAATGAAGATTTGAACCTTCAACAAACGACTACGACAGTAAAAATGTGTTCATTAACAACAAACAAATCACCCGAATTTTAACACTGTTAGTTAAATCAAAATGCGAAAACGTTATAATTTTTTAATAGTTTTTTGCTACTTGTGGATTGTATAAGCTCAAAATAATTTGCATATTAATTAATTAAATTGATAATAATAAATACAGAGACTCGCCGAAAAGCATCCAAATATTCTCGTTGCGCAGCCATGTTGAGCAACTAGATAATTACTTTACTGAGCATGCGCAAACAAGCTCTAGTGAGACGCCATTGAGTAAGCTGGTGGCGTTTTATTCACGATGACATCTCCTGTAGGGTATTGCGTGGATAGCATCGTTTGGATGTGTTATCCCGATTTATATTCTACATGGTGTTCCAAAAGTCGCATTAACATTGATAACCTTGTAAATCTTATATTTATTTACCAAATGGAATCATATTTCTGTATGTGAAAATATATTATTAAGAAATTTTATTGGATGAATTATGGAAGATAATGCCCCCAAAGTTTTTCCTGGCTGCTATTTCACAAGTGTATGTTTTCTGCCAACTGTCGCGTGACTTTTGGAACATCTTTAGGTTTTGTTCTCTTATTGTCTGGGTTTGTCCTCTGCAACATCATTTTCATAAAAAGAATCTGGAAATATATTACAATAGCTGATGAAACTTTTTACATTATTTCCATGGGTACTATTTATCCTCTTCTTTGTTGCTATTATCACAACGTTTCGGTCATAGGGCCATCCGGCCTTCATCTTGTTGATCAAGGATTTTCCAACTGAACCCTTTATTTAATCTATGTGGATAGACTGTTCTCGTTCCACCGTCGTTGTCTAGAGATATCTCGTCTACTCAGTTATGACTTCTTTTCCATTGAGTCCAAGTCACACACTTTGGGAAATTAGGTTTAAGGTTCGAAGTTCTCCACTCAGAATTGTCGCAGTAGATTAAAGTGTTGGTTTCGGAAGTTTGGGTACATAGTAATTTTGAGTTCAATCCATAGGCCGGTTATTACTAAAATAAGAAATAGATGATATGTACCTAGACATGGTCAGTGGAACGATAACTATCTACCACCGTAGATTATATAAAAGGTTCAGTTCTAAATTCACCGAAGTTTAAATGAATCAACAAGGTCAGAAGGAAAAATGGCCGAGACGTTGTGATAATAATAACAATAATCTGCATATAAATAACGATGACGACACATCACAGAAGTTCAAACAAAAATTGATGCAACTAGTCCGATAAGATCAGTGTATTATCCTGATCAAATCAAAAGTGTTTGAGTTCATCATCGTAGCTTGACTTCATGATTGAAGATTTAGGAAGGAGTTGAACATTTGTTGTAGATTCACGGATGGCCGGCGTGACTCAGGGAGGAGGTTTTATAGCGTTCTTTCTTTTCTTTTAGCCTCACTTAGAAACTTTGCTTTATATCATAAAGTTTCTTGTAAGTCTTCATGTTGCCATGTCTCCTCTGTGACAGCCTCTGTCATCTATTAGCTGTTGTTAATTCTGGAGAAAATAAGAGTAGTTTTCAAGGTGTTTATTTCTTGTAGTACCTCCTTCTGTTTCTCCGGTCGGAGAACAGGCGTGTGTTGGGAAAACTATCGATTTCTATATGTTATATAGTGTGTCGAACGCTGATGAACCTTTTGTTGCAGTGACTTAAAATTTTATTTGGTGTTGAGGATTTCTCTGTTTTTGACGAAATCATTCTCGTATATAATGTAAATAATAGACTAAACGTAGATATAAGCATTTGAATAAGCTAGAAGATAATCAATTCAGGTAAAAGTATTTACTAAAAACTTTGATATCGAATAAAACGCAGTTCAAAGGTGATAGTTCGTATAAAATAAATGATAATTACATACTGGAACATTCGCCGTAAACATTTTTGCCATAGGAAAACTCGCCTCAGGAATTTTCAGCCGTAAGGCAATTTCGCCACATTTTTTTTTATTTTTTCGACAACTCTGCCCCTTCTTTGGGTGTTCAAATTATGTATTCACTTTGGGTATTTTAATTATATAACAAGGTGGTATTTTAAATTGTTTCAATGTTCTTGTGTCTGATGAATGTCAGTTATACTTTGGATCAAAAGGCGGTGTATTGTTATAATGTATGTTCACATTTCAGAACGTATATTTCAATATTTAGGTATTTATAATGTATTTAAAACAGTTTATGCTTGCAAATAATTTGTGTAAATTTCAAAAGACTTACTGAGATTTTGAAAGTGTTATCTTTCTTTGATCAGATAGTTTATATTGAAGTTGGTTGCGTATTCAAGTTGTACGTTTGTTTGAAATAATATAGATTGCTTGAGTGAGAATTATTGGCAGACTGATATTATGTGAACGGAAAGTTTAACGTTATGTCTGAAATATGAAATTGCGTAACGTAGGTTCTGGTTTCAAATTGAAATTTTTGCGCTCCTCACTGACGAGGATGAATGATGTAGGATTTTGATCCAATATCTTCGCTTATTAAAATGTTTAAATCGAAGTAACAATAGCGTGAGCCAGATATAATTGATAACAATGTACTTCACATATTAAAAATAATGCGGCGAAATTGTCTTACAGCAAAAATCCTACACGGTAAATTTTTCTACGGTGAAAATTTCCGAGGCGAGTTTTTCAACGGCAAAAATGTTTACGGTGAATGTTCCTAGAACCACCTTTCACTATGCATACAAGTCACTCTAGGAGTGCAACTGGTACCACGGTGAGATGATCCACGACTAAAACCCAAATTGACTTTTCTGGTGTGGAGGGTTGATTTAAAACCCTGCAGGTTTAAAAACGAAAGACTTGTCAAACGGTACATTAAGCTTCTTGTAGCACAGTGTGCTATACTGGGCTACATATACAGCCAGTGTGGTGATGACACGGCACCATTAGATAGAGGGCTTTCTAGAGTGAATTCAAGGGCCTGTGCGGAGGGTTCAATCGATAGAATCTAATAACCACGTGTTAGCGATCTAGGAGAGTCCTCGAGTTGGAGTCTATTGGCCGTGGTCTGACCTGGAGAAGAATGGTTACGCATGAATCTCTCTGGTTTTCAACCGAGATATGTGCAGGAAACTGGCCAGGTGCTCAACTGCGTAACGACGCTATGACCACACCGAGTTAAGGGAGTGCTGCTGCTGCTTCTGCTGTTGCTTCTGCTGCTTCTGCTGCTGCTGCTTCTGCTGTTGCTGCTGCTGCTTCTGCTGCTGCTGCTGCTGCTGTTGCTGCTGCTGCTTCTGCTGTTGCTTCTGCTGTTGCTTCTGCTGCTGCTGCTTATGCTGCTGCTGCTGCTGCTTATGCTGCTGCTGCTTATGCTGCTGCTGCTGATGATGATGATGATGATGACGATGATGATGATGATGATGATGATGATGTGCATAGTATAAGGGATCGTTGTGGTTTCGTTTGACTGGCCTCTCGCCCTTAACCCCAGAAGGAGTTGTTGGGACGTCGACGTAATGAGCTTTTCCACTCTATCAGTCGCGGTCCTTTGTCAGGGCCTGGGTCTCCGCGAATGGTTTCTCCCTTCATTTTGTCTTCCTTGAAGAACTGTTTTAGCAAAGCCTTCCTCCCGTGTAACATGGCCATACCATCTCAGCTTCCTTTTCTTCCCTGTAGTGAAGTCTTCGTTGGGGGCCAATGTGCTGCTAGAGTTTACTACGTACCTGGTCGTTGGTGATGTGATCAAGGTATGAGATACCCAGGATGGGCACCGTTGTGTCTGATGGCAAATCCTACACATGGAATTCAATCCGAGATAACCAAAAGAGAAGTTTAGGTTCCTTAATTTAATATCAATTCCAGCTATGCTGCGATATTTGACGTCGAAATATTGAGTAAAAAATAAACAAAGGTTTGATTAAACCCTTAAGTCAAAAACGATTTTAATGCAAGCAATCTTTGTAATTAAAGTGCTTAATATCAAGTAATGATTAGTTGCTTGGATTGAGGAATCGGAGAGATAAGTTCTAATTGCGTTCACTTACGTGCTAATACCATTGGGAAAAGTATGAATGCATTTCTTCTCCCCTCAACTATGGATAAAATAGCAGAACAGATTGGGTCCTATAGGCTTGGGTGGCAACTGGTGTCTACGAGATAAAAATTCTGAATTCGAACTATCCGATGCCATGTAGGTTCTGCCTCTTTAGTGAAAGGCTAGAAGAAGGTAAAACAAATCCACATCTGAGAGGAGGGACAGGCTAACCTTAACATCCTTGGGGCAAAAGGAACTGGCAACCCATTGCACTATTCTGCCTTGAATATCACCATGGACCACAATTGTCAGATGGAGGCGCGAAGTGACCACAGTGACGGCGCAAAATGGGATGACGGAATAAAATGAAGGAATGACAGTCAAGATATAGAACATTATTAATAATAAATAAAATGACAAATATTCATTAGCACCTGTTCTAAGTTTTACGGATATTACACCAGCACGTCAGGGGATTTGCAAATTTTAATCTATTTGCAGAAATCATATTTTTCTTAAAAGACGTTAATTAATTTTCACCAAAGAAGACGTTATTGCATGACTTATTTGAAATTGTTAAGTAATATATATTATATATATTTTTATAATATATATATATATATATATATATATATATATATATATATATATATATATATATATATATATATATATATATATATATGCAAAAATTCAGATATAAATAAAATATTGTGAAAAGACGATATGAAAACAGACAAAAATATTTCTTTACCAACGCGTTTCCTCCGATGATATTTAATGAGAGGACGAAGCGCGTTCGTAAAGGAAAGTTTTCCTTTTGTCTTTATTCATATATATATATATATATATATATATATATATATATATATATATATATATATATATATGAGTGTATGTATGTATATGTATATGTGTGTGTATCATGTATGTATGTATGGATATGTGTGTGTGCATATGTGTGTGTGTGTGTGTGTGTGTGTGTGCGTCCTCTCCATCATAAAGATACGGAAATTTGTTTTGATTTGGACTTGATGTGCTTCCATGCATGCGTTTGTTTCCTCTGTTTTTCATTAGGATGTTTCGTTAAAACGTCTCTCTAGTTTATTGGTATTTGCATAGTTTTGGTTAGTCCCACACAGGGCCACATTCCTTGCGGCATTTAGCGGATTGAATTCATTACACAGTAATAAAAATCTACTAGACAAGCTTAGTAACCAATACCATTATCACAAAGCATACTTGTTTTTCTTTTTCTCTTTCTTTTCGTTTCTTAGTTTTTCTCCTTCCTTTCATTGTCTCCCTTAATTGCTTCTTCTTTCTTTCTTTCTTTCCTTCTTTCTTTCTTGAGTTCCTCTATTCTCGGTCATCCAATTAAAAGCTTTCTTTCTTTTTCGCTTTTCCTTTTCCGTTTATAACTTCCGCCATCATTCCTTCCTTGTATCATTTTCCTGACCTTTTAGGCTTCAATTTTGTCGTCTTTATTGTTTCCTTATTTATTTTCTCTCGCAACCTCCGTCTTTTTGTTTCTTATTCTTTTGTTTTCCTCGTGTTACCGCTTTCATTTTATCCTCTTTACCTCGCTTTATTTCATTTCCTTATTCCGTTTTTACTACTTTGTTTCTTTTTCTTTACTTTTCTTGTTTGTCGTTCTTCTTCTGCCTCCCCTAGCTTACCACTGTTCTTTCTCCTTTTCCTTGTCTATTTCTCCTTTTCTATCTCCTACAACCCCTTCTTTCTTTCTTTCTTTCTTTCTTCGTCGTCGTCTTCTATATATTCTTCTATCCTTTCTTTCTCATTTTTTTTCTTTCTTTTCTTTTCTATATTCAGTCTTGCTTTTTCCACTTTCTGTTTTCCTTCCTCTTTCATTTCAATTTTTCTGTTTGAGTTCACGAACATTTTTTCCAAATCTCACCATCAATTATGTCTTGTCAGGAACATGTCATTTATTAAGTGTTGCTTTCAGAGCTTTGCACATTTCCCGCCAGAGGGCAGCAAACACATTTTTCCGACAACCAAAATCAAATCCACTTAACTTCCTCCAGTTTATTCTCATCTCATCAGTAATTTACATCCCGTACACGCCGCCGAACGCGCCATTAAAACGTTACGCTGATCTAACTGGCCTCAGGGCGCATGCGTATGACGGAAAAATGGAGCAGGAAACGGTGGGATGTGGTTGATGGGTTTGTTGCATGGCATATCTAACGACGTACACATTTTATACGAAAAATTTGTGGCTTTGTTGTTGTTGCTACTGTTAATGTTTTAGTTACGTAACTTGAAAAGTAATCGAATTATGCCATCATGAATTTAGTCCCGTTAAGCTTTGAAAGTAATCAAATTATTTCTCGGCTTCGAATTAAAAACAAAACACAAAGAACTTGAAACTGCAAATGAAACAGAATAAAATAAATTAAAAAAAAAACTCTGTTCATTTATCAATGGATGCAAAGTGATCAAGAAGTAGTTAGTAAGGTCAAAAACACGAAACCATGAGACTTGCTGAAATCTCGTTCAGTTCTCGGTTATGTTTTCTTTCCTCGACTTGATTTATTTCGTCAAACGGTTAATTCGAATTTGTTTTCATTATCGAAAGTGCAGTACAGAATATATGAGATTAAAGTAACACTAAAAGACAAACGTTTATAGCCATCAAGTGTGTCTTTTTAAATCGTTATACAAGTCTGTAGTGACGCAACGCGGACAAAACACAGTGAGGATATTGTACAGAGCGTTGTGTTCACGTAGATATTTAAAACATCGCATATCAATATACATATTTACAAGTACGTGTAAGATTCACTTTTTTACGCTTATGGGAGTGTCAACTCGAGTCTGCTATCGATAAAACTATTTTAATATTTACTGAGATCTTATGTTCCAGTGCGTAATCCGAGATCTTTTTAAGTTCATATAATGCGCCAAGGATGTGCGGGTGTGGTGTAATAGATATCGGCAAGGAGTAAGAACTCGCAGAGCCGTGCTCATATTCCAGTCGTTAGATACACTTACACGCAAATAACCTTGGGAAAGGTATGAATCCGCTTCTTCTCTCCCCAGCTATGGTTAAATATCAGGACAGACCGAGTTTAATAACCTTGGATAGCAAATGGTCTACCACAGAAAGAAATGACAACCTACTGCGGGAAAACATCTGCCTTGTCAGTCATGTATTGAATAAGACATGATCGCCCAAGCATGCATCACGTATGACACTTAGCTGACTGAATGCGCCTTATAAATTTTATGAATACCAGAACGTATAGATGCCAGAAAATAAGCTTGGCTATTATTATTCATTTTATGACTTAAAATTATTTTCCTTTATGTGTCAGGACGTGGGCGTTCTCGGCTCTCCACAGCTTCTGATCTTTTGTTGCTTTAAGTTTTATTTTTATGTTTACTTTCCACTTTTTTTCTTTTTCTGTCATCCATACACAAAAAAAACTTAAGTAGGTTACTCGATTTTTGCCTTGCTTTTTTTGCTTTCAGTGAGTCCTGTGGGTATTCAGTTCTCCGTACCTTATTTCATCATCATATCCCAGAAATGCTATCTGTCGCTTACTGATTGTAAGTATATTTTTTCTGTCTGTTCGTATTTTCCTTAAGACCTCTTCTTTCCTCATATGTTCTGTCCATGTACTTCCCCCACTCCAGTTTCTCTTGCCTTTACTATGAGCGAGTAAAGTTTGCCTTTACTGTGAGTGTTAAATTCTCCAGATCTTCTTTCCTCATTATGTGTCCCCAAAATTTCATCTTCCTCTTTCTGATTGTATGGATGTTTCCTTGTAATTCCTATTTTCCTTAGAGCTTATTCGTTGCCCATATGTTCTGTTCATTGTATAATTAGAATTCATCTTTAGGACCGCATCATTGTCGCATCAAGTTTTCTCTTTAACCGTAAGAAAATTGTCAACCATTTGCTTCCAGATAGAAAATTAGATATTGCATGAAAATCTAATACTTTTTTCTTTCTTTCTAACGTCTGTCTTAATACTTTGCTTAGGTTCTGTAAGACATCTTTCGCATACCATGATGCTTGAAGGTTGGTAAGTCAATACCTGTGCAAACTCTGACAGCAATCAATAAGACAATATAACTTTCAAGTATGAAGCTTTTTTCTGTAGATGTGCGCACGCTTATTTATATATTTTCAAACCATGAGATTATCATTGATTCCTTTGTTTAGCAGCATATCAGCTCCTTATGGATCAATTAATGCCGAAATTTATGAGAGCTTTGAAGTAATAAGACTATCATATACGTTATTCTGCTTTCGCAATTGAATACATGGTAGATGATACTCAGCTTTTGTGCATAAACATGTTTGTATGGATATAATTACTAGTGGTCGTGATATGTGTGTTTTGTGTTGTAGTTTTGTTGAAGTCATATTTTGGAACACAGTTTGATTTCTTGTGGGATATTATAAGGGCTAATGTCATGAAAGAGATGGTTGTTTGGTACGGTGATTTTGTTTGGCGGCAAATCGACCTCTATAGGTTATTAAATACAGAAATCTAAATCTTTTTTATCCTTTCAACTACAGATATTTTATATATAATTTTTATACTTTCAGAGTAACGGTATGTTTTTCAGATATATATTTTATAAGTCATAAAATGTTGGTAATTTTACTATAAAAAAGGTATTGTTGCTTTTGTTTGTGGGTTCAATATTTACCCATAGCTGCGACCCTGACAGATGCTACCAGATGAACCTGGGAGCAATTAAGAAGCGGTTCAAGCTCCTAAAAACCTAAAGTCTCTCGATCAGAAGCCTTGCTGCCGGATGTATTTTATCGTCATACCCAGGACGTGGAGTATAGAGACACAGCCGGAAAAACAAGGAATTCCTAATGTTTTTTTTTGTTTTTTTTTTTTGTTTTTTTTACAATGGTGTTCACCCTGTAGAAGGCACAGGGCTACTCAAGGCAGAGGTTTATAGAGTAAGAAGCATAGCTTATGCGGGTATGTGCGACAGATAACGGTTAACCCTAAAATTGAAGAGGTTAAGATTGTAGTGATCGGGGAAGCAACCTCATGGGATTCGGTTCCACAAGGTAGTGATTCGTGGGAACAAACTGCAGGAGAGAATGTGGGTGGTTCACTACAACGTGCGTGGCATGGTGGGTCTTAGTCGTGAAGGTTACGACTGGTGGATCTAAGAAGTGTAGTTCGCCTGAACACTCTCCATGGAAATAGCGATGGAGCAGCGAGATGCTTGCGAGGTCTCGTCTGTGAGGCAGAGATTGCAGAGTGTAGAATTTATTCGTCGCCTACAGGGACGCGGAGACGCTCTTGAAATCTATCGAGAGTGGAAAGTAAAGACGGAGTAGCTCTTGTCCATCTGAGGGCAGAAATACTCCATTTTCGGCCTGATCTGGCTCGTGTAATAGCAGGAGTGGGGGACGTGTTGGATTAAATGCAGTGAACCGACCATTTTCTCAGCATCTTTGGCGATGTATCGTACTTCCCTTGGGGTCTGGGTTGAGTTTAAGTCCCAACACGCGCTAAATGCGCGTGACTCCCGAGAGAATATCCACTCGACACGAGTGGTGAAAGTTCCAGGTTCGATCAGCGATATGGTTTCTGTAGTAAGACGACAGAGTCGCTAGCCCTACGACCAGCCAGATTTGGATTCAGAGATGTCCTTCTCCTAGACTAATTTCCAATCAAGGCTAGAGATATCAGTCTGCCTTGCTATTTAAGCAAGGGCCGTTGGCAAAAGAGATTGATTCCTACCATTTCTAATGGCATTTGTATAAAAGTGAACGCAAACCCGAGGTTTGACCTCGACACGCCAATCAAGCTTTGCGCGCCAATAACTCTACGCTTAACTATACGATTTCATAGCAATCTTCACTTTCAAGCCTATATAAACAACAAAATCGCTCATGCGTTCTTGTCGGAGAGGTCATATTTTTCACCCAGCAGCCTCTTTCCCGTTGTCCACGTCGCAAGCACATTGCTACTCTATTGCTATTTCCATGGAAAATGTTCAGAAGACCCCCCATTCTTTAATGCCACCGGACCTTTACAGCTAATGTCTGTCGTGCTACGTCCAAGGAATCGAAGCACCATTATTCCCCCTATATTTAAAATAAACCTAAATAAATGCTAATCACATGAGGTGCTTTATTACCAAAGATTTTTTAAAGTGCTCGTAATTCTTAGTTGGCAAATTTTTTCTCTTGCTCCCCCAACTACTCTCCTGACTTAGTAAGTGTGTGTAGCACGGGGTGTGGCGCAGTTGTCGTGAGGGGAAGACGCCAGGGAAATATTTAAATCAGGATTAAAAAAACAATTCTACTTTTTACCAAGAATCACTGCTTTGTGGAAGCGACACCCGATGCTTCCCCGAACGTCACACTCTTAACCTGTTCAATTCTAGAGTCATTCATTATCTATCCTACATATTCTCATGATCTACATTTCCTGCTCTTACATTTATTCATATCACACACTTCATTCGGTAACGTTTTAGCCTGAGTGTCTCTTGCGCCTTTTACTGGGTGAAGATCAGTAAAAGACGTGCTGATCAGTTCACATTTGAAAAGTTTAAACTTGCGTTTATTTTCGTCCTGGACTCTGATTGGCTAATTTTGACGGACCACTTAATTCATGTGTCAGTTGAACTTGATTTTTCTTTGACCTTTTTTCACCCTGTGTCACAGTTTCATTAGTATGGTTGTTGTTAACTGAGCCTAAGAATAATAATAAAAAAAACTTGTTTTTAATAAAACGTATTTTGATGTAAGCATGACATAAATGACAACTATACAGACATTTCTTCATCTGTACATTGTTTTTTTTTTTGTATATTCGTCGATATTTATAAACTGACAGTAGGATATCAAATCAGAATAGAACTTACTTACCAGATTAAGTCTATGGTAAAATCCTGAAAATATATATATATATATATATGTATGGCAGGATAGGTTGATAGATGTGAAGAATAGTGCGTAACGGTCAAATAGATTAATGTAATTCCTGGTTGCTTCGTGTGTGTGTGTGTGTATATATATATATATATATAGGGTGGCCCAAAAAACGGGAACGTTTTAACAATCCAATAAAACCAAGAGTGATGGAAGTAAAATATTTAATTCATAGTAATTGAAACCTTAAAACATGCCATTTAAGAAACAATGATGGAATTTTCATTTTTTTTAAATTACGTCCTGTAGATGGCGTCCTCCTGTACGAATGCATTCTTGAAATCTGCTGTTGAGATTCCTCATTGACTGCTGTAACATCTCAGCTGGGATACTGTGCATTTCATTCTCGTTACTAAAATGTCGAAACGTTTACTTGCTCAAGGTCACTGTCTCGCAGTGTTGCCACTTGCTCATGTCTGGCAATAAGCACTTCAAAAATTCCCGTTTTTTTTTGTCATCCTGTATATAACAGACAATGTGAAAATAACCACTCTTAGAAGTGTAACCAAATTTGCCACCACTTCGATGCAATCAGTAGCAAATCCTTGAAAATGTTTGAGTACATTGAAAGACCTAGGGAAGGCCTTGCTAAATTGTCTCTTGAGGGCGTGGTGCATGGAAAAGAAATACGGGAAAATGATAACAAAGGCGGGGGAAAAACATAATTCTGTGGGCACAAACTAACGAGTGGCAGACACAATATAAGCTGGCTCAAGATCGTAATAAATGAATATCAGAGGATATTTTGTTATTAAAACTATTATATTTTGGCCAATTCTCTGCATATTCACATCAGATAGTTGAAGGTCATCGTTGAAGATTTAAAGTCTCCTCAAATCTTCCAAATGTTTTCTCAGCAACGTTGACCGTACTCCTATTTCTAATGCGTTTGGATACTTCGATATGGTGCAATGGTTAGCACGATTTTCTCGCTAGATCAATTACGACAAAATAGTGAGTGTGATCCTCACTGGATGTCCCATGATTTCGGTCTTGTGTCGCACCTAAGGCACCCTTAGGAAACCAACATATTTCTAATTCGTTTTATCACAGTTCTATTCAATCCCAACTATTAGAACAACTACTCTGACTTTTTTGTTTCTCGGTCAAGATGCTGGTATTTTCACATTATTTCGCTTTCCAGAAGTTCCTTGATACAATCTGAACTATGGCCTTACTTCTCTTCCTTGTTTATTCGATTTTCTCACCTAGACAAGATAATCAGTCAGATAATTTCCCAGAGTATCATATGGCAAAGGGCTTTTTCGTCATTTGAAAGGCATCTTTGATTTTGGGAACTATCTCTGATTTCAGGTTTTATATTATTTCCCAATTATTCCGGCCCTGAATAAGAAAGTTCTCTGATTCAGTAGAAGCGAAAATGTTATTACAAGGATGAATTAGGAATCTTTAATTGGTGCCAGTTATCTTCTCTTTCAGTGATAGCGGAATACGAACTGCAAAAACTAGATATGTTATACTGAGAGGGGAAGGGTTTCTTAGACTGAAGTCAACGGACAGAGAGGGGGATTGCCCCGATGGATTCAACGACCACGTGTTTTGGGCAAAATCGAACCTTCAAAATGGAGGATATTGGTTGTTCCCTGATCTGGAAAAGGGTGGGCTTCGGCAGGTCTACTTGCGCGGGACGTGCAATTCATGAATGAATGGCTCTCCGGCTTTCAAAGATGTGTGGCAGGAACGGGTCAAACGATCAGCTGCGTTGCGACCACACTATATTTTACACTTATTTTAACATGTTCCTATGTATAGATTATATTGACTCTTCACAGATATATATTTTATTACCAAATATTTATTTTGAATTTTGTTGACTTTTAGATAGATAGATAGATAGATAATCAGACTGACATAGATATGAATACACTGGGATAGATAGATAAGCAGACTGAGATAGATAGACAATCAGATTGAGAGATAATCAGACTGAGATAGATAGATAGATAGATAGATAGATAGATAGATAGATAGATAGATAGATAGATAGATAGATAGATAGATAGATAATCAGACTGACATAGATATGAATAAACTGGGATAGATAGATAAGCAGACTGAGAGAGATAGACAATCAGATTGAGAGATAATCAGACTGAGATAGATAGATAGATAGATAGATAATCAGACAGAGATAGATAGATAGATAGATAGATAGATAGATAGATAGATAGATAGATAGATAGATAGATAATCAGACTGAGATAGATAGATAGATAGATAGATAGATAATCAGACTGAGATAGATAGATAGATAGATAGATAGATAGATAGATAGATAATCAGACTGAGATAGATAGATAGATAGATAGATAGATAGATAGATAGATAGATAGATAGATAGATAGATAGTAAGTTTTCTTCTTCCTCTCAATTTTTATTTATATGTGATTTTTTGCATTTCTCAGATCTTTGTTGTTCTTTTGCTAGTTTCTTTTTTCTCTTTGCTACGATTATTATTTCCATTGGTATAACTCATATTTAGTCTGCTTCTTCTGACAGATGTTCTACATGTAAAAATAATCTTTCTCCTTATTTCTTTGCATAATGTCTGTAAACATTGATTGGTTGTTTCTCCACAATCTAAACGTTTCCAAATAATGGACCATTCTTTGTCTATGTTTCTAATTATTACGAACTGTTCAGATCGCTGAGTGGACTTCATGAAACAATTCTGTCAACATTTTCATTCACTCTAATAACAACATAGCGACTGAATAAATACTAAAGTTATATGTACGAATTCATTGTAAATTATTTTAATATAGAAATAAAAGGAAGTTATTTCTTAAACAAATACAAGATGTCCGTTTACAATAATTCAGGGGTTGCCAAACTTAATGTAAGAGCCACATACGATAAAGTTTAGATGTTTGAGAGCCACAAGCCGTAACCAAAATTTACATATACGTTTTTGTCACATACACGTTTTGTTAAAAAATAAATTTATATAAATAGTAAGAAATGCATGTATGAAATAATATTTATTCATGTATGCAGTTTTTTAGACTGTTTACGAACCATGAACATTAAACTTACGTTTTGATCCAATGTTGTAATCCAATTCTTACCCATTAAATAATTATAAAGCTTGATTTTATTTTATTTATTTTTTTACCTTTTATATTAACTTAGATGAAAGAAGGAGTTCGGTCAACATATTTCCACGAGCTGCATATTGAAGGTCAAAGAGTTGCATATGGCTAGCGAGCCGCCATTTTGACAACCCCTACAATAATTCTGACGCATCGTAAAATATTTGTCGCGTGGCTGATTAGTTAATCGCATCCACCCTTTCTAATATATTTCCCGGGGTATCTTTTAATTACTGGCGTGAAGTTATAATTACTGAACCGTCTGAAAATAAATCATTATTCTAGGCATTTATTTTGAGATTATCATGGATTATGAAGGGAACTACAATTTTGATGCTTACAATACAAAAGGTACACGCGAACCAGGTACCTCCAAAACAGGTGACGCTATATATTTGATGCGATTGGACGTGTGTTTTGTATTACTGTTATGGTCCAATATCCTCGTCGCCACTGTTATGGTCCAAGGTTAGGACCAAGGAAGAACAACACGAACACAAGAGTAGAAATAAGAAAGATATATTAACAGAATAATAATACAAGATGTTGAAGGTGTTAGTATGACTGTCAGTCTGGTTTGGAGTGAACTACTATTGGCTCGACTCGATTCGATATTTAACAGTCCCCCCACGAGGAAAGTATGTGGCACAAGGCCGAGTTTAACGTGGGTTTCTCCGAGCCCGTAAGATCGGCCAAATATACTCCCTTAAGAACCCGTATAAACGGGTTCAGGGCTTGTCTACCACCCCGGACGAAACTTTGCCCTTCGACAAACCCTCGTCCGGGTTCCTCTCTGTCAAAGCAGAGAGTTCGACACGAGTCGCGCACAGTCAGAGACTGCGGCTCGACTCAATTCCGTATCCCAGTATTTATATTGTCAGGAAGAGTTCACTGTCGTTATAGGTAATGTCCCATAACAATTACGAGCCCCTTTCGCCAAATCAGACACTGAATTCAACTACTGGCCCAAATTGTACCGATTAATGTCAGAGTTCGGTGAAAATCGTCCGTCACTGGCCAATCGGAATGCTGTACCCTTACATCAGGACAACGTCCAAACTCACGTCTCTTTGCCGAGACAACAGAATTTAGAACAATTTTGGGTTACCCCTTACTACAAATTGGTTTACCTCACTACAAATAAGAACTTTAATTCCCCGGAAGCCTGTAAAAATCACTTAGACAAGTTCATCACCCAAAAATATGCTATGTTCTGGGAGGATGGAATCATGAAGCTGTCTCGAAGATGGCGAAATTTAGTGGAACAAATGGCCTTGATCTGGTATCTCGTTTACAGTCGCGTTCTCACAGACGTGCCGTCGCCCTACTCTGACTTTTCTACAAATACTTTCACGGTAACTATTCCGACGAGCTATTTTCGCTAATTCCCTTACTGCATGAATTTAAATGTGCTACTAGGTCGGCATCTCGATCCCACATTTTCACTGTCGAAACCGTTAAATGTAGCTGTCTCTTCTACTCCAATAGCTTCGTGTCTCGCACTTCCAGTCTGTGGAACTCCCTTCATCTTACTTGCTTCCTTGATGGCTATAATTTCCAACTATTCAAATGCAATGTCAATCGATATCACCAGATGCTTTGATCTATTCCCCGTCTTTCTCTTCATCCTTTCCTCTATCACGCCTCTTTACTCTTGCTCCCAATTTCTGTAACCCCTTGCGTGCTAGTGGCACTCCCGCCTTGCTTGGGGTGAGAAGTTAGAAATTAAATCTAAAAATTTTCATTGAAATTCACTTAAAAATGCTACGGACTTTTGTTCCGATTCAAGCTTTGAATTTATTTTAACTCTTCTGTTTCGTCTATTTTGTTTCTTCTCCTTCAGTTTCTGCAAGTCGACCTTCCTGGTGTAATACCATCTTTGGGGTTGGGGGGGGGGCGAGACTTTTGAGCCTAACCGTCAAAATGAAGAGTATCTGCGGCATGCTGTCAAGAGGGCCCGACTTGACCAGCCGCGTCCACAACCAACACTCCTCTGTGACACCTGAACACGACTCTTCATGAGTAGGCTGGGCATTCACAGCCATCTCCGCCACCGCGACCAGAGGGAGGAAGAGGATAAGGAGAGAGGATGGCGATCCCGAAGCTCAGATGCGAGCGAGTTGCGACGACCCTACTCTGTTTTTTTTCTTTTTTTGGCGTACTCAAGTTTGTTTTTATTATTATTATTATTATTATTATTATTATTATTATTATTATTATTATTATTATTATTATTCGGTGTATTTTACTCAGTTTTTTCTATTTCAGTGTACTCATTTTTTCTATTTTTGTGCAATCAACTCTATTTTTTATTTCATTCTACCCCGTTTTTTCAGTTTTTTTTATTTCAGTGTACTTCACTCAAAATCTCTCTTTCAGTGTCCTCTGTCTTACTTTTCCCTGTACTATATACTGTTTTCCTATTTCAGTCTACATTGGCTGTTTTACTGTGTGCGTCGTACTCCGTTTGTCTTATTTTAGTGCATCCGGTTTCCCTATTTTGCGTACTCTACACATTTTTCTATTTCAGTGTACTCTTTTTTTTCTACTTTCTTTCTAATCTGTTTTTCTCATCCAGTGTACTCTGTTCTATTTCTCTTTCCGATAGTCAACGGATTTTCATTCCTTTTGATTCATTGGGCGTATTTTCTTCATTAATTTATTATAATACGGACGTATTGTAGACCGAGTAATACCTCGTTCCTTTTATTCTACGCCTCCAAAACTGAATTATACTACAGAGTAAACAAAAACAAGACCAACCACCCGCACCCACAAAAAGCATGCCATCTCCCGGCAAGTGTTATATTTATTCGTTCAGTAGCTATTACAAGTAGAATGATTAAAAGAAAAAAATATATCTAACAAGGTTAGGCGGTGGAATACCTGGTATGTACTTGACTCGAGATTTCTTTTTTTATTCATACTTTTAGAGAGAAGAGGAGGAGGAGGAATCCGTGATTACTCTTTACTTAGATGATGAAAAGATGACGCAAATATCTGTCATCATATATATTTTGACTAAGTTATTTTGGGATGCTCTACATTGAATACATTTTTGTGGGAGTGAAGAATGACGCAAAACTTTATGTGCAATGCCAATTACATTAGATGGATTAGTTTTGTTTGACAGTCAGCATAAGTTCCAAAAGAAAATCGCAGAAATATATCAAATAGAAAAAATATATATATATAAAGTAATATGCGGGCGTACGAGTGTTTTTTTCTTTCTTGTTCCAGATTGTTTCAATTTCACATCACCAGACAATATTATTGTCCATCAACATATGACTTTGTCATTATGCGGAACTTATTATAAAGAAATTATATATATAAAAAGAAGAAATATATGTGTAGACCGGTCGGAAAGTCTTGTCACCCCGACATAATATAATTTTCTATTTCCGATGGCTGACGCGAAAATGATTTGTTCATGATGACACCAAAGGCTTTTTCGAAAATAATGCCTCCTATTTTTCCACAAAACCTAAAACATATGCAAGAAACAATACCAGTGTTGGATATAGTAGGGTGTCGGCTACAAAATGCTATTTTCCACATAGTCACTACTATTAGAAATGCATTCTCGCCAAGAGTGTAAATATCGCGCTCGGAAGGTGGCTTATCACACACACCGATGTTGCCATTGCTGCTCGGCATTACTCATCGCTTTACTGTGCTCACATCCACTGATTGGTTTCTGCGAACGTTCAACAAACGTCGGTGAATGCTAATGGGTGCAATTGTTTCCACTTGGAGGAATTCATTGACTTCATTAAAGACAAAAATAAAATATAGAACTTCTCGATGTGTGTCAGCGTCAATGAAAGTGAATAAACTGAATCCATTCCATGTACTTTGTATTAATGTATTACTTGTTCTTCTATTGTTCTGATTACTTTTTGGTAAGGGGTGACAATATTTTCGGACCACCCTGTTCATTAGTTCGTCAGTAATGACACCCCTTCGATATAAGCCGGGGGGGGGGGTTAAAAGTGTCTGATAGCGATTCTTAATTCTAAGATGAAAGTAAGATTATATACGAGGTGTGTCGGACACCTCGAGGCGGTGTAATGGTTAGCAAGCGTATCTCGCTAGAACAATTACGAATGTGTAGTGAGTTCGACCCTCACTGGGTGCCATTACTTTCGGCCTTATGCTACATCTAGGCTACGCATGGAAAATCACTATACGAGGTGTGGCAATGTAATTCCCGGTGAAAGAAACTCTTACATATTTGGTCACAGCTTCGTAAAATATTACACTGGACATGGTAGCGCATCATTTTGTACCACGAAAATGATGGTCTTCATACAGACCTTCTCGATGGGTGACAGCGTCAATGAAAGTGAATAAACTGAATCCAATACATGTACTTTGTATTACTTGTTCTTCTATTGTTCGTATTACTTTTTGGTAGGGAGTGATAAGACTTTCGGACCACCCTGTATATGTGTTTGTGTGTCTGTATTAAAAATGAATATTGCTGACATAACTGGGCCGAAACTTCCCAGTCTGTACAATCCTCCCTTTCAAGGTCGTTTACGCGGTCTTGGAGGGATGCTGTATTTTCCATTCTGCGGCCTCTTTCCCATGGACACAATTTCGCAAAATGTCGTTATTTGCATATCAAATATTCGGAAGTGCTCTACTTTTAGATTCACCAGTTCACACTTTTACAGCTATGCTATAGACACGGAGTCGAACCATTCTCGTCCCCTCTGTATTCCATTTGTAAGCAGGAAGTTGCACTCAGACAGCCAAGAACCGCTGATTTGTAGACCAGAATCCTGTGTGGATGCTCCCTCGAACGCCACAATGTTAACATCTTCAATTCTAGCGTCAATCATTATCTATCCTCCGTATACACATAATCTTCACTTTCTACTTTTATATACATATCACAGATCTCATTCGGTAATCCTCTAACTTGAGTGGCTCTTGTGCCTTGTACTGGATAAACAAGAGTATATATATAGTTTAAAATTTGTTATATTTATAGGGATAAGGGCACTGTATCGTTCATAAATATAGACAATGTGAATACATTGATCAACACTGCATAGTGACTGTCAGTTTCAATCCTCAGCGTGATCAAGTGCCACTACTCCTTTAGCGGGCTGTATATATACTCTGGGATATTAAAGAAACTAGACGAAACCGGCCTTTCATATTTATTTATTTTAGGCGGCATGTTTAATTGATGACACCAAAGGCTTTTTCGAAAATAATGCCTCCTATTTTTCCACAAAACCTAAAACATATGCAAGAAACAATACCAGTGTTGGATATAGTAGGGTGTCGGCTACAAAATGCTATTTTCCACATAGTCACTACTATTAGAAATGCATTCTCGCCAAGAGTGTAAATATCGCGCTCGGAAGGTGGCTTATCACACACACCGATGTTGCCATTGCTGCTCGGCATTACTCATCGCTTTACTGTGCTCACATCCACTGATTGGTTTCTGCGAACGTTCAACAAACGTCGGTGAATGCTAATGGGTGCAATTGTTTCCACTTGGAGGAATTCATTGACTTCATTAAAGACAAAAATAAAATATAGAACTTCTCGATGTGTGTCAGCGTCAATGAAAGTGAATAAACTGAATCCATTCCATGTACTTTGTATTAATGTATTACTTGTTCTTCTATTGTTCTGATTACTTTTTGGTAAGGGGTGACAATATTTTCGGACCACCCTGTAGTTCAGTTCATTAGTTCGTCAGTAATGACACCCCTTCGATATAAGCCGGGGGGGGGGGTTAAAAGTGTCTGATAGCGATTCTTAATTCTAAGATGAAAGTAAGATTATATACGAGGTGTGTCGGACACCTCGAGGCGGTGTAATGGTTAGCAAGCGTATCTCGCTAGAACAATTACGAATGTGTAGTGAGTTCGACCCTCACTGGGTGCCATTACTCTCGGCCTTATGCTACATCTAGGCTACGCATGGAAAATCACTATACGAGGTGTGGCAATGTAATTCCCGGTGAAAGAAACTCTTACATATTTGGTCACAGCTTCGTAAAATATTACACTGGACATGGTAGCGCATCATTTTGTACCACGAAAATGATGGTCTTCATACAGACCTTCTCGATGGGTGACAGCGTCAATGAAAGTGAATAAACTGAATCCAATACATGTACTTTGTATTACTTGTTCTTCTATTGTTCGTATTACTTTTTGGTAGGGAGTGATAAGACTTTCGGACCACCCTGTATATGTGTTTGTGTGTCTGTATTAAAAATGAATATTGCTGACATAACTGGGCCGAAACTTCCCAGTCTGTACAATCCTCCCTTTCAAGGTCGTTTACGCGGTCTTGGAGGGATGCTGTATTTTCCATTCTGCGGCCTCTTTCCCATGGACACAATTTCGCAAAATGTCGTTATTTGCATATCAAATATTCGGAAGTGCTCTACTTTTAGATTCACCAGTTCACACTTTTACAGCTATGCTATAGACACGGAGTCGAACCATTCTCGTCCCCTCTGTATTCCATTTGTAAGCAGGAAGTTGCACTCAGACAGCCAAGAACCGCTGATTTGTAGACCAGAATCCTGTGTGGATGCTCCCTCGAACGCCACAATGTTAACATCTTCAATTCTAGCGTCAATCATTATCTATCCTCCGTATACACATAATCTTCACTTTCTACTTTTATATACATATCACAGATCTCATTCGGTAATCCTCTAACTTGAGTGGCTCTTGTGCCTTGTACTGGATAAACAAGAGTATATATATAGTTTAAAATTTGTTATATTTATAGGGATAAGGGCACTGTATCGTACATAAATATAGACAATGTGAATACATTGATCAACACTGCATAGTGACTGTCAGTTTCAATCCTCAGCGTGATCAAGTGCCACTACTCCTTTAGCGGGCTGTATATATACTCTGGGATATTAAAGAAACTAGACGAAACCGGCCTTTCATATTTATTTATTTTAGGCGGCATGTTTAATTGATGACACCAAAGGCTTTTTCGAAAATAATGCCTCCTATTTTTCCACAAAACCTAAAACATATGCAAGAAACAATACCAGTGTTGGATATAGTAGGGTGTCGGCTACAAAATGCTATTTTCCACATAGTCACTACTATTAGAAATGCATTCTCGCCAAGAGTGTAAATATCGCGCTCGGAAGGTGGCTTATCACACACACCGATGTTGCCATTGCTGCTCGGCATTACTCATCGCTTTACTGTGCTCACATCCACTGATTGGTTTCTGCGAACGTTCAACAAACGTCGGTGAATGCTAATGGGTGCAATTGTTTCCACTTGGAGGAATTCATTGACTTCATTAAAGACAAAAATAAAATATAGAACTTCTCGATGTGTGTCAGCGTCAATGAAAGTGAATAAACTGAATCCATTCCATGTACTTTGTATTAATGTATTACTTGTTCTTCTATTGTTCTGATTACTTTTTGGTAAGGGGTGACAATATTTTCGGACCACCCTGTTCATTAGTTCGTCAGTAATGACACCCCTTCGATATAAGCCGGGGGGGGGGTAAAAGTGTCTGATAGCGATTCTTAATTCTAAGATGAAAGTAAGATTATATACGAGGTGTGTCGGACACCTCGAGGCGGTGTAATGGTTAGCAAGCGTATCTCGCTAGAACAATTACGAATGTGTAGTGAGTTCGACCCTCACTGGGTGCCATTACTTTCGGCCTTATGCTACATCTAGGCTACGCATGGAAAATCACTATACGAGGTGTGGCAATGTAATTCCCGGTGAAAGAAACTCTTACATATTTGGTCACAGCTTCGTAAAATATTACACTGGACATGGTAGCGCATCATTTTGTACCACGAAAATGATGGTCTTCATACAGACCTTCTCGATGGGTGACAGCGTCAATGAAAGTGAATAAACTGAATCCAATACATGTACTTTGTATTACTTGTTCTTCTATTGTTCGTATTACTTTTTGGTAGGGAGTGATAAGACTTTCGGACCACCCTGTATATGTGTTTGTGTGTCTGTATTAAAAATGAATATTGCTGACATAACTGGGCCGAAACTTCCCAGTCTGTACAATCCTCCCTTTCAAGGTCGTTTACGCGGTCTTGGAGGGATGCTGTATTTTCCATTCTGCGGCCTCTTTCCCATGGACACAATTTCGCAAAATGTCGTTATTTGCATATCAAATATTCGGAAGTGCTCTACTTTTAGATTCACCAGTTCACACTTTTACAGCTATGCTATAGACACGGAGTCGAACCATTCTCGTCCCCTCTGTATTCCATTTGTAAGCAGGAAGTTGCACTCAGACAGCCAAGAACCGCTGATTTGTAGAGCAGAATCCTGTGTGGATGCTCCCTCGAACGCCACAATGTTAACATCTTCAATTCTAGCGTCAATCATTATCTATCCTCCGTATACACATAATCTTCACTTTCTACTTTTATATACATATCACAGATCTCATTCGGTAATCCTCTAACTTGAGTGGCTCTTGTGCCTTGTACTGGATAAACAAGAGTATATATATAGTTTAAAATTTGTTATATTTATAGGGATAAGGGCACTGTATCGTTCATAAATATAGACAATGTGAATACATTGATCAACACTGCATAGTGACTGTCAGTTTCAATCCTCAGCGTGATCAAGTGCCACTACTCCTTTAGCGGGCTGTATATATACTCTGGGATATTAAAGAAACTAGACGAAACCGGCCTTTCATATTTATTTATTTTAGGCGGCATGTTTAATTGATGACACCAAAGGCTTTTTCGAAAATAATGCCTCCTATTTTTCCACAAAACCTAAAACATATGCAAGAAACAATACCAGTGTTGGATATAGTAGGGTGTCGGCTACAAAATGCTATTTTCCACATAGTCACTACTATTAGAAATGCATTCTCGCCAAGAGTGTAAATATCGCGCTCGGAAGGTGGCTTATCACACACACCGATGTTGCCATTGCTGCTCGGCATTACTCATCGCTTTACTGTGCTCACATCCATTGTTTGGTTTCTGTGAATGTTCAGCAAACGTCGGTGAATGCTAATGAGTGCAATTGTTTCCACTTGGAGGAATTCATTGATGGACTTCATTGAAAATAAAAATAAAGCAGAGTACAATGAATTAGAAAAAACTGAGTACATCGAAAAGAAAAACAAAGTAGAAGACGTTAAAATAGAAAAGCAGAGTACACTGAAGTGGGAAAAAAGTGTACCTTGCACAAACATATGCAAACAGAGTAGAGTGAAACCAGAAATTAGAGTAGCATTTTCATTTCAGATGCCATTTTGTTCGACTGCCTCTCAGTTTCTGACAGAAAATAAAAATAATGTTAACTGAAATTTTCACTCTCTAATGCTGTCAGCCACATTCAGATGAGCTCAATTCTTTAGTTCCACAAGTTCATGCCTTTTCAGCTAGGAAACATCATGACACCTCCACAAAATCGAATCATCCTAATTTCCTCCCAGTTACAAATGTTACGAGAAAATTTCTCTCACACAGTTTTTTTCTCACAATCTGCCACTTTACGGAATAGGCTCTTGTGCTATTACCTCCATGAACACTTTAATATTGGCCTCTTCAGGTCAAGGGTCAATCGTTGTCTATCCTGTATATCCTCATGATCTTCATTACTTACCACTTTCAGAACATAGTTCCACCCAAAGCATCTTCTTAACTAGCCTGGTCAGATCGAGACTTTTACCTCGATGTCATACATAGCGTCAAACCTGCTCAGAGATATCGAAACAGTCAGTTTTATGCAACCGCTTCCTGGGATCAATGGTGAAAAATGGCTTTGAGCGAGTAAAGCCTGGGGTTTTGGCAATGATCATCCTTATTTGAATATTGTAAATTGCCTTACAGAATCGCAAAGAACTGTAACAGATAACAGAAACCACACCACATGAGGACTACCAACAGCAGCAACAACTAAAATGGATAGCACATGTAATTTGAAGAAAAAAATAATGACATGATCAACATGTTACCTTTCCACACCACTCCAAATAAAATGTTAGGAAGGAAACTGACATTTATAAAGGAAATGGCGATAACATCTACCTGAGAAACCTGTACACCTGGAGAATTGTTTTAAGAGAAAGATTTTATAAATTTCAAACGAAAGCTAGCTGCTCGGTCAATGAATGCTAATTTTTTTCTTAAAGGGAAACGGCTATTATTACCATTACTATTCTCTTCTATTCATATTACTACTCGTGCAATATTACCATTTTTTTTTAGTGAGATCTTTGACCTAGAGGGATTTTTCAGCCTTGGATTGGGTGACTATTAATATTAAATCCATCTTGCAAAAATTTTTTAAAAAATTTTAAAAAGTCGCATTACTTTTCTTTCTTATATCTGTACAAGGAGCTATAAAAACTAGATTGAGTACTAGATTGGCAGATAGGTCTCATTATTTACAGATGAAATTGCTCGATGTAACAACTGCTTTCCAATCAACTTTAAATGTAATGTCATTTGCCATCTACTGTGTCCTTAATTCCCGTTCTTTTATTGTATTCAATGTTTCTTTCACTCTTAGTAATAATCCCTTGCATGTTAGTTTATACTTCAACTATGCTGCGCGGACCTTAGTTGTAAGTTCTCGGAGTGAAAGAGAGCACATCTTATCTGGCGTGGTCTGTAGTTGTACAATGCCAAGACGCTAGAAACTTACGTCTCAATGATTTGTAACTTCGTGCAACCACAACCAACGGCGTCTTCCAGACAGTTTCGTCTACCCAATTTCACCCACAAAGGATGGATCGACCCTTAGTATGGTTTACAGGTACTTCCCAACGCTTCCACGTACTGGGATCGCCTGCTTAGGCCAATATCAAGAAGAAGGAGGAGGAGAGTGAGGAAGAGAAGAAGAAACACAGGAGGAATAATAATAATAATAATCCCTGGAAGTCCATGCCTCAAAGAGATACAAAACATTGTTCTGACAAGTACAGCCCACACTTTACGAAAGGCTTTATCTATGTAATTATTTTTTATTTTATTTTTTATTTTTGCAGTGGAAAGTGTCATGATGCCATTTCTAACCTGAGGTCCCTGGGCAGGACCCGGAAAGAAATGTGTAAACGCCAGAAATCAAAGGAAATAATAATAATAATAATAATAATAATAAGAATAAGAAGAAGAAGAAGAAGAAGAAGAAGAAGAAGAAGAAGAAGAAGAAGAAGAAAGAAGAATTTTAATAAATTTAAAATGACTAAAAAATTGGCTTCCTTTTTATGAATGTAATATATTTCGACACATCCTTTAAATCAGTTATTTCAAGTAGAACTTGAGAAATTTTTTAAATAGGCCTGGAGTTGTTGGCCCAAGTAAAATAAATATGCTTTGAAATTCTATTTTCTTCTAAATACAAACTTTTTTTTTTTAAGGCAAATAATTCAGAAATTATTTAAATAATTTTTTTTTCTTCCTATAAAAATTATATTTTCAAATTGATTTGAAATATTTTCCATGTTCTCTTTGTGCTGATGTGGGCCTGAAATGTGCTTATGTGGGCCTGAAATGTGATTATGTGGGCCTAAAATCTGTTGACACCCAAAATGCTCCACAAGGAAGAAAAGTTTGTGAAACACGGCTTTAAATCGCCTTCCGACAAAATATTTCTTGTCATACACTTTAAATTGTGAGTTTTATCATTAACGCTTTATATCCAAAAGGAGCTTCCATAAACTTTTGCTTGAGGATGAATCGATCCTAAGTAGACTGACAGATACGATCTTCGTTACCCGCACTGCTATAGGCATCATCAGAAAAAGAAATTAACAATCTATGTGCACAGAGTATTTCTTTTTGACGACCCAGTGGGATGTGTATATTGGTCAACCCCCACCACCCTAATTTACAGTCAGTGCAGACTGCGGCACCGACAAGATTCTCAGACCAAATGTAAATACACCGAAAGTACAACTAGTCGGTATATGAGTGTGGCGTTGATAAATATATATCGTTCGTTGTTTATATAACTTACTTTCAGCACAAGGTCACCCGGTAAGTGTCAAAGGCACCACTATGAGCTACAAGCTCATTGCACCACGATGAGATGACTAAAATTATTTACTAAGCAAAGTTTACTTTTCACACACGGTTACAAATATGGGACAAGTCAGTAGGGATCGATCACAGTACTCATAGCCGTCAGGACAAGCTTACTAAACGACGAAAGGGTATGTCTAGAATGTTTGTTGACTAATGCGGGGTGGCGGAGTTTGTGTCGATTTAGGTTGAAAGTTACAAATGAAGCTAGAAAACACCCACACACTTGACCAAATAATCACATGCATACGTACAGAGGAGAGCGTAGAAGTAAAACACTATATTTCTGAGATGAGGTATTATGTACATTATTTACATTATTCGGACTATTGTCCTCATCTTTGTCGACATATTTATTACAACGTTTCGGCCATTGTACGCTCCGGCCTTCTTCAGGTGGTTGGAATGTCGAACTGAACCCTTTATTTCGCTTATTTAGTTCCACGTGCTAATGGATGTCAGTTATCAGTTATCTCCTGTTAATTTTTCCTTCTGAAAGTTCTCCACTTAGCCGGGTATTGAACTCACACTCTTTGGGTCCTGTCACTGGATCTAACCAACGCCTTTATCCACTGTGCCATGTGTCCTAACGCCTTTATCTACTGTGCCATGTGTCCTTGAGGACATCTGCGTAGAGAAAAGCATAGAAATGAATACAATAATAACACAGTAATAAGGAGTGTCAGAGAAAAGCGATAATAACAACAAAGTTGTAATATGAGCTCTGGTAAATACATAAAATGATAACAGCAAAAATTGCAATATGAGCACTGATAAAAATGGTTGCTGAAGACATTAGTTTTATAATACCCAGAAATTCATACACAGATGTCCTGAAGGACAGTGGATAAAGGCGTTGGTTAGATCCAGTGACAGGATCCAAAGAGTATAAGTTCAATACCCGGCTAAGGCAGTGGAGAACTTTCAGAGGGTAAAATTAACAGGAGATAACTGATAACTGATATCCATTAAACATGGCACGTGGAACTAGAACAGTCTACCCCAGTGAGCGAAATAAAGGGTTTAGTTCGACATTCCAACCACCTGAAGAAGGCCGGTGCGTACAACGGCCGAAACGTTGTAATAAATATGGCGACAAAGATGAGGACAATAGCCCGAATAATGTAAATAATAAACTAAAACACTATAAAAAAAAGTTAATTATCGATTTATTATTGCGTTATGTTATCGAACGTTGTCATCTTAAAATCATGTGTTGAATTATTTCTCTTTATTTGTTTTTATTTTGGGATTTTTAAGTAAAATTGAATCAGAAAAAATTATAGGGAACGGGATTCATTAAAATAACCCCCAAACATTAATATTTAGAAAGAAGAAAGAAAGAGCATATCCAGAAAGGGTGAGTATACCGAGGAAGAAGAGAAAGAAAGCATATCGAGGAAGAAGAAAGGGAGAGCATATCCAGAAAAAAAAGGGGAGAAAATAGCGAATGCGAAGGGGAGAGTATAGCGAGAAAGAAGAAAGGGAGAGCATATCGAGAAAGAAGAAAGGGAGAGTATAGGCAGAAAGAGGAAAGGGAGGGCTTAGCGAGAAAGAAGAAAGGGAGTATATAGGGAGAAAGGAGAAAGGGGAAGCAGAGCGAGAAAGAAGAAAGGGAGAGTATAGCGAGGAAGAAGAGGAAAGGGATATCATAGCAAGAAAGAAGAAAAGGAGAGTATAGCGGGAAAGAGGAAAGGGAGAGCATAGCAAGAAAGAAGAAAAGGAGAGTATAGCGGGAAAGAGGAAAGGGAGAGCATAGCAAGAAAGAAGAAAAGGAGAGTATAGCGGGAAAGAGGAAAGGGAGAGCATAGCAAGTAACAATCATATTTCCTCTCTCTTTCTCTCTCTCTCTCTCCCTCTCTTCTATTTTCTAGCTATCGTCTTTCTTTGTTCTTTTTCTTGCTATACTCTCTATTTCTTCTTTTCTATCTTATCTGTCCACCTATTAGAGGGTAGAAGTTTCTTTCTTGCTATTCTATCCCTTTCTTCTTTCTTGTTATGATCCTCTTTCCTTTTTCCTTGTTATTCTCCCTTCCCTTCTTTCTCTCTACCACTCTCTCTCTCTCTATCTCTCTCTATCTATCTATCTATCTCTCACACTCTCCCTCTCTCTTCGCCTGTTAATATTACACTGGCCAACTTAAGATAAGTAGATCAAATGCTCACCAGCATGCGCGATAGGCAAGATACCATTTTTAATACTTTAAAGAAAACCATTAATATTGAGAAGAAAGAGGGGATATCGAGAAAAAATTAAAAATAAATCATAGCGAGAGAGAGAGAGAGAGGGGGAGGGGGAGAGAGAGAGAAAAGAGCTAGGAAGATGGGAGGGGGACATAACAAGAAAGAAAAAAGGAAGATCATAACAAGAATTTGTCTTTACTATCTACAGTGTAACCCGGATATAAGAGACCCGGATATAAGAGAAACCCGGATATAAGATAGAGTTTCTCTGGTCCCAAATTAGAGCCTGTGTCAATAAAACAAAATAGACCAAACCCGGATATAAGAGAAATCCGGATATAAGAGAAACCCGGATATAAGAGACTTCTTCTCCGGTCTCGACAACTCTCTTATATCCGGGTTAAACTGTATCTTCTTTCAATACCTGCTGACCGTTCAGAAGTTGGATAATTATGTCTTTCCATAGCTTCCTGTTTAGTTTGTTTTGTTTTACGGCTTATCAACCTCAATGGCTTATTTAATGCCGACAAGATTTTTATTGCTGTTAATTTTTTTTTCAAAAATGTATTGCCGTTAATATTTTTCCTTCAAAAATTTATTGCTGGTAATAATTTTTTACAAAGTATTTCTGGTATTAAAACCTATTTTTACACTTTCATAGTGTTTTAACCCCAGTCTATTTACCCATAGCTGAGACCCTAACAGGTGCTACCGGGTCAGGGTGGACCTGGGAACACCAGCAATTAAGAGGTGTTTCCAGGCTCCTCAAAACCTCCTGATAAGAGGCCTTGCTGTTGGACGTAGTTTATCGTCTTACCCAGGACGGTCCATAGCTTCCTGTCTTTCTTTGCTCTAAATAACTCTTGCCTCTTCACTACTCAACTTTTTCATTGGCTTACGGACAAATCACGGTGAAACAACGGTTCTCGTACAATCACCAAAGTAAATTAGTAAGATTTTATCAATAAATCACTATTAGAAAAGAAAAATTCTTAAAATCTAAAAAATATATTTTCTGGCTTTGAATAGCCTGCAAAGAATCAATCAATCTTTTTCCTTATTCTGACATCCATTTACAAAACAACTTATTAAGTAGGATATTCACTATTTTCTCCTTATGAGTTTTAAATTATCCGGACCTTCTTTCCTTATTATATGTTTCAGAATGTTCAGCCATCTTTTTCTGATTATTAACACCGGTTTCTTCATGCTACTCCCTTCCGAGATGAAGCATTGTTTCCTTTCGATCTACGTTTTTCGGCTTATTGTTGTTTCTACTTTACATCTTCTTCTATGTGCCGTGTTCCTTCAGGACATTGGCTATCATGGCTCTTCACAACTTCCTGCCCTTCGTAGTTTTAATTAATTTTGTCTTTTTGATATCTCGCTGTTCATCTCGAGGTCCTCAACAAAATCCAGAGACGGATATGCAATGTGATAGGTCCTGATCTGGCATCTCGTCTAAAGTTACTTTATCACAGATGTGATGTGGCTTCCCTCAGTCTTTTCTAAAAATATTTCCCTGGCAGTTGCTCTGACGAACTACTATCACTGGTACTCCAACTGCATGAATTTAAGCGCGCTACTAGGTTGGCATCTCGGTCCCACACTTTCACTGTTAAATGCAACTGCCTCTTCTACTCCAACAGCTTCTTCTCTCGCACATCCCGAGAGTGAAACTCCCTTCCTATCTCCCTTGCTATCCCGATAGGTATAATCTTCAAATATTTAAATGTAATCGATATCTTCTGATGCCATGATCCTGATCCCCGTCCTTCTCTATATCCTTTCCTCCTCTTTACTCTTGCTCTCACTCTCTGTAACCCCTTGCTAGGGATGAAATGCTTAAAAAAAAAACTCTCCCAAACCCTGTTCCGTCATCCATTTACGTTAGGTAGGTTATGTGTCCTTTTCATCTGTCTCTCTTACCTTCAATTTGTCCAGTAATTATTAAATATTCCAAGCTCTCTTTCCTCATTATAGGCCCTAGAAATTTCAATTGTCTCTTTCTGATGTTACGTATAGGTGTCCTTTTTGTTTCCCTTTGCTCTAAAACTTCGTCGTTCCTAACATATTCTGTCCATGGTATTCTCAGCTTACTTCTGTAGAACTACGTTTCTGTTGTTTTAAGTGTCTTCATCTGTGAAAAGCTTGTCCAACATTCCCTGTTATATAGGAGGATTGATATTACATAATAATTCAGTATTCCCGTTCTTTAAACGTTGCTTACCTTCTGGAAGGCCTCTTTCACTATTCCAAATATATCGTCGTATTCCAATGTTGCACTTTTCGTCTTAAAACATTTAAATTGTTGTACTTGTTTGATGTTTGGTATCTCCAATTTATAATTTGCATATTAGCCCGTTTCCTTTGCTAACGACAATGTATTCAGTCTTTTTATAATTGATGTTTAGTCCTTTCTTCTCGTTTACTTTTACTGCCTTCTGTAAAAGTTCTCGTAGTTTCCTTTCTGCTATCAACACTGTGTCAGGGCGTTTAGCAATCAAATTTATTTTAATTAACGATCTTTTATTGGCTGAACTGTTTTCCTTTGTTTTAACAGAAATAATCACGATGAGGAAACTGGGAAATTAAAATCAATAGAGAAATAAACTCGGTTCTTTTGTTCGTCATGGAGACAATAACTGGGCTTTCAGCTCAGAACGAACTTACTATACAGGGAAATTGCTTGCGGACAATAACTATACAGTTGTTTCCATTACTTTGATTTCTGCAGTAAAAGAAATACAGGAAGCCATGTTCCGGATCTGCGCAGGAAAACAAACTTTTAAAACTGCTGCCGATTCCAGCATCTCGTATGTTCTTCGTAACTGAAGAAACTAAATACCGAATATCCTGCCCGCGGCGACAATATGAAATATTACGGAGCGACGTGTAGCGTGTTCTATAATTCAGAATATATGGTAGTTACGAAAATAATTAAAGGCCAGGTCACAAAAATCACTGATAGCTGAATGTAATATATAACTAATCAGATAATTGGCAAGACGTGCTGAGACAAATGTATAACAAATTAGTGCAAAGAACTGAGAATTCAAAATCAGGTGACAATGCATGCCAACTCCCTGAGTGATAATTAACTCGCTCGACTAGCACTTTGTAAATAAGATCTACCAAAAAGTTCCGGCTCCTAACAACTAGTCGGAAGCAGCAGCCAGCAAACTGACAATCGGGTATCCCCATCATGGAAAGTCACAATCATTGGTTAGTCTGATCATCAAAGAGTTAAGACAGTTAAATCATTGTGACTCTGGTAGGAGAAAGAAAGACTATCGGTAAACTATATGGTCAACATGGAACATGGAATGAACTTCTCGTGATCAATAAACATGGAAGTAGTGCGGAATGGAGGATAGGTGAGCCTATCTACTCCTATTAACCGGTGTTTTTACACTTATAAAACATCCCTATAACTCTAAAAACGCACAGATAACGCATACACCCAATTAAAAAGCGAAAACAAAATCATCTTTGATAATGGCTGAAAGTATAGCTGAAATCGCTCGAAATTATTGAACATTTGGTCAGTTTCTACAAACTCTGTGTCCCAAAAAGATAAAAAAACTTGTCTGAACACAATAAAAATTAAATAAAAAGCTTAATCGCAGTACCTTGTGTGTCGTTTTTAATGAAACATGCACAAATGAAGGATTGCTGCCTAAATACCGTGGAAGTATTTGTAAAAAAGACAGAGCGAGGCGACGTCGATATATATATATATATATATATATATATATATATATATATATATATATATATAAAAGAAAAAGCCAACTCTTAACAATATTATCTATGAACAAAGTCACAATGTTCTGTGTTCGGAAAATAAAACATCTCTGTAACACTAAAAACATACATATAACACACAAACTCAATTAAACTGACAAAAACAAAATAATATTTGATAATGGCTGAAAGTATTGCTGAAATCGCTCGAAATTATTGAACATTTGGTCAGTTTCTACACGCTCTGTGATCCCAAAAAGATTAAAAAAAACTTGTCTGAACACAATAAAAATTAAATCAAAAGCTTAATCGTAGTTCCTTGTCTGTTGTCTTTAATGAAACACACACACACACATATACATATATATATATATATATAAGTGAACATAGAAGTCAACACTCAGAGGCGACAGACTGTTTCATGCTAGACGCAATCGTCAGACCACGAGTGTTGTTTTTTTTCTGGCCACTGACCCGTATATATAAATAGCCGAAATAAAAAAAATCCAACACTCGTGGCCTGACGACTGCGTCTAGCATGAAACAGACTGTCGCCTCTAAGTGTTGACTTCAATGTTCACTTTTAAATTTACTCACGCTCTATCTCTGATATTGAGCACGTTATCCTATAAATATAGCACACCTTAAGACTATATTTCTTCATATATATATATATATATATATATATATATACGAGTGTGAAAGAAAAGGTAATTAAATTTGTTTTATTATATGACAAATAAAGATACAATCAAACATATCGTACATCGAGATATAGTTATACATCACGGGTTGACATCCTTACATAGTCACGACCATTTTTCATGGCAGTGTTCTACACAGTAAGGTGGATATGTATGACCAGCTTCATAACGTTTAGCTACCTGCAGATGTAACCAATCCTTACACCAGTTCTCACTTCATCATCACCACCCTAACGTTTGCCCGTCAGTGCCTCTTTCACTGGACCAAAGATATGGAAGTCTTTTGTAAATGTTTACGGGAGTTTCTCATTCGGTAACAAAGAAGTCGATTACTACTCTTTACTTCTGCTGCACTTCCTGCGAGGTAGCAGCCATTTTCATATCAGATAACTTATTCGTATATCTGATTGGATAATTAAAGATCAAGAGCGTACGTACCTTTACATCTGTATCAATTTTCAAATACTTTCATTGAGAAATGCGCCTCCTCAAAGCCTGCCAGGTGGCCAAACAAAAAAACTAATAAAAGCAAGCAATAAAAAAAAAGAACCATTAGAAAAAACAGTGAAAATGAACCAAAAGAACTAAGAAAGAAAGACCAAACGACAAACACCTACCTAAATAGTAATATAATCGTCGTCATTGTCGTAGGCGCAACTCGTTGCCGACTATTGGGGTGATCATCGATATTTCCTTCTGTGAGAAATGGGTCCTATGTTAGATCTAAAGAGACGACCGCAGCCACTCCATGGTAGGGTAGGAAGGTTCATGGAATGGAGAGCTCTGATATTTCTTTGGGGTCTCTTCGTCTCTTCTATGAGTCTTCTGGTGTTTTCGAAAAGAATGTTGTTTTTTCTTCTCCAACTGGTTCTTTAGTAATATAGTGCTTTATGTCTAAAAGGGCAAGACAGAACAAATAGTCTCCCCAGTTTAATGACCCAGAAAGAGACAAAGTTCGGATCGCTACTTAAGTTTCGCTCTCCCACAATCATGTATGTATATATATATATATATCAAGACATTCATTTCTGTAGTTTACTGCTACCAGCAAGCAGAAATATTTTTTTCTCCTGATGATGGCCATGTTGGGCGAAACTAGTCGAGGAATCTAAATGAAATAATAATAAAAAAAACAAAGAATATTAATCTACAACCCAGTGTGTCTGAAGGTTTCAATTTTTTAAATAATTTTTATCGTTCGAAATATATATATATATATATATATATATATATATATATATATATATATATATATAAGTACTTTTGTTTAGATTTTATTGTTTTTCTTGTGTGCGTTCAAGTGTTTTTCTGTACTTAATGAACGCCAAATTTGTAAAAATTCTGTTCATTCCGGCTGAACTAAAGTAGCTATTTTCAAGGATTTTTTGTTATACTACAACAATAAATAGTGGATAACTGCTACTGTAGGCAGTATAAAAGTTGATGAAGGTAGACGTTATTTCCAAATACGGCCAGTAGTTTGTGGCCGTGTTCATAACTAATGTTATAAAGTGTTAGTTTCTTATTTTTTATAAGGCCTTCCAGCAATTTTCAACCCCCTTTTCTTATTATGCGTCCCAAAAATTTCATCTCTTTTTGATTTTGTCTTTTTAGTTTCCATTTTCCTTAAAACATTCTCGTTGATCACGTTCCGTTAATAGTATTCTCAGCCTCCTTGTGTAGAACCACATTTCCGTTGCCTCAAGTTTCCTGTAAGAAAAGTGTCTCGCATTCACTGCCATTTCAGAGATTCATGTTGCACAGCCGTTCAGTATTCTCTTTTTTATTTCGTTAAACAGCCGGTATAACTGTCCAAAATAAGCAAGGTGTGTGAAAAATACAACAGTAGCAATAATTAATACAACACGCATACACATACGTATACATATCTGAGAGCACACAACCTATTACATATTCAATTCAAGGCACAAAATCCACTCAAGGTAGAGGGTTACAAAATAGGGATTTTGCGGAAACGTACGCAGAGGGAGCAAAGCTTGCATATTATGAGGATATATATATCATAGATAACGACCCTCGACTTGTCAGGTTAAGATTGCAGTAATCAGGAAAGCATCCAGTCCGGAGTCCGTTCCACAATTCAAAAGTTCTGAGGATGTCTGAGTGGAAATCAGGAGAAATCGACTCGGTGTACGTGGCGTGACGGTTCCATAGTGGAACCAAGGAATGTAGTTCTTCTGAATATCTGCCTTGAAAATAACTATACCTTTTTATCAGGCATAACTCTGAGAATCATAGTATGTATAAATACAAACCTCTGCGTTTAATCTGGGCTAACAAGCTATTATCGAGTCCGAAATAGACAGGCCTACCTGGTTATTTAAATCTCAATATTTTTCCAAACACTCCGTTTATTTAATTTTCTAATTTTTTCCAACCGATCCATTTATTCCAACCTGCCTGTTTATTCCAACCTCTTCTCCATCTTTTTTTGTTTTTTTTTTTGTTCCGGAAACAGTTTCAAATGATGTTTTTCATCCTATGCTTTTATTCTAGTTGCCTCTTCTATTCCAGACTTAAGATTAATCTAGCTGTTCACTATTCATGTTTAATCCTCACTGAGTGCCACGCATTTTTGGCCTCATCTCACACTAAACTCAACTTAGTAAATACTAACATTTTCAAGATACAATCTTTCTTACCACATTGATAGCATTCATTTGATCTCGTTCCGAGGCGTGCGGTGGGGTAAACACCAAACCTCTGATTTCGAAAAGTACACTTAGTCCTCTACACAACCGACAGGGACTAAATAACACAGTCATACGCGCAAAACCTGTAAGAGTAGCCTTGCCAAGCAGTCACATTATACGGACCACGCCCTGTGTTCCCGGCATATTTTGACGGCTTTTCTAATTAGCATCAGGCCTTATTTTTATTACGCCCAGACTATGAGCATCAGACATGTTTGATGGGAATCTTAACGAATATGTTGGTGACACACACACTTACATATATATGTATATATATAAATATATAAGGGAATGTAAACATTATCAGTACTGTCTATTGTCCCAAGCGCCACTTCATTAGCCATATTCAAGGGACTTGTTTTTAAGTGTTAATTTCTTTTTATGGTTGTCTTTTTAAGTAGCATTTTTTCCGATGCCTATTTAGTAATAGCGTTTATTCCGGGCCCCGCGAAAGAAACGTGGTTGAAATTCGAGTTGGAGTCCATATATGTAAAAAAAAAAAAAAGAAAAAAAATTAATTTTTTCAAATTATTTTCGTCGTTAAATATGATGAGATTAATACTAGGTGCCAGATGATTTATGTAGAGAGCTTCTCTGACAGCGAGATCTTTTCGGTTACGAGATTTATGAAGGATGATCGTGTTTATATATTTATATATATATATATATATATATATATATATATATATATATATATATATATATATATATATATATCCATCCCTTCCTTTATAATATGCATGTAAGTATACTTACATAAAAGGGTTTGTCTGTATTTTGACACAACCGAATTTTTATCAGAAATTGTCAGTTTCATATGTATGATTAATGTTCACGACTGTATTAAGTGCATTGACAAAGAAGGTTATGTTAAATATAAATATTTGTCGAGTACATAAACATTATAGTTATCAACAGCCAGATTATTTACAAACGAGGGGTGCTGAAAAACATTTGATGAAATTGCCAAACATTAATTTTGTTTTTGTTTTTTTTTTCCAGTATTATTTATTTTTATTTATTTATTTATTTGTAAAGTAAGAACTCCCTGTTAGGAGTGAGAATTTTTCAGCACCCCACTGTGCAAGGACATCCTGCCTTCCAAAACATAACTATCACTCTCAGTGAAGTTGACTCTTTTGATGACGTAATAGAAAAAGATTTTTCTGTAATCGAAAAAGTTCACAAAATCAACGCCATAATATATGAGCAAAAATAAAGACAGTATGCTGTCGACAGGGGCTCGTGAAGTACTGAGATAAATATCGACGCCAGAATGCATTTGCAATATCTTTAATATGCACTTCTGTTATTAACCACAGCTTACTGGCTTGCCTTGTCACCAAGTCTATCAATTCGTTTTCTACGGCTTATCAACCCTTTGCGGTTTATTTAAAGCCAGAAACAGACGACCTGGAAAAGGGCAAAACTATTAATGGACAGTATTATGCATCAGAATTGAGACATCTGAAAGAAGCAATCAAGTCGAAACTCAGAATAAACTTGAGAGTAGTTGTACTCTTGCTCCAGGATAACAAGTCCGTTCGCGCTTCCCAATTTGCAGTAGCTGTAACAGCCAACTGTGGCTTTGTATTGCTTCCCCATCCCTCCTTACACTCCAGACTTAGTTCCATCTGACTTCCTCCCTAAACTCAAATCCCACCTGCGTGGTCGCGATTTTGAAAACAATGATGAGATCCTGTGTGTTATGGAGGAATATTTGCAGGACCAGGATGTCACCGCCTTCCGTGATGAGGTTCCAATGCTTAAGCATCGTTGAACAAAATGTATCCACATCAAGGCGAGGGTGGGGGGGACTATATTGAAAAATAGTGAAAAACTGTCTTGTTTCTCCAACGCATTCTGGGTGAGGCTTAGAATATTTTAAACGACCAGTATTTCGCATCCTGTTTTCAAAACAGACAAGCCTTGCGCAGTTGTAAGATTGGCGCAACATAATCTTCTTCTCCCTTTTTATATCAAGATTAGTATATATTGGGTTGGTTTAAAAGTTTGGTTTTTAACTAGATTTTCTACTTAATAAGCGATAGAAATTTTTTTGTCCAACCCAATAAATATGTATGAATTAACAGTGGTAATGAATGAGAAATCGGAGAGCCGGTTTCGAATTCCAGCCGAATTCCAGTTGAATTCATTTACGCGTAAATACCTTTGGAAATGGTATGACTCCATCTTTTCTATCTCTTCCACCCCCAACAAGCTATAGGCTGAATAGCAGGAGAGACTGGATTGTATAGCCCTGGTTGGCAACCTGCCTACCGCAGAAAGAAACGGCAACCTACCGCGGCAAAATTTTCTACCTAATCGTCATGAATCGAAAGAGACCCGATCGCTAAAATGTGCATCGCGTATGGTGCTTAACCGACTGAGTGAATGTTACGATTTCTATGTCTTTGTGGCCATATCTATGCATATGTGCGTGGACAAAACGTTAGAAACTTAGTGTTCTGCCCATATGATCCAGGTTCGTATTTCACCATAGTCGAGGAGTTTTTGATAATATCGTCCATAAATGCCGATCGAAGAGTGCGGCCATATTGAGTGACAATCGCACCACGAGTTGATCCAAATTGTACAGACGGAAGTGTTCGAAAGCTGTCGATCGTTATGCTCATCGATAGATAAATAGATTGCTTTGGTTGTTAATTTGGGATGGTGACTCGATAAAAAAAAAACAACAAAAAAAAAAACACCTATCCCCCCCACTCCAACAGCGTTTCGGGAGGATCCTGTCGGCCTGATTAAAAAAAAACAACTTAAATCATGTTAAAACACGCAATCGACCACGGGCGGAGATCGCGTTATCTTTTTATGTAAATGCATAGCAGGCTTCGTCTTTGGCAGAAGTCACTTCATTCTCTTTCCGTGGCCAGCGTTCATATAAAAAGACTATTTTTACGAAATCTACATGCGGACTATTATCCTCATCTTTTTTGCTCAGTTATTGCTCGTCCTATTTCCACTAAGTACAAGTACACACTATTGACTATTGTCATTATCTTTCTTTTTGTTATCACAACGTTTCAACCGCTGTGCCATCTACACTTCATCAGATGCATATCGATCCCGGGTAACCTACAGAGAATTCCTAACTGAAGCCTTTATTAAATCTACAGAGACAGAATATTCTCGTTCCACTGGCCATGTCTAGGGATATTTGGTCTAGTTCTTATTTTTATGACTGCTCGCTTATTGCTCAGCCTGTTTCCATTGAGTTCAATCAAGTACACACTGTCCGATCCTGGGATTGAACTTGCAATTACTATATCACCAAACAACAACAAAGATGAGGACAATAGTTTGCGTGTAAATAGTGTAAATTATGATAACTCCTCATCCCAGAAATTCAAAGAGAAATAAATGTTGTCTTTCTAGGCAAGGCATACCTACTTGGATGCCTGGTGTGATGTTATCTTTCGACTCCAACTTACAAATATTTGGCCTTGTTTCATAATCAGCGAAGTAAATATCAACATCTAGGAGGAATTTATTTCATTAAACGACGGCTTCTCTTTTCATCCCTGATTCGTATCGGACGGCGAACTGTGATAATTACTTCACAGGGCTTTGCACATATGATACGTTATGATGTCACAATAGCGTCACCATGACGTCATACTTGTTCCGCTCGGGAAAAGGTTGACTGATTTAATGGTTTCAAAAGGAATTTTATATTACTTTATCACTGTTCTGCAACAGATGAATGTGTAAAACGTCTGTCCTAACATTACTACTTGAAATAAAAAGAAGACAATATCAATTTCAACAAGATAGAAAGAAATAATATAATATATCTTTCTCTCTCTCTCTCTCGCCCTATATATATATATATATATATATATATACAGAAAAATTAATTAACTGTAATTGTTCATATCAATTCTTGCTATTATTTCCCCGATTTCGAAGTTTCTTGGAAGTATCCATTTTTCAAGGGGTCTGTTATTTGAATAAATTTATTACCAATTTGATCGCGTCTTTTTTAAATCCGTTGTGTATATTATATTTTTAATATTGAGAACTATATGAAAATATCTACTTTACTTTTGAACTATTATATTCTTAAATAATAATTCTTATATATATATATATATATATATATATATATATATATATATATATATATATATATATATATATATATATATAAAAGACAGAAACAGCAAACGTTTTTGGTTGTAATGTAGATTTTTTTTTAAATATGTATTATGCCTTATTTTCTATAATTTTGCAACACGTGTTTCGGGTCTCGCGATCTTCTTCAGGCAAAGAATTGATATTTCCACATATTATTAAAATGAATTGATTTTCTTTATATTTATCGATGTTAAACATTCTCGTTATTAAACATTCTCTTTTTTGTGTGGTAGTGACACAAATGTCTTTCTTGAACTGTTCAAAACGCCATAAAGAGGCAAAAAACTGCACTCGGATCCACAATTACTTCCACCCATCAGCCTCTAGAATAATTCGAAGCATGACCGTTACCTCTCACCAAAATAACCATTAGAACATTACAATAGACTACCTACAATGCATCACTGACCTATATATGTAAATAGCCAAGCAAAAGCACAACGCATATGGCCTGACGATTGCGTATATGCATAAAACAGACGGTCGCTGATGGATGTTGACTTCAATGTCCACTTATATATATATATATATATATATATATATTGTGTGTGTGTATATATATATATATATATATATATATATATATATATATATATATATTGTACATATACATATATATATATATATATATATATATATATATATATATATATATATATATATATATATATATATATATCAAATATGTGGCGCAGACGAGAAAAATTAAATGCGAATCGAAAAAAAAACATATTTCGATTCGCGGTTAATTTTTTCGTCTCGGATGCTACCTAGATTTTACTAAAAATAAAATAATTTCCATGCTTGAGGATGACTGAATTTACAGTTGAAAGTACTTGCGTATTAAAAAAAGACTTATACAGCTTATATTTATTAAAAACAAGGATCATAACATTCATCGAGTGATTTGTAGGTTAATGCAACTTTAAAATTTTGTTTGCGAAAGGATTTCGCCATTTTATATCATTAACTTTACTAATCTACTTTTTGTATGAATGATTCATTGTAATATATATATATATATATATATATATATATATATATATATATATATATATATATACATGTGAAATAAAAACGAATATGATGTCTGGAGGATGTCTACGATTCTAAATTTGTGGGTCATGACTCCTTACTTAACTTCCGTTTCTCCCTTTACTTTGAACTTAACGTCAGCCATTTTGATTGGCGATCTGAATATAAACAAAACAAATCCTGCTGCTACCTCCTCTCTTCTTTCTTACTCTTTTTCCTTATTCTTTCTTTTCTCGCTAAATGAGAGTATATCTTTTGTCTTTCTTTTTTACTGTTTTTTCTTTTCTTCCTTTTCTCGTGAAAAGAGGTTGTATATTGTTTAAATCTCAATAAATTGTCTACTAACCAGTTATTTACTAACGCCTGATGCGATGCGTTAATACACATCGAGACATGGTTGCGTTTGTGTAGCGTTATTTACATGTTTGTTTTAATGTAATATCCTAAAATAATGTATATGTATGTATGTGTCTGTGTGTGTATGTGTATTATACAAAGCGTCACTCGAAGTAGAGGGTTACTCAAAGAGATTTTTTTAAGCGGTAAGAGTAAGGGACATGGTTAAGGTTGTAGTGGTTCGGAAAGCATCATTTTGGAAGTTGTTTTCACAAAGTAGTGATTTGTGTGAAAGAAGCTGTTCGAGTGGAACTTACTTCTCACTGATGGAATATGAAGGGAATGTGCGTTGTTCGTCTTGGTGTGAGCTGTGGTGGATACATTTGATGGAACTAGCTCCTCTGAACATTTTCCGTGGAAATAGCGATAGTGTAATGAACAATCTGTAGG
>OZ038482.1:109112329-109129829 GCA_964036315.1 Acanthosepion esculentum | reverse complement strand
CGTTATGAAAGTCAATGTTTTAATAAAACAACTGGTAATTACTATATAACCGATATTGGTAACAAATACATGATATATTTAATTTCATATGAAAAAAATTAATGTGCTTTTTAGCTAATAATTTTTTTTTTCTTAGAAATATTAGCAATAATTTATTTGATGGTGGCTTCTTAATTACAATGTACAAATTGTTTAAAATTAGCTGTTTATAATAAAAACGTGCTCAATATCAGAGATAGAAAACTTGCGAATATAGACACTGTAGATATAAGAATCAGCACTGCCTGCCAACTGTGCCTGAAAATTGTTCGCTGCGTGAAACTGGAGTGTAGATTCTTTTGTACAATCTCTCTGTCACTTTCTCTCTGTCTCTCTCTCGCTTATACATATATATATATATATATATATATATATATATATATATATATATATATATATATATATATATATTGAATTGGACATAGTCCGACAATTTATTTAAAGATATTTATATAATATGTTGTATCTATAAAAAGAACATTAAACATATTATATAAATGTCTTTAAATATATATATATATGTGTGTGTGTGTGTGTGTGTGTGTGTGTGTGTGTGTGTGTGTGTGTGTGTAAATATAAAAGTGAATATTATAAACAGAGCATTTACTTGAATACTTGTATCTATAAAAAGAATGTTAAACATAAAAATGTCTTTAAATAATTGTCGGGCTCTGTCCATTTCATAATGTGTGACGTCATTTGTTTACATTTGATACGCCATGAGCAGTTATGAATGTACGTGAGAGATTCATGGAAGATTGAAGTTTATAAGCAGTAAATTCGACCCTGCCAACCGAACGATCCTCAGTGGCCGAATCGGTTAAGGCACATTAGTCTACTTGACGGTTCCGTATAGGATACAGGTTCGAATCCTGTCGGAGGATGAATATTTTCTATGAAAATTCAGGCCGGTAAATGTTATATAATACTGTTTATTATAAACAGAGCATTTACTTGAATACTTGTATCTATAAAAAGGAAGTTAAACATAAAAATGTCTTTAAATAAATATATATGTATATAACAATCAGTGTATATATTTATATATATCGAGAGAGAGGGTGCGATAGGTAAATTATCGCCATTTTATATTTTAATTTCGCGCATGCGCGTTGTTGGTGATTTTTCGACTGCACAGTATAGTAGGGTCAGCTGGGCACTATCTGTGAGAAGCATGAAACAAATTCGAACATTTCAAAGTGTTCGGGTGTCAATCTGAGGACAGTGCCGAGGATTTGGAAAAAGTTAGCTGAGTCTAATGGTGATTACGAAGGTGTTTGAAGTAATCAGTAGTGATGGCGAAGTTATGTCTCCATTTTTCTTCCAACAAGACACCAGACTCAACACGGAGACCTCCATCAAGTGCCTTCAGTAAGTAGTGCTGACCTGTGTCAAAAGGGTGACTGTTGGAAGACCCTATGTCTGGCTGCAGAACTCTGCACCAAACCACACAAGCAGGAGAGCCCAGGCATGGTTGTCAGACAATTTCTGCGGCCACATCACCTCTTACATCTGGCCACCTAACTCACCAGACTTGCATCCCCCTTGATTATTATGTGTGAAAACCAGCAAATGAGACCAGCAAAACTCCTTGTAACACCAAAGATGAGCTGACGGCAAGGAGCATTCACCAAATTAAACAAGGACACCTCCCAGAAGAATTGTAGGAGATTCCGATCGTCCGGAGGCTATGGTTGAAATCAATGGCGATTTTATTTAAATATAAAATTTGTCACTTAGCTGATTGATGTTATCTTCAGCACCCCGACTCTAGCATTTAGTAGACGGACCCTCCAGCAATCGCTCTAAACATTATATATATATATATATATATATATGTGTGTGTGTGTGTGTGTGTGTGTGTGTGTGTGTGCGTGTGTGTATTTAGGCAGCAATCCTTTTTACTATGAACATGGACACAATATCTTGACCGTGTTTTGAAAAATGAAAACATATAAATACATATTTAATACATACAAACTATTTCTTATTTAACAGTTAAAATATTTCATCCTTGAAAATGGCCGAAAGCGCTCGGATTAAAAGAACATTCGGACAGTTTTTATATAATTTTTGAAAAAAATTATCATTAGATCGCATGTGAAATTATATAAAAAAACTAAAAAAACGTATTCAGTGAAATTTTGTCAATGAAGCATGACCCAATGCACATGTTAGTACTTCGTATGTGCATTCCACGAAGTCGTTCCTTGCAGACTGACCACAGATTCTCGATTAGATTTAAATCTGGAGAGTTTCCGAGCCAATCTATAGCACTTTGATTTGCTCACTGATAAGGCTTTCCGGTGTGTTCGTGCAGTGTTTCCTACGCTTCCTTGGAGTAACGTCCATCACAGACAATGTCCGTAGGACAATTAATCGACAGTCGAGACAATACTGTCTGGGTGTGATGAAAATCTGATGCAATCACGGATGACGCAATATTTCAAGGCCAAACAAATTTCATCATACACCCCGAAAACAGATTCATATTACCGCGCACCCTTGCAATCTGAGGAAAAATAGAACTCGATTACACCCTGTCACTCCAGTGGATCTAAAACTGACCGTATGGTGAAAGGAAGGAAACTAAAGCGGTTGTTTCAATTAATTTGCACAAGTGTGTGTATATATATATATATATATATATATATATATATATATATATATATATATATATATATAATTGTCATCCACAGAGAGACTGTTTCGCTGAATCACAGCTCATCAGTGTGGCTAGACGTCCGGTTGCCTCTAGCTAGGATAGAAACCCGACTGAATTGGCGTCAGTCGGAAATTCTACCACTAAGCCGTCGGCGCACGGCAGGGATGAAGTTGAATTTTAGCGTATTTATTTTTAGATTTAGATAAACACATAGTGACTAACAGTGACTCAATTCTGCCGAAGAGTCATGCTATATTAGCTTTAATAGTCACTGTTTACAAACCCACGCTTCCTTCCCACAGAGCTCAACCGAAATTAATTTTCTGGAGCCAATATTATTGTCATCCACAGACAAGGAAAATTTATCTAGGCTCACGCGTTTCGATCTTTGAGGGACTTTATGAAGGCAAATGTAAGGATTTTTTTCGTGACTAGCATTTATACACGAGAACATTTAAGATCGGTTTTCCTTTTATTTTTATTTATATTGTCCGTTTCCAAGCACACTCTATATGAATTTTTCACACACACACACATATATAAACTATATATATATAGATATATATGTATGTGTGTGTGGGGTATAGTTTTTATATTTATTTCTTAATTTTAGATATAGGTTTATTATATTTTGTAAAAAGTAAAATAATCTTATGTAAATTTATTGCGTGACGTGAAGTGGAAATTACGGAAATGCCGAAGAAAGGCCACAGATGAATGAAAAGAGAAACTTAAAATTTATTCAAGTTCAGGACAACAAAAATTGAGTTAAGGAACGTTATAAAAAGAGATTTGCGCAAAATTAGAAAAGGTAACAGACAAGAAAAGTGGATTTACCAAGCGAGAAAATATTGTAAGAAGCTAGTGTTGGAAATGTAGAAAGAGACAGAAACAAACAAAAAGTCGCTAACCATTACACAACGTGTATGCCAATTGTGTCAGTCTCGCTTATAGAAATTAATATCTACGTTGTTCATAATATTTCTCTCTTTTAATCGATTTTCCATTTTTCTTTCTTTGTCTCAGCTTTTACTTTTCTTTCTCTCATTTTTCTTTTTCTCTCTCTTTCTTCTCTTTCTTTTCTTTTTCTTTCTTGCCTTTCTTTTCTTTCTCTTCATTTTTTCTTTTTCTCTCTTCTCTTTCTCTTTCTTTTCTTTCTCTTCATTTTTTCTTTTTCTCTCTTCTCTTTCTCTTTCTTTTCTTTCTCTTTCTTCTCTTTCACTTTATTTCCTTTCTCTTTCTTGCCTTTCTTTTCTTCCTCTTTCTTTTTCTTTTTCTCTCTCTTTCTTCTCTTTCGCTTTATTTCCTTTCTCTTTCTTGCCTTTCTTTTCTTCGTCTTTCTTTTTCTTTTTCTCTCTCTTTCTTCTCTTTCTCTTTATTTCCTTTCTCTTTCTTGCCTTTCTTTTCTTCCTCTTTCTTTTTCTTTTTCTCTCTCTTTCTTCTCTTTCTCTTTATTTCCTTTCTCTTTCTTGCCTTTCTTTTCTTCGTCTTTCTTTTTCTTTTTCTCTCTCTTTCTTCTCTTTCGCTTTATTTCCTTTCTCTTTCTTGCCTTTCTTTTCTTCCTCTTTCTTTTTCTTTTTCTCTCTCTTTCTTCTCTTTCTCTTTATTTCCTTTCTCTTTCTTGCCTTTCTTTTCTTCCTCTTTCTTTTTCTTTTTCTCTCTCTTTCTTCTCTTTCTCTTTATTTCCTTTCTCTTTCTTGCCTTTCTTTTCTTCGTCTTTCTTTTTCTTTTTCTCTCTCTTTCTTCTCTTTCTCTTTATTTCCTTTCTCTTTCTTGCCTTTCTTTTCTTCGTCTTTCTTTTTCTTTTTCTCTCTCTTTCTTCTCTTTCTCTTTATTTCCTTTCTCTTTCTTGCCTTTCTTTATTCCTCTTTATTTTTATTTTTCTCTCTCTTTCTTCTCTTTCTCTTTATTTCCTTTCTCTTTCTTGCCTTTCTTTTCTTCGTCTTTCTTTTTCTTTTTCTCTCTCTTTCTTCTCTTTCTCTTTATTTCCTTTCTCTTTCTTGCCTTTCTTTTCTTCCTCTTTATTTTTCTTTTTCTCTCTCTTTCTTCTCTTTCTCTTTATTTCCTTTCTCTTTCTTGCCTTTCTTTTCTTCGTCTTTCTTTTTCTTTTTCTCTCTCTTTCTTCTCTTTCTCTTTATTTCCTTTCTCTTTCTTGCCTTTCTTTTCTTCCTCTTTCTTTTTCTTTTTCTCTCTCTTTCTTCTCTTTCTCTTTATTTCCTTTCTCTTTCTTGCCTTTCTTTTCTTCCTCTTTCTTTTTCTTTTTCTCTCTCTTTCTTCTCTTTCTCTTTATTTCCTTTCTCTTTCTTGCCTTTCTTTTCTTCGTCTTTCTTTTTCTTTTTCTCTCTCTTTCTTCTCTTTCTCTTTATTTCCTTTCTCTTTCTTGCCTTTCTTTTCTTCGTCTTTCTTTTTCTTTTTCTCTCTCTTTCTTCTCTTTCTCTTTATTTCCTTTCTCTTTCTTGCCTTTCTTTTCTTCCTCTTTCTTTTTCTTTTTCTCTCTCTTTCTCTTTATTTCCTTTCTCTTTCTTGCCTTTCTTTTCTTCGTCTTTCTTTTTCTTTTTCTCTCTCTTTCTTCTCTTTCTCTTTATTTCCTTTCTCTTTCTTGCCTTTCTTTTCTTCCTCTTTATTTTTCTTTTTCTCTCTCTTTCTTCTCTTTCTCTTTATTTCCTTTCTCTTTCTTGCCTTTCTTTTCTTCGTCTTTCTTTTTCTTTTTCTCTCTCTTTCTTCTCTTTCTCATTATTTCCTTTCTCTTTCTTGCCTTTCTTTTCTTCGTCTTTCTTTTTCTTTTTCTCTCTCTTTCTTCTCTTTCTCTTTATTTCCTTTCTCTTTCTTGCCTTTCTTTTCTTCCTCTTTCTTTTTCTTTTTCTCTCTCTTTCTTCTCTTTCTCTTTATTTCCTTTCTCTTTCTTGCCTTTCTTTTCTTCGTCTTTCTTTTTCTTTTTCTCTCTCTTTCTTCTCTTTCTCTTTATTTCCTTTCTCTTTCTTGCCTTTCTTTTCTTCGTCTTTCTTTTTCTTTTTCTCTCTCTTTCTTCTCTTTCTCTTTATTTCCTTTCTCTTTCTTGCCTTTCTTTTCTTCCTCTTTCTTTTTCTTTTTCTCTCTCTTTCTTCTCTTTCTCTTTATTTCCTTTCTCTTTCTTGCCTTTCTTTTCTTCGTCTTTCTTTTTCTTTTTCTCTCTCTTTCTTCTCTTTCTCTTTATTTCCTTTCTCTTTCTTGCCTTTCTTTTCTTCCTCTTTCTTTTTCTTTTTCTCTCTCTTTCTTCTCTTTCTCTTTATTTCCTTTCTCTTTCTTGCCTTTCTTTTCTTCCTCTTTCTTTTTCTTTTTCTCTCTCTTTCTTCTCTTTCTCTTTATTTCCTTTCTCTTTCTTGCCTTTCTTTTCTTCGTCTTTCTTTTTCTTTTTCTCTCTCTTTCTTCTCTTTCTCTTTATTTCCTTTCTCTTTCTTGCCTTTCTTTTCTTCGTCTTTCTTTTTCTTTTTCTCTCTCTTTCTTCTCTTTCTCTTTATTTCCTTTCTCTTTCTTGCCTTTCTTTTCTTCCTCTTTATTTTTCTTTTTCTCTCTCTTTCTTCTCTTTCTCTTTATTTCCTTTCTCTTTCTTGCCTTTCTTTTCTTCGTCTTTCTTTTTCTTTTTCTCTCTCTTTCTTCTCTTTCTCTTTATTTCCTTTCTCTTTCTTGCCTTTCTTTTCTTCCTCTTTATTTTTCTTTTTCTCTCTCTTTCTTCTCTTTCTCTTTATTTCCTTTCTCTTTCTTGCCTTTCTTTTCTTCGTCTTTCTTTTTCTTTTTCTCTCTCTTTCTTCTCTTTCTCTTTATTTCCTTTCTCTTTCTTGCCTTTCTTTTCTTCCTCTTTATTTTTCTTTTTCTCTCTCTTTCTTCTCTTTCTCTTTATTTCCTTTCTCTTTCTTGCCTTTCTTTTCTTCCTCTTTCTTTTTCTTTTTCTCTCTCTTTCTTCTCTTTCTCTTTATTTCCTTTCTCTTTCTTGCCTTTCTTTTCTTCGTCTTTCTTTTTCTTTTTCTCTCTCTTTCTTCTCTTTCTCTTTATTTCCTTTCTCTTTCTTGCCTTTCTTTTCTTCGTCTTTCTTTTTCTTTTTCTCTCTCTTTCTTCTCTTTCTCTTTATTTCCTTTCTCTTTCTTGCCTTTCTTTTCTTCGTCTTTCTTTTTCTTTGTCTCTCTCTTTCTTCTCTTTCTCTTTATTTCCTTTCTCTTTCTTGCCTTTCTTTTCTTCCTCTTTATTTTTCTTTTTCTCTCTCTTTCTTCTCTTTCACTTTATTTCCTTTCTCTTTCTTGCCTTTCTTTTCTTCCTCTTTCTTTTTCTTTTTCTCTCTCTTTCTTCTCTTTCTCTTTATTTCCTTTCTCTTTCTTGCCTTTCTTTTCTTCCTCTTTCTTTTTCTTTTTCTCTCTCTTTCTTCTCTTTCTCTTTATTTCCTTTCTTTTCTTCCTCTTTCTTTTTCTTTTTCTCTCTCTTTCTTCTCTTTCTCTTTATTTCCTTTCTCTTTCTTGCCTTTCTTTTCTTCGTCTTTCTTTTTCTTTTTCTCTCTCTTTCTTCTCTTTCTCTTTATTTCCTTTCTCTTTCTTGCCTTTCTTTTCTTCGTCTTTCTTTTTCTTTTTCTCTCTCTTTCTTCTCTTTCTCTTTATTTCCTTTCTCTTTCTTGCCTTTCTTTTCTTCGTCTTTCTTTTTCTTTGTCTCTCTCTTTCTTCTCTTTCTCTTTCTTTTCTTTCTCTTTCTTGCCTTTCTTTTCTTTCTCTTCCTTTTTTTACTTTTTTAACTTCTTCATTTACTTATCATTGTTATTCTTATTTCTTTTTATTTCATTTTTAATTTTTTCATTTCTTCATTTAATTTTCTTCGTTTTCTTTTGTCTCGTTTTCTTTTTTCATTTCTTCACTCATTTACTTATTTTTACCTTTTCTTTTTCTTTCATTTATAAAGTTTTTATATGTTTTTTTTTCATTTCTTCATTCCTTTTCTCATTTTATCTTTTTCTTTTTTTCTTTTTCTTTCATTTTTTTTTACTTTTTCAATTATCATTTTCATTTCTTTATTCATTTATCAATTTTTTTCTGTCAATTTTTACAATCAAAAATTTTTTCAACTTTTTCATTCTTTTACTTATTGCCTTATTTTTTCCTTCCTGCTTCACGCTAGTTTATCTTCTTTCATTCTTCTTCTCACTCTCTCTCTCTTCCTCTCTCTCTCTCTCTCTGTCTTTCACTAAATTTTTCTAATTCAATTGCTTCTTTTCTCTCTTTTTTTCTCCGACATCTCTTTCTTTTATTTTTACTCTTCTCTTTATTTTGTTTTGTTTTTGTTTTTTGTTTTTTTGTTTGTTTGTTTTTTTTACTTTCTTCATATTAACGAAGTTTATCTTACTAGGAGGCACGGTGGAGCAATAGATAGCGGCTCGGATTGAGAATTCAGACGTGTGTTCGAATTTCGGTCAGATCCATTATATTCACTTGGGAAAGGTATGAATCCTCCCCTCATCTATAGGTAAATAGCAGGACAGACTTGATTCTATAGCATTGGGTGTCTAGGAGAAAGTAAATCTGAATTCAAACTGTATATAGTTATGGCGTAGAACATACTATACAGCTAAAGAAAAGATCGTTCGCTGATCCCGACTACGATCGAACGATGATCTTACTATACCAAAAGGCTTGACGACAGAGAAGCTTCTAAGGAGAACCTGCCTTAAAATCAGAAGTCGAAGTCTTTGCTTTAAAACCGACTTCTTACACTTGGGTGAAGAATGTAAATGCACACTTGACAACTTGTAACAGATAAAATATTCCACCTCGAGACTATTACCATATTTCTTTTGATTAAATTGCATTTCATAACATTCATCTGCTTAGTTAGCGTTAAAATAACAGTTTAATCCGTTGACTGAGAATAAATAAGAGATAATTAATATTTTTGAATTATTTTATTTCCACAATTGGCTATAATATCTTTTGCATAAGTCTTCGAATCCCAGTGAATAAATCAATTTGGCAATAAATTAAAATCTTTTAAAAATAGCAGCTAAATCCCATCCATTGTAATGTATGTTGAAACTCCGACTTATAAGATATGTTCTAAGATATGTTCTCTTCAGAAAGCTTTAATTAACCTATTTAATCTATTTAATAAATCAAACCTTTTTTTTTTACACAAGGAAATCCTTGGAGTACTTAGAGACCATGAAAAAGACATTGGTTTGGGCTTATCAATCCGTGGAGGGATATAAGAAAATATTCAAGCAGTTTGTCATGCCCTGTCACATTGTCGTCTTTTTTGTTTATAAATGGAAGGAAATTACTACCGTATAAAAATGTACAAGATCGAGTTATAAAAGGGAGATTACAATACGGGGAGGGGACAAAAAATCGAGTGAAAAGGATATCCACAAAAGTTTTAGAATCTGATGGAACAGGTGTAGACGTTTCTCCAAATTTTTATAGATTTCAAACGACAAAGATTTCACAAATGGATTAAACAAAAAAAAAAAACTTTTAAAGAAAACACAAAAATGATTTGCTTTTTAATGCTTTTGGATCAGTCGAATAATTAAAAGAATTTAATCAAACGAAACGGAAACGGAAATGGGCCACACACTCCGCAAGCCTGCTTCTAATGTCACCAGACAGGCCGTTGACTGGAATCCACAAGGGAAGCAAAAAGTTGGTCGACCGAAACAGACTTGGCGGAGAAGTGTTGACGCGGAGGTGAAGGCATCCGGCACGACTTGAACCGAGCTAAAGAGGATCGCCCGGAACCGCGTCTGTTGGAGAGGTTTTGTTGCGGACCTGTGTTCCCCAAGGAATCAAGAGGCATAATAAAATATAATAAAATCAGAACAACAATTGAAGTTTTAGGCCCTCGCCAGCATCATTACGTTTGGAGAGAAAAAAAGGGCAGCACATAATGTAAAATATGGTAATATTAATAGAAATAGCCATTTCCTTACAAGGAAACATTCGGTATTCATTGCTACTGTCGGTTAAATTTAGAAAACCTTTCTCTTTAGACAATTTTTAAGAAAACAGCTTTCCAAAGTACTCACTTCATAGTACTAATGGGGGTTCCTACCTAAGCTTTTGCTTGAAGTAGTGTGGGATATCAACATCTGATATCATTATTTTCTCTTTGTGTTAAATCATCTCTTAAAGAGTTAAAGATCTCAAGTGACGTAGTTTCTTATTTAGTACAGTTCTCTCAGTAAGTCTATAGCTCCAGTCGGAGGAAATATGGTCCTTGCTAAGAGCTACAGAATTCATTCTAAAAACACAATCCTAACAGTAAAGCATGATGGTGAACGTATCATTTTATGAGCTTGCTTTAGCACAAAAGGTTCAGAAAATGGTTTTGCCAAAACATCACTCAGTTATTTCTAAAAAAAACCCCAATAATAACAGTTCAGCATTATAGATAGTAGGAGGTTCATCTTCCGGCAAGACAACGACCCAAAACAATAATTCGAAAACCATATCATAGTTTTTCAAATAATAAAATAAGAGTAAATGCAATTCACGTCTCAATCACCTGACATTAATCCAAGCATTTGTGAAATTTTCTACTCACTACTCATTTTATTTCCGTCTCACTAACACCTTGCGTCTTAGTGACATTGTCGCCTTGATTGGTTTGAAATGATTAAAAAAACTAAAGCAGTGTAAATTTACAGACCAGTAGACGTACTATTTAAAAAACAGAGTTATCTACACAAGTTCATTTATCTACTGAATAAAAACGTTTGAAGTGATGAGAAATAATGTCGGATTAGAAATAAAATCCGTTAACCAGTCAGAAATTTATATATTAGATAATGCTGAAAAATCCTCGGCCCAGTCTAAGTCTACTTATCAAAATCTGACCAAAATGACAATATTTCAGATGTTTTTTAAACGCCTTTTTGAGCAGGAAGTCGGTTTGGTCGACGGGTTTCATCACTCCTTTTCATCACACTTCCACCATATATATATATATATATATATATATATATATATATATATATATATATATATATATATATATATATATATATATATATATATATATATATATATGAGATAACGATATATATATTTTTATATAACAATATTGGGGAAAATGTATGACAAAGTGAATACTAAATTTTTTGTGTTGGTGCGACTACACAAGCGCATGAACGCGGGATGCCTGGAATTTATACGATTGTCACAAAAAATACGACGGAGAAACCTCAAAGAATCTAAATAAAAGATTATGTAAACACAAAATAGACATTTTAAAAACAATAAATCAAATTGTCTATTGTAACAAAACTGAAAAAAAAATTTTGACATAAAATCTGCTACCCTGATCAAAGGTGAAAACAGTTCATTACGGCGAAAATGTCTAGAGTGTACATTGGTCGCAACATCATCCACAGTTGTTTGATTTTTTACGTCCGAGCTGTCAATATGTCACCATTCCTGGTAGAATTTTTATTATCACAGTGTGGGATATCTACTAATAGTGATGGGAACAAAAAAAAAAGAGAATCTAAATGAAATCGGCTAGATTAAAAAAAAATTTAAATTCCCAGCATCCCTCGTTCGTGCGCTTGTATTGTTATACCAGCATAACAAATTTAGCCCGATGAAACCCTAAAGGTTAACTTGTGACGCGTTTCATCCTTAAGGACTTCATCAAGCTAAATTTGTTATGTTGGTACGACACAGCCAGACACAATTTACCTCGTCCAGTGTTATATAAACAGCTGAGTGGCCAGGGGTCAGATATATTTTTGTATTTGTATCTCATTGATACGAGAATAAAGTAATTGAGAATTATTACTGCCATTGTTGTTGTGGTTATTTTACATGGCGCTGTGAACAGGATCTCATACATACGTGGAACTATCTTAACAAAATATGACATGGCATCTGAACCAGGCGGAACCGTCGATTGGGTTGCTTAACTCATGCAACAAATGATAGAATGGGAAACTATTGTGCTTCGGAGGGACGGAACCCCTAACTCGACGCAAACGTCCAACACAAAAAAAATAGATCGTACTGTCATTGAACCCAACGCAACAGACAACGACTGGGCGTTACTCCTTGACGCTTGGACTCGGTATAAGGAGATGTGTAAACTTATCGACCCAGTCGAAATACGGGACGAATTGAGATCAACATGCTCGCCCGAAATCAACAAGCCCCTTTTCGACCTTATAGGGGCTGAAACCTTAAATTCGGCTACGGAGGAAAGGCATTTGCCATTGTTATATACCGCACCTATGAACACTAATAGGTATGTCCCAATCTTCATAAATACGTTGGACACTATTGTAAGTGGGAGTAATATGTTGTCTAAGTAGTCCACCACTAGCAGTGGTTTACCTACTTCACGCCGCTGGTGAGTATTGTATTTTGTTGATTCTATAAAGTTTACCATTTTATTTCCAATGTCCGTTTTGGTTATTCCTCATTCAGCAATCTTTTCTAGGTTACAACAGTCACGCATCCGATTCGTTGCGATAATGGGCTTGCACACGGAAGTTCACCGGCAGACCTTTCATTCCACACGTCAGGCGGAAGTTGAGTCAATCATTTCAAGACAAATTTTACTCGTTCACAGTTGATGGTCCCAACACAGAAAGCTGCGATCAGCGAGTCAACTTTTCGTGCGATATGATAACTGGGCAGATGATTGCGGGACTCTCCAACAAGGAACACCAGAGTCGAGTTTTGGCCAAGGCTGCACACTCAAGCAAAAGTTCGACCGAGTCGTCAGCTTGGAAACGGTAGACAAGTAAACTGCACGTTTACTAAATGATGTTAGCCCGTCAATCTCGAAGAACTAAGGTACCCGCTACTTCGCTGAATAATGACCCTTGTGCGGATTGCGGGAAGACAGCCCACCTAGGTGTATCAAGTAGTGAGAGAGATTCCCCAGCAGCTAAACTGGTATGTCATTATTGCTGAATTAGATGTCACGTAAAAAAGGTATGCTAAAAATCTACTAAAATAAGAATTAGAATCACGAACAGATCAACAATGTTCGGGATAGGGCATGATTCATCAACTTTCTCAAACAGTAGTCTGAAAGTTCCCCCAGCCGCGCCACCCGTTATGCTGAAAGATCAAAGCTGAGCCATACAACCGACTTGATACCGCCCAGTGCTGTGCTTCATCTTGCGTGAAATGGAAATCTTTTTGTAGGAGGTGTATCCCCGATCCACCGCCATCACTGACAATCAAACCCACGCTTCATTTGGATGCACCCAGACTAGTTCAATTAGCCACAGTAGTCATTACATACTCGTGTTCGCTGATACAGTGGCTTAAACTTGTTCAAGTGGACCAGAGATGTTAAAACTACTGGGGTTCCCAGACGAGTACCTCATCGAATATGGGGCATCACAGACAATCATATAAAAGGCGTGTTGTTCATGCATATAAGAATTGGCTCAAGGGAGACACGACAGATGGTGTATGTGTCAAACAACATGTTTGATTTTTACTTCCCTGAAGGACCGATATCTGTTGACAACTGATTTCCCGGCCCAGACATCACGGTTCAACTCGTCGAAGGGCGCAATGGAAAATGCCCCGTGAATATGCCCACTGAGAAAACCCATTCCAGCGATGCCTCGTACATTCCGTTCCTTCCGACGGAAACCAACAGGCACCTATGATGGAAACGTGACCATTTCAAGTCCAGCATATTTAATATATGCCCACACAAACCCTGACTGACTATGACAGGAAAGACATTGGACATTACCTCCGTCCCTGATGCGACGCCATCAGCGGTCTATACACCGATCTCTGATCCTCACCATTGGAAGATGAGAGTGAAACAAGAATTCGACCGAGACGACTGATTGGATATAACTGAACCGGTGCCAGTGAGTACTAGTGCCTAAGGATAGTAGCCCTACCCCCCACCCAAAAAAAAAACTGGCTACCCCAGACGCACGGTGGACTAACATGAAGTGAACGCTGCCCCCATGAGGGAAACCCATCACACACTGTCCCCATTTAATCAGGTCGCCATCGTTCAGGCTCACACAAGGAAAACAGTTCTGGACGCATGGAACGGTTACCATAGCTTACTGCTTTTCCAGCCGCACAAGATTTGGGGAATACGGAATCGTACTTCGTCGGCTTATTACACACAAAGCAATGGCTGGGCAGAAATAGTCGTCAAAACAGCTAAGTGTATGCTCGCAAACAAAACGGGCAGCTGTAGTTGGCTGTGTCATGATCGTTCAATGCGTTCTTTGCTGACCCAACACAACACTCCCGCCCAGGATCTTGGCATGTCTCCTGCTATTATGTTTTATGATCGTGTTATTGAAGACCACCTCACTCTCCTATGTGAAAATACCAGATACGTAAACAGTGGAGACAAATTGGTGAACTGAGAGGCAGCAATGGCTAAAAGGCACCTGAGGAACGAACACTTTTACAATTAACATTGTCGCCTACGACGAGAATTATAAATTGGCGATTCCGTTCAGATCAAGTTGGCGCTTACCCTCGACGGTGGACGAAAACAGCGGAATCGCAGAGATCGCGAAACCGACGGTACCGTGTGCAGGTGGATGGAAGCAATCGGGTAACTCTACACAACCGTCGCTTCCTCCGTAAGATCCACCCAGTTGTTGATGCCCCACATCATTCTATCCAGGGAGCGGGTTCCTCGACCTCATCGCACCCCGATTTACAGCGGCTTCAAGATAACAACACGGAAAATATATTAACCACATCTAGGTAAGAACTGTATAATACATCTGCAGGTCCTGGGGTCCGACCGCAGCGGCCCAGTGAATCCTGTATAGTTATGGACACGGATTATAATCCCTTATAACGAACAACTTAACCCAAATACCGCGAATAACGAACCAGAAGAAATAGAAATTGACGATACCGCAGGTTCAGTAGGCCCAATACAAAATAGTATTAGAGAACACCAATATCGGATGACCCCACCCCATGTCAACGCCCAAATTGAAACACGTGAGCACCTCGAACTCTATCCCCACAAATGCGAGGACAATCGCACAAATATTCTGGAGCAAACCTTCAACTGACCACGTCAATCTGTCCTGTGGTCAGAGGCGAGAGGGGGCATATAGAATAGAAATGGAAGATCTCATTAAATAATGAGGGACTTCCACAGGCTGACATGTTACCTCGTCCAGTATCTCTTTGGTACAAGAATAAAGTAATTGGGAATTACTGCAACTATTGCGGTTGTGGTTATTTTACACTGGGGATTTTGGATTCTTTTTTTTTTTACATCAAGCCAAATTTATTTAAAGTCTTTTACTTTTCTTTCTCTTTCCATCTCTTTTGTTAGTAGGTATCCCACACTAATAGAATATAATAGAAGATATTAAAAAAAAAATTATAAAATCTCCAGCACCCCGCGTTAGTGCGCATGTGTAGTCGTACCAACATAAATTTAGTTCGATGAAGTCCTGAAGGACTAAACGCGTCATAAGTAAACTTTTCCCACTTTGTCATATATATATCTATATATATATATATATATATATATATATATATATATATATATATATCAATCTGCATATAAGAATTAAGAAAAATAAATAAATGTGACTGTCAGTTTCACGCTTCGGCGATCAATAGTCGCCTGATATTCACCGATGCGTGAAATGGGCAATTAAGTTTCCTTTACTACTTAATTCGCTTTTACAAATATCGTATTTCTGTCCGTTCGACACTGGGTGCTGTCGTTTTTTAAAATCGACTCTCCGTGTTAGCAATTTTGTGGTTGTCATTAATAACACTATTGGCTTATCTATTTGTATAGTTGCATAATAATGGTTTACCACTGCTGGACTCTACTTTGAACTATAAGAATATATCTTACTCTAAGTTGAAATGGTTATCCCTCTTGCTGTTGTGACCACCTGATCCAGTTTTCCTCTCTACTGTTCCCTCTTTTTTAAACTTATTCACCGTTCTCTTGAAGTTTCTTGAAAGGACTTTGAAGATGGAAGGCAGAGTAGCAACGTTGATATAATTACGGAAAGATTAAATTATCTTTTTCCTCTCACCATTCCTCAGTTGGGAAGACATAGTGGGGCTGATACAAAATGATTTCAGCCTGTTCTCTTTCTAGCTGAATAACTCAAAGGGGTTTGCAGTGATTCTTACGACAAATGGTGTCAAGATGGGCAAACATTTTATCTGAAAAACTGGAAAAAAGAAACTCAATTAGTTTAGTCGTTTTTTAGTTATTAATCATTCTGTGGAATGGACAATTATCCCATGCTGTTACACCATTTGGACAATTTTGGTCTTAGACGCGGTATATATATATATATATATATATATATATATATATATATGTGTGTGTGTGTATGTGTGTGAGCGTGTGTATATATATATATATATATATATATATATATATATATATATATGAAGAAATAAAGTTTAAAGGTATGCTATATTTATGGTATAAAGGGCTCAATATCAGAAATAGAGCGTATGTAATTATAAAAATGAACAATGAAGTCAACACTCTGAGTGTTGACTTCAATGTTCACCTATATATATATATATATATATATATATATATATATATATATATATATATATATATATATATGTATAGATATATATATATAAGCAGTCTGGACACCGAATACCGACAGTCTATTTCGATACATTCTGTGTTGAGCGGTGTGGTTACACTACTTATTTTTATATCCGCTATATCCCGGCTACTGAATACTTTTAGCCAATAAACACAATATACCTTTAAGGTACAAATCATCATAGACATCGCTTACTTTTTAACTTCTCTCTCGTGCTTGCTTGAAAGAATTTGTTCCTTTGTTAAAAAGAAAATGTGTTATTTTGTTGACTACGCCTTCGTTAAATCGCTTGTTCGTCTTTACATATTTATTTTTAACCCAAACGTCAAAGAATGTGCTTCTTAGAAGAAGATAAAGCCATAAGCCGATTATCTGTCAGCATAAATATCAAGTTTTAAAATGTGTTATCTAGAGTGATCAGGTAAAGACAACTTCCTTAATCTTCTTAAACCTTCACGATGTACTATTTATTCATTAAATTATATGGACTAACATCCTCATCTTTGCTGTTTGAATTAGTACGTTTCAATCAGTAGATTCTCTGAACATCATCAGGTGGAGGTCATCATATCAAAACGAATTACTATTTATGAAGTTGTCCAAAGGCAACTGACAAATGTAGATGTTCGCACAGACTATCAGATGGTCATTGAAAATACTAGCCTGATCAATAGTTTATTACATAAATACAGGTAACCTAAAATCTGCTTCGTCCTATAATTAATGCAATATAAACAGAATTAAATCTTTTAAAAATATATATATATATATATATATATACATATGCGTGTGCATATATATATATATATATATATATATATATATATATATATGCGTGTGTATGTGTGTGTGTGTATAAAATTAATTAGTAAAAATTTTGTCACTTAGCTGATTGATGTTACCTTTAGCATACCAACTCCAGAGTTTCGTAGGCAGACCCATCCACTCGTCAGAGGTATCAGAATATATATATATATATATATATATATATATATATATATATATATATATATGTGTGTGTGTGTGTGTGTGTGTGTGTGTGTGTGTGTGTGTGTGTGTGTGTGTGTGTATATAAAGAGAGAGAGAGAGTGATTTCAATTACAGGGTGTGGCAGAAGTACCTCCTAGGTCTACCTTCCCACAAAATTTAAAGAGATTAGCTCGATGAAGACATCAAAGCAACTAATGTCTTATGTGGCAGGGATGTCTACCGCATTTTGTACGATA
>OZ038482.1:109107329-109109829 GCA_964036315.1 Acanthosepion esculentum | reverse complement strand
ACACACTCACATACCTTTCTGACCATAGTTCAATTAGATCTCATTTAAATATTCATGGAGACCTACCGGACACTATTCGTAACATACTTGTTGACAACACAAATATAATGGCATCATCTACATGCAAAAAAGGCACGGAAGCCTTATTAATAAAAAAAAAAAAGCAAAAAATAATGGAAGCCTTATTAATAAAAACAAAAATAACAACACTTAATAATATCAACTATGAATATGGACACAATATCTTGACTGTGTTTTGAAAAATGAAACATTATCTAAATACACACATACAACAAACTATTTCTTATTTAACAGTTAAAATATTTAATCTTTGAAAATGGCTAAATGTATAGCCGAAAGCGCTCGGATTAAAAGAACATTCGGACAGTTATATATAATTTATCATCTGAAAAGAAAAAAATTATTAGATCGCATGAGAAATTGCATAAAAAAACTAAATAAAAGCACATTGTCTGCCGTACTCAATGAAATGTGCATGAAATAAGGATTGCTGCCTAAATACAGAAATACATATATATATATATATATATATATATAGAGAGAGAGAGAGAGAGAGAGAGGGAGGGAGAGAGAGAGAGAGAGGGAGAGAGACAGACAAACAGAGACAGAGACAAAGGGACATAGACAGAGACAGAGAGACTGACAGATATATATGATAAGTTAGATAGATAGATAGATAGATAGATAGATAGATAGATAGATAGATGCACATCTGCGCATTTCGCTTTTTATATTTGTAGTCTGGATAATGTAAAATATCATTTATCGCACTTGAAAATGGTAAATTTTCAATTTAAGCAGTTGGGTATACCAGGTACTGTCAGCGTGGATGTGGGGTGGTGTAATGGATAATGGCTTGGAATTGTTAATCGGATAGCCAAGTTCCTATTCCCGTTGGGTTAGCTATATTCTCTTACGCACAACTACCCTTGTATTTATATCACAGGTAGAATACACCTATTCACCCCCCAAGCTATGGGTTAATTAGTAAGACGTCTATCATTTAAGTATTATTAACTCAAAAAAAATTCTTACAATCTAAAATGTTTTTGTCTTTAAATAACCTGCGAAGTTTTGGTAAACCGTAGAAAACGAATCAATGAATTTAAGCAATTATGTCTCATTGATTTAAAAGCATTCCTTATTTTCAACAATTTTTCAGAGACAATATTTTTTGAAAAATAATTCTTCTTCAGCCTTGTCCACTGCTTCACTGAGTAACTCTTGCATTTTCTACTGATCAGGCTGTAGGAACAGTATTATGATGTTGGCAGCTAGTCGCCTCGCATATATCGTTGCCTAGAAATCGACACCCTCAAAGAGAACAGAATATTATTAATTGATGAAAAAGAAAGCTAATTTGTAATTTTCATTGGTGTCGACCTTTCCTCGCGGAAGTCAAAACATTTCCCTGCATGACTCTGGCTGAAATATCTTAATCCTGGTCCAACAAACGAATCGCTTCTCTGCACTTGTTTTTATAAACCCGGACCGAATGATGTTATCTAATTCCAAACTCAAACAAAAAAGAAAACTGTGCGGAACGAAAAGAGAAGAGAAAGAGAAAAAACAAGAAGATATTAGATTACTTCAAGTATCAGCGACTAATTATAATTAATAATTTTCAAGAAAGTCACACCCTACAAAGATAGCATCGGCGTCTGGCATATAATGTTTCTTACGAAACGAGTTTGCCATTCATTATAATAAAACCAAAAAATAAAAAAGCGAATATTCGGTTTGTGCAATCATTATTAAAATCCTGAAAAAGTATCTCTCAATCTCCGCCCCAAAATAACAAACACGTACTATATGTAGGTAAAAGTTGTCGATTTTTTCACGCTGTTTGCGCAATCAAGTCGCTAAAACAGGCCAGTAAAAAAGATCTAATAAAGATTTATTGCCTTAATTTCTGAGACGAAGACATTTTTACTATTATACACTGATTTGTTCGAAACAGATTTTTTTACCTTATAGTAACGTTCCGTTCATTTTTCCTCTCCATTCACCTTCATGTTTATACATGCATCTTTCAGATTATCTCTTCTGCTACCAGAATAACTGAATATCACATTAATAAATAAGTGTGATCAGGCTGCGTGACCAGTAAATATGTATATTTTGTTTAGTATCATACAAGAAATACGATTATTTATACTTAAGAAATAACGGTGATCGCACTGTTGCTCGAAACTTACTTTAATTATCTTACTAGACAAGGTCCTATTAATGATTTCTCTAACATGAAAGAATCTCAGACGATGCCATTTTTTGATAATAAAAATCAACACAAAACGTTATCTCGTTTTCGTTGTTTTAATGACAGCGTTTCGATCGTATATCTCTCCGACCTTTCATATAGAACTAGTTATTAAGAAAGAAAAAAGAAATCAGACAAGATTCCCAAATGGAAGTGCTTAAGTGTTCTCCAGGATAGAGCGGAGTTTTGAGTTCAATCCTTACGTCAGGTAGTATTGAT
>OZ038482.1:109072329-109102329 GCA_964036315.1 Acanthosepion esculentum | reverse complement strand
TTCATTAATTATTCCCTACTGATTCTCATTACTTAGTTGTGCTTTTGCCTGCATTCGTACGTTTTGGTAATTTATTTATTTGTTTCCTTAATTTATTTGTTTATTTTATTATTTAATTTTACTATTTTGTTATTTTTGTATGGTATGGTTATCTTATCTGTTTTGTTCAAGGAACTGGCTTTGTTTAAAGTATATTACGCTATCTGCTTTATATATAAAAATATATTTTCATCTTCTTGGTGATGTTTTACAAGATATTCTTTTTTACGAGGGTCATTCAATAAATAAGGTGAATTTTTCGGTATAAGGACTTCTAATACAGATAGAAGCTTACTCTTTTTTATTTATTTTTTTTTTGTTTTACTTCTTTTTCACATGGATTTAATTTCTTTTGCAGATTAAAAAAAACTTTGATAGTTTTGGCGATTAACAAAGATGGCCGACCAAGAAGCATGCTCCAGGATTGAACAGCGGTGAGTTATCAAGTTTTTGGTTGCTGAAGGGTGCAAACCAGTTGAAATTCATAGGAGAATGTCAACTGTGTATAGTGCCACATGTTTCAGCCAAAACAATGTCTACAAGTGGGCTAAATTGTTTAAAGAAGGACGGAGCAGTGTTGAGGATGAAGACATGCCTGGGAGGCCTACAGAAGTGAGGTCTCCTGAGGGGATCGAATCAGTCAATGACCTCATTCAGTCTGACAGAAGGGTGACATTGGATGACATTGCGAGGACTTTGAAAGACATAAAGAACAAACGCAGGGGTCATCAGTCAGAAGGAGTCATCTTGCATAATGACAACGCAAGGCCTCACACAGCAGCCCAAACGGTGCAGACCATCAACGAGCTGGGCTGGGAACTGCTCCCTCATCCCCCTTACAGCCCAGACCATGCCCCTTCAGACTTTCACCAGTTTGGTCCCTTGAAAGCGTTCACGAGAGGCACGAAGTTTAAAAGTGACGATGAAGTCAAAAGTGCTGTGAGCGTCTGACTGAGACATCAGCCCAAAGATTTTTACGCTGAGGGAATACGGAAGCTTGTGCACAGATGGGAAAAGTGTGTGACAGTGCTGGGAGACTACGTTGAAAAAAAAAGTAAGCTTCTATCTGTATTGGAAATCCTTATACCGAAAAAATTCACCTTATTTATTGAATGACCCTCGTATTTTTCGATTTTAAGTAAGGTAATAAAATTTTGTTTTCATGTGTGCAATTTGAGATAAATTCCGATCTTTTATTTAATAAAGTGTGCTGATTTGGGAAGGTTTTCATAGTTATTTTCTCTTCCAGATGAAATCTACAGTTTTTGGCGTTATTGTTTTAAGCTGGTGCTGTTTTTCTTATATTCCATGATGTTTTGGGAGATGATATGTTAAGAAAAAATTGTAACAGAATGCATTTTCTAGTCCAAATAGTTCCAGGGATGATGATAATTCTTCTCAAAATTGTAGAAGGTATCTGTTATGTCGGCTATCTACCTGCCTTTCTACGTGTTATCTTCTTCGTTTATAGAGATATCCGCAAAAGTGAAGATAAGTACCACATTAAACCTCCCCCTTACTTTATTAAGAATATTACTAGATATCCAATCTTAGAGGTGGTCTTCTCTCTCGAAGGGGATATCAGCATACAGGTGAAGGTACCTCTTTCTCTTAACCTATTTTTTCTGTGTGTCGTGTCCTTTCAGGATGTAGGCGATCATGGCTCTCCACTTCCCTCTATCCTTTGCAGCTCTCAACAAGTTCCTTCCCTCTGTCAACTCCTCCAAACCACGTGCTGACATCCACTTCCTTAAGGCCGCTTCGTATGTCGTGCGACGTTTTCCCTTGTCACTCTTTCCCTCTATTTGATCCGTGAGTTTCAGATTCTCCAGGCCCTCCTTCCTCGTTATGTGTCCCAGGAACTTCAATTGCCTTTTCCTGATGTTAAGTATAAGCCTCCTCCTTGTTTGCATCCTCTCTAAGACCTCATCGTTGCTCACGCGCTCGGTCCATGCTATCCTTCTGTAGAACCACATCTCCGTCGACTCGAGTCTCTTCTTCATCTTTGAGGAAATCGTCCCAACATTCGCTGCCGTAAAGAAGGACAGATGTCACGTAACAGCTCAGTACTCTTTTCTTTTTTAGCAAAGAAATCCTCCTGTCTCGCAATCACTGGTTCCAAATCCATGTTAACCTGTCTTTTTGGCAATTTCTTAAAATGTGAACTATTCCTTGTAATCTTAACCTGGTGGCTGATGTCGCAGTTATCGACGTTCTTTTTTTCCGTGACGACATATGATGTTAGATTGAAAGTTTATTTCGCTTTGGTTGTTTAAACAATACCATGCCTCCAATTGATGTATTTATGCTTTTAGTATTTATTTCTTGTCGTAATAATACTTCATGTTCTGTTTCGCATTAGTATTTCTCATCCGCGTCACCATTGTCATGTCGGCTATTTGTCTGTCTTCTTACATGTTATTTTCTCCTCCTTTGATAGAGATCTCCTCAGAAAGGGAGATTAGTACCACATTACGGTATCTTTAAAAGCTACTTTCTAAAAGTGTAAATTATAGGCCATTTTTCTTGTTTTCTTTCTTTATAGAAAAAATTAAATTCCATTTTGTATGGCTTTTAAATTGCAAAAATATTCTCAGGAAATCCCTTATTTTTTTCACATTTTTGAACATTAAAAAAATCATAAAATTAATAATATGAAAAATTATTATTAAAATAAAAACATAAATCTAATAATCTCTATCAATAATAATATATTTTTTATTAATAATAAATTTAATAATCTCTATCAATAATAATATATTTTTATTAATAATAAATTTAATAACCTCTATCAATAATAATATATTTTTATTAATAATAAATTTAATAATCTCTATCAATAATAATATATTTTTATTAATAATAAATTTAATAATCTCTATCAATAATAATATATTTGTATTAATAATAAATTTAATAATCTCTATCAATAATAATATATTTTTATTAATAATAAATTTAATAACCTCTATCAATAATAATATATTTTTATTAATAATAAATTTAATAATCTCTATCAATAATAATATATTTGTATCAATAATAAATTTAATAATCTCTATCAATAATAATATATTTGTATTAATAATAAATTTAATAATCTCTATCAATAATAATATATTTTTATTAATAATAAATTTAATAATCTCTATCAATAATAATATATTTGTATCAATAATAAATTTAATAATCTCTATCAATAATAATATATTTTTATTAATAATAAATTTAATAATCTCTATCAATAATAATATATTTGTATCAATAATAAATTTAATAATGTCTATCAATAATAATATATTTTTATTAATAATAAATTTAAAAATCTCTATCAATAATAATATATTTTTATTAATAATAAATTTAATAATCTCTATCAATAATAATATATTTGTATCAATAATAAATTTAATAATCTCTATCAATAATAATATATTTGTATTAATAATAAATTTAATAATCTCTATCAATAATAATATATTTTTATTAATAATAAATTTAATAACCTCTATCAATAATAATATATTTTTATTAATAATAAATTTAATAATCTCTATCAATAATAATATATTTGTATCAATAATAAATTTAATAATCTCTATCAATAATAATATATTTTTATTAATAATAAATTTAAAAATCTCTATCAATAATAATATGTTTTGTATTAATAATAAATTTAATAATGATCTCTTGAATTAATTACATAGTGTATTGAAATTGCAATAATGAAGTCTGGATTTCCGACAAGTTTTATTACTATTTAATGATTAACAAAAAAGCTTAGTTAGTTTTGCTTATATCTTCACAAATCATCTGCATAGCATTAACAAATAAATAAGCAAAAAAATGTAAATTAAAGAAAAAAAAATTGAGTCAAATGAAAATAAAAAGTAAACTGATTTACTAAGGGGAGCTTTGATGTGTTATTTAGGCCGCAAGTATGGGGGTACCCCCTGAAGATCGAACTCAATTCTCAGTCATAATTAGTCTAACAAAAGATTGCACCACGTCAAAGTGCCTAATTCTTTTTACAAAGGAAATATATGCATCCATTTTTCTCAGAAAAATAACCAGTTATTTTGAATGATGCGATAATTTAAACGTATCTAATATTTGATAAACTATCGTTGTTAATATCTGTTAGGTTTATTTTACTGATATATTTTTCACGTAAATACATTTTGTAACGGTGAAATTATAAAAATTTAAAATCGAATAATTTTAGATTAACATTTAAACGTTATAACGTTTTTAATATAGATTGAAATTCGTTTGGCGTCAACGATTAGTATTTTTATGGGGTGTATTTAAATTAAATATATCTGTTAATGAATTCAATAAAGTTAACTAATCCTATCGAGTAGTATATCTGCGAAACTTCTAGTCAGAAGATAAGTCTTTTAAACTTTGATTTATCTATTAACATTCAAAAATATATTAATATCCTCTACAGGGATATTAAGAAACTTCTTGTTACCGCCATTATTCGATTTATGTAAGAATTTTTTTAAGTGACATGGCGTTTAATAATAAACTAATCACGTTCCCGTAGCATCACTGATGGCAAGAGGATCAACATTTAAATCAAAACTGTTTTCTTTTTCCTGCCATTATTCACTTTATGAAGGATTTATTTTTTATTAATGAGGTATAATGTTTGGAGATGGATCCGCGGTAAAACATAGCGCGTAGCAGTGAGAAATCGGAGATTCGCGTTCGAATTCTAGTCAAGTTCCTTAGATTCCCTAATGAGAAAGGCATGAATCCATCACTTCACCCTGTAACAGAACAGACTGGTCTTTTAGAGGCTTAGCTGGAAACCAATTCAAGAGAAGGAAAAACTTTTAATTCAGACCAGGCTGGAGGGTTTTAGGTTCCATCAGGTTAGCTTGCCCAAGACACACCACAGCGGCCACGGCTGCAGTACATGCGGTGCCCGCAATATACGTAATTTTGAATTTTTTCAGGCTAAGTGTCACTTATGATATTTATTGGAAGATTTCTTTACGGCACATCTGAAAACATAGATGTTACTTAATCGCAGGAAATGCTTGTTTTTGACAACAAAAAAAAACATTCTTTACATTTCAGAAATTTATTGAAGAGGAAAACTGAAAGAGTGAGTTTCCGTTCTCTTTTATTTATATGGGCAAAACTCATTTGAAGAATATTTTCACGCCCCGAACCCCCTACGAACTGACCACGTGTTTACTATGAGCCTTCCCGACGGAATTTCTATCTGCATTCCAGGTATATAAAAATGTTTAAAGAAAGCGTCCTCTCTTATCACATGGTCTAAAACATTTTGCATACGCATGCCTAATCACCAATCTCTGGCTGACGTAGATAGATAGATAGATAAATAGATAGATAGATAGATAGATAGATAGATAGATAGATAGATAGATAGATAATCTCTCTCTCTCTCTGTCTCTCTCTATCTATCTATCTATCTATCTAGATAGATAGATAGATAGATAGATAGATAATGAACAGACTGTGATAGATAGATAGATAGATAGATAGATAGATAATCTCTCTATCTATCTATCTATCTATCTATCTATCAAGATAGATAGATAGATAGATAGATAGATAGATAGATAGATAGATAGATAGGATATTTGCTACCTTTTTAACTTCAAGACGATTTATTTAGTCAGAATAAATGATATTCATCACAGAAAACCTTCTTTCAGCCTCTGAAGAACTTACAGCAATGGTATTAATTGTATTTTAATTGTTATTTGCCGGCTATTAATATATAAGATTATTTTCGGATAATCAAACAACCGGTATAGAAGCCCTGATGTTCCTTCTTCATCTATGTGAGGCGTTCCTTCAGGACGTTGACGATCATAATTCCCTTTGAAGCTCTTAATGAATTTTGTATTTTTGTTATCTCTCTTAAACTTTGTTCCTCCATCCATTTACACAACATCGCGAGGTCGGTTATTCGTGGTTTTCTCTTTCCCTCTCGCCTATATATGCCCCCGGTGAGTATCAAACTCTCCATGTCCTCTTTCCTCATTATTTCCTAGAAATTTCAACTGTCTCTTCTTAATGTTAAGTATAAATGTCTCTTTTGTTTCATTTTCTCTAAAACTTTGCCACATGTTCGCCACATGTTATTATCAGCATCCTTCTGTGGAACTAAATTTCTGTTGTTTCAGATAACTTCTTCATCTGTGCAGAGATTGTCTAGTATTCACTAACCTATAGGAGGAATGATATTACGTAACAGGTCAGTACTTTAATACCTGTCTATATTTCTGAGATGAGGTATTATGTACATTATTATATTTATCCTCAAGGACACATGGCACAGTGGATAAAGGCGTTGGTTAGATCCAGTGACAGGATCCAAAGAGTGTGAGTTCAATACCCGGTTAAGTCAGTGGAGAACTTTCAGAGGGAAAAATTAACAGGAGATAACTGATAACTGACATCCATTAAGCATGGCACGTGGAACTAGAACAGTCTACCCCAATGAGCGAAAGAAAGGGTTCAGTTCGACTTTCCAACCACCCGAAGAAGGCCGGAGCGTACAACGGCCGAAACGTCGGAATAAATATGGCGACAAAGATGAGGACAATAGTCCGAATAATGTAAATAAAGTCAGTACTTTTTTCTTTGTTTCTAACGAAAGTTTTCTGTTTCTTAATATTTAGTTTAGTTTCTGGAAGACATCTTTCGTTATCTCAATGTCTCCGGATTTCTGTGTCGCACTTTCTATCTTCTGGTAACACTTTCCAGATATTTAATTTTTTTTGTACTTATTTCCTTTTGGTATCTAGAATTTGTAATTTTCGTGTTGGCTGTTCTTTTGATAACAGCAATAAATTCTGTCTTACAATTGATGTTTAGTCGATGTTCTGATTAAATGGTGTAATTCTATGATTGTTAATGAAGGGAACTAATTTTTAGATTAGATTTTGAATACTGAAACTATTGCATTCATTTTGTTATATCTTGTGTAGTTCTTCTACTATTAAATCTGTTTTGATCAAGGAACAAGGATTTTTTTTGGGTCGACCCTAGTAGACAAGTAATATATAACTAATAATGTAACTGTCCGAGGCAGTTTTGCAATCACTGATGACTTTAGATTATCGATCTTCGGTTAAACCAGGTCTTCGAATGCTGCAATAAGATACTGATTTCTTAATAAATTATCACAATACAACCGACTGCCACGTAGCTTGGTGCTAGGTGAACCTATCTTCATAAAAACAAGTATAGGAAGAAGGTATTGTTCATACATGTTGCGTTTTTTAACAACTATGTTTACTTTGCATTAGATTTTGAAAACAGAAGATCGCAATTTCTTTACTAATATTTTTGTTCTGTTCCCAAACTGTAATGCGCACTTGACCATTCCTGCTGTAACAGTATATATATATATATATATATATATATATATATATATATATATATATGATACGTAAAAATGTACACACACACACACATTGTCATCCGCAGACTGTTTCGCTGTATCACAGCTCTTCAGTGTGGCTAGATTGTTTCAAACCGGGATCGAAATCAGACCAATTTGACATGAGTCAGAGATCCTACCCCTAGGTTCTCTTCGCACATATATATGTATATATATGTATATAATGTAATATATATATATATATATATATATATATATATATATATATATATATATATATATATATAATGTAATATATACATAATGTAATATATATATATATAATGTAATATATATATATATGTATATATAATGTAATATATATATATATATAATGTAATATATATGTATGTATATATATATATATATATATATATATATATATATATATATATATATATATATATATATATATATATATATATTAGGTCATCCCATAAGTTCTGTCCGAATTTTAACTTTTTGTTAAAATGAACGAAATTTAAAGAGTATTTTATAATGTCTAATGGAGCTAAACATTATTTTATGTTTAGATGCATTTAAACTGATCAAAGTTTATTTCAGAGAACAATAAAATTAAATTTTGCTTGATTAAACCCTGCTAACATGAAAGTACCCAAGAATCATTTGAGGCACATAATGCTTTATGAGTTCAAGAAAGGAAACTCAGCAGCCGAAGCAGCTAGAAACATTCACTCAGTTTATGGGGAGGAATGTGTGAATGAAAGAACTTGCAGAAGATAGTTTGCAAAATTCAGAGTCGGAGATTTCACCCTTGAAGATGAAGATCGAACCGGACGTCCAGTTGAGTTTGATGAAAAGCTTCTTGAAGCAGCCCTTGAAGAAAATCCTGCTTCATCAGTTGAGGAATTGGCAGTGGTTCTCAGTTCAAGCCATACAAGTGTTCATCGTCATCTTCAACAACTTGGAAAAGTTCCTAAACTTGGAAAATGGGTGCCTCATGAATTGTCTGAAAACAACCTCAAATCCCGAGTTGACATCTGTTCTTCTCTCCATTCTCGCCAACTTGTTTCACCTTTTTTGGATAGACTTGTGACTGGCAACAGAAAATGGATCTTTTATCGAAATGTTAAGCGTTGTAGACAGTGGCTTGGTAAAGGGGCCGAGAAGGGGTCCTTCCCCTTTACCAAGGGTAAATATATTTATATATATATATATATATATTCCGGACCGAACAGAACAGAACCGATGCGAGTTAACCCGAACAGAATCATTTCTTAGTAAACCGCCATGTTGTATACATTCGTGTGTTGTGCCGTGATTTTCTTTTCCAATTTCATTGTACTGTGCCCTTTTTTTCTCTTCTTTATTCCTCAGTCACGGCTTCAAAGAAAGCGAGCAGTGATACTGGTAAAGGAAAAAGAGAAGTTAAGAGAAAAACAATTGTTGATGATATTGTCTCTTCCTACTCAGTTTCATATGGCAAAATCAATGATCTATACTATTCTTATAAATAAAGAGACGATCCTGTCTTGCCTTTCCTTTTCCAAACAATAACATCTCTTTCCTTCCCCTTCCACTTACGCCATCAGCTCTCCTACTTACAGGTAGGGTTAAAATTAAAGTGTTCGTCTATCTTTTATCTGTTTAGTATTGGGTTTGTTTATTTATTTATTTTTTAGATTTAATGATTTTCATTAGATTTGTGTATAAATTTGTGCACAAATTACTGTTGCAAAAGATTAAATAAGCAATCATCTTGGGACCAGAAACAGATTAATCCAGTTTACATTCATTCTTATTGGAAAAATATTTTCGGTTTACGAAAAATTCTATTTCTGAGCATTTCGGTTTACGAACGGGCTTCAGGAACGAATTAAATTCGTGAACCGAAGTTCCACTGTATATATATTTATACATATAAGCAATTTTTTTTTTTACTGTAAGCATTATATTTATTCAGTGTAGGTGTTTGAGTAAATATCACAGTTTTTTTTCTGTTTTGTCTTTTTTTAAAGTCATATAATATTTCCAGACTGTTAGCTATTATTCCTATAATTATTATAAATTTACGATTTTAGATCAGAATTTAGAAGGGTTTTTCTTATAGTGGAGAAAAGAAAGTTTCTATCGAAAGACATTTCAGTAATAATTCTAAACCTGTAAATAAGCGAAAATGTCCTTCAACTGATGTACATTCCTGAATCTTATACATTACGATAACACTTTTAAAACGAGATTTAACTATCTGGAAAATACTATAAAAGATGCAAAATGACAAAAATTAAAAAAAAGGTGCAAGACAGAAAACCGAAGTATCATCCGCATAGAGAAAGATGTCTTCCAGATGTAGACATACGACGAATGATTTCTTCCAGATGTAGACATAAAGAAAGATGTTTTCCAGATGTAGACATACAACGGGAGCCTCACCCAATTTTCAGTCAATGATTACCCCACGCTGCGTCTACATTTCGTTCGCGTCGGTGTTAGCCACAAACTGGGAAAACCCCGCTACACATTCACGAATAAACGAAACGTGAAAACAAACGCCACGACGAGAATTGAGAAATCGAACCTTGTTTCAATGTTTTTATCCAGGATTTCGCTTGCCCGGACTTGAGGCAGGAAGTAAAAAATTTCATTGCAATTTATTAGATGAGAAAACATTATAATTTATAATATTCGAATTCTTGATAATATTTGATAATTATATAAAAAATCGGTTAATTTGCAGTGTAACACCCGCATTCAGTTCACATTAAAAATTTCCAGAATACTTAACTTTATGTGTAATTGTACATGCTCCATTCGAATCTGGCTTGATAAATTTGATAAAAGCTACCGTTTTAGAGTTATCGACAGTGAAAGTTCGGATTCATTCATGTCGCGGGCAGCCATTACGGGCGTTGTTTGCATAGATTCGCTGCAGAATAGCTATCAGTGTATGTATCATTGCGCAAACTGAGCGTGTCTAGTTCTCATGCGCAGTAATTGAGACAAATTTAAACAAGAAAGATCAGTTCCGAGCTTAGCTTTCCGTAGTCTTTCGCGTTTAGCTTTCCGCAGCGAATGTATGCAAATAACTACAATAATAGCTGCCGCCAACGACACGATTGAATCCCAAACTTCACTGTCGATAACTCCAAAACGGTAGATTTTAACAAATTTATCAATCCAGATTCGAATGGAGCATGTATAATTACACATAAATGTAAAATTTTGGAAATTTTTAATGCGAACTGAGCGCGGGTGTTACATAGCAAATTAACCAAAAATTCTTTATTATAATCCCTTCAATATTCTTCCTACATTGTTTTTACCATAAAATCTCCGCCGATCCATTTTTATATTATATCAATTATTTTTTCTATAGAAAAGAGTTTCCATTTTGACTCATGAGATACACCTGATGAAGGCTGAAAAATAGATCATCCGAAACATTATGCTGCAACATCAAGGAATAAGTCACTATAACTTTGGGATGTTTGACTAACATACATTATTGTTCGAACAAGTGAACCTCTTCCTTGCATATTGTGTGAAACCAGCATTCCTTCTCCAAGGTGAATGCTAAAGTTTAACAGCGGCCAGCAAACAGAACTGAATTTTAGACTTTTCTTAATTCTATTCTCTAAGACAGTAGAATGATGATCACCTTGCTAGTTCTTGAAACCCGGTTAGATTCTTACTTGGTGCTCAGTAAATCAGGCCTTGTTCCCTTAATTGGTTTGATCCAAGAAATATCACGAAATTCATTAGGCACTCTCATTGCAATTAAATGTGAGCATTACTTTCGGTCTTATCGACAGCTTCCGGTTAAACCAACGATAAAATATTCCAGCTGGGCAATAGTTTTCAAAGTCTTCGACGGAGCTAGTGAAACTTATTGCCATAAAACACAGAAAAAGGAAGAACTACATTTAACAATGGATCGGTGTGAACTGCATCAATGATATTGCATTTGCGTCGCTGCCTCCAAGTTTAATGGTTCCTCTCATTTAGAAGCAGCGAATTAGCAGAACAAAGAATTGCTCGCCTTAAAGATGATCGATCGTCGACGAGCGCATATATTCGGCACTCAATGACTAAGTTGTTTTGGACAGTAGAGTGCACTAATTAAACCTTTCAAATGTCTCTGGAATCGGTTGAGGGGAAAGGGGACCGGTCGCCGTCGGTAGATGGCTAAGTTCGAGAATGGCAACACATGTCAACATTCTCCGTTTCCGGACGGCATTTAAAAGCGCTGGGCGTGAAATGTGATTAAATACTCTTCCCATGTAGCCAGTAACAAAGGAAGAAATCTAGTTTCGACATTATTATCAGACCGCCGACCCCCCCCCCCGTGGTGGTGCGTTATTGATGCGAGAATAAGGTAAAATTAATCGGTAATTTTGGAAGGTCTCGCGAGAAATGAGAGCTGGACGGTTCCGCCGTCGACTGAATTTGATGTACGCTTTATTATGATGAAAAATGATAAGCATCTGAAGAGGACGGGCTTCTTTGCTGACAGTCAAAGATTTACCTTAGAATATCGAGAAGATTGGTTGAACAAACAGGTTTTCTGTAAATGGAAGGATTAATTCGTTGTAGTCATACTCATATACAAAATTATACGATACATACCAAACAAATTTAAAAGAAACGTCTTCAAAAAAATAAAATAACATCAAATGTAGGTCGCAGTATGGAGCAGGGTTTTTTTTTCCACTTTACGTTTCATAATAATTACTGAAATACCTATATCAAAGGACTATTTACAAGTTGTAAGTTTATTTTTTAGCCATTATAGGTTTTTTTTTAATTTAATTATTTTTAAATATGTAATTCTCAGGATTTTAGGATATGTCTATAGACAGACGTGGCACGTCTGTCTATAGACATATTATGTTTTGTAATTATCACGAAAATACCTAGATCATAGGATAAGTTGCGCGTCTCCCTTTTAGGCATTTTAACAATTACAATTATTATTGCAATATGCAGATCTCAAACTCGGCACGTCGATTATTTTCGTCATTAACGTTTTACAAGTATTACTGAAATGCGTGGCTCCCATGATTATGTACATGTTGCACGTCGTTTCTTTTTAGTCACTTATTGAAATGAAAGCAGCGCCGACACCGACCCAGAATCCATAATAAACATTCATAATGTTGAATTAGTAAATATAAAACACTTCAAATACCTATAGATGTATGGATCAGTTATCACAAATTTAGTACAGGAAGAAAGGGAATTCGACATAAAATAGGCTGCACTAGGAGTAGTTTCGCCCAATACCGCAAGCTGCTTTAGTGTCTCCTGCCGAGTTTTCATATTCGAACACCCACGTGCTTATCTGTCAATAAAGTGCTTTTCTATCTTCTAAAATCCGAGTCTACACAGGATATAAATCCTTCTGTTGCAGAGATTTTTAAAACGTGGAGATAAGTAGCGTATTTTTTTTATTTCTTATATCTACGAGTATAGTATTTTGCAATTTGATCTCGCATATATTTCATTTCATGGAAAAAAAAAATAAAACGTGTAATTTTAGACAAAAGAAACGCAATTCACTAAAATTTAAAAAAAAAAAATACGATGATGGAATAAACTTACCTCGTCGTCGTCTCGGCGGCGGCTTTATCTCGTATCTAGGAATTTAATTTCTTTTCTGATTACTTCCTTTACGATGATGATATTGATGACTAAGTAGACCAACTCTTGCATGGAAGGGTTGATGGCAGTGGCTGCATGGTAATGTTGCTCGAAGACGAGATTTATTTTGTCAAACCTTTTCTCACTTGTCGTTTGACTTCTTTTTCTCTGCTGGTGGCCTGGAAGCTTTTGCTTTCGATGTTGATGAAATTCCACCAGATGGTACGATATATGATTTAGGTTCAAGTCCAGTGGCTTTCAGTGTTGTTTTGTATTGGTCCTTGTATCTTCGAAGAGGGCAAGCCCGTGGTCTTTTCCCTGAATGTGCTCACTGAATACGACTTGACGTGGAAACCTTGACACTTCCATTCTTGCTACATGGTTTTTCATGATCAGCCATTCGATGCTTTGACTGCTGACTCCTTTCCACGACTTTGTTATTAGTCACATGGTAGTTCTTGGAAGGTTTTAAAATTTCATCTCTCAACACGGAGAAAAGAATTAGCGTGATAAAATGCCGTTAGAAACAAAAAAGGGTTTGATATCCATCCTCTTATATGGCAGTGCTGGACAATCTCCGCATAGATGAGGAGAAAACTGGAGGCAACATAAATTTGGTACTACAGAAGGATACTGGGAATTCCATGAACGGAGCGAGTAAGCAACAAGGAATTCATAAAGAAAATGGCAACAAAAAGAATATTTATAGTCAGAAACTTGAAAGCGGCAACAGAAATTTCTTGGACATTTCTTATGATGAGGAAGGAGGGCTTAGAAAACCTAATCCTCACAAGGCTTATTGATGGCAAGAGAGATAAGGATAAGCAGCGAGTCACCTACCTGGCGAGTGAATGAATGGCGGAACGTGGAGCGGTAGGGTTAGCAAAAGGAGAAAAACTATTAAGAATCGCAAGAGATAGGGAGTTTTGGGGAGCAATGACCCCCATGTCCTAAAAGGAACACGACACAGTGAAGAAGAAGAAGAAGAAGAAGAAGAAGAAGAAGAAGAAGAAGAAGAAGAAGAAGAAGAAGAAGAAGATAATTTCCTCATATTTAGACCAAAAACTGAGTGTTGCTTGCTGATCTTAATTTAAGTTCTCCTTTAATATAAATCTATGAGAATCAACCAGATGTCGGAAAGCCAACGCAGTCACTTACCAGCTGCTTTCGCTGGTCCCTAGACCTCATGAATTTAAACGTCCTACGAGGCTGGCATCCCGTTCCCACTCCTTCACCGTTGAAACTGTTAGATGTAGACGTCTCTTCTACTCCAATAGCTTCATGTCTCGCACATCTCGCCTGTGGAACTCCCTTCCTTATTCCTGTTTCCCTGACAAATACAATCTCCAACTATTTAAGTGTTTACGTCAATCGACATCTCCAGTTGCCTTGATCTATCCACTTCCCTTCTCCACATCCTTTCACCTTTCATTCCTATCTGCTCTCGCTCCAAATCTTCTGTAACCCCCTTGCCTTGATCGATCCACTATCTTTCTCCACATCCTCTCCTTTACCACTCCTATCTGCTCTTCCTCCAAACCTTCTGTAACCCCTTGCGTGCTAGTGGCTTCCAGCCTTGCTTGGGATGATAAGCTTAAAAAAAAACAAAAAAAAAAAAAAAAAACTTGTTCCTCTTCTAAAACATCCTAGCATTTCCATAAGCAACAAGCCAAATCTCATCAAATCCATTTTCCTACCAACGCTGACATACAATGCCAGACATGACCCCTTACAAAAACCCTTGAGAGGAAACTGGTCACTTGTGAGATGAAATGACTGGGGAAAGCATTTTATTCACATAAGACTAGGCGAGACAAGATCAGGAATAAGGGAATAAGAGATTTGGTAGGAGCAATACCAATCATACAATACATCGAACGACAGAGGATGAAGTGATTTGGACACCTCATTCGTATGTCTATCAACCAACCAGCCCTACGAGCATATACCCTCAGATACTCTGGCTGGAGAACGAGAGTCAGATAAAGAAAATGCTGGAATGGCTTAGTGGCTCTTAGTAGATTTTGCCATTTTGTTATTTCCCCTTTACCCTGTTCTGCCATCCATTTACTCAAGCTCACTAAATATGTTATTCATTGTTTTCCGCTGCTCCTCTTACCTTCAATCTGTCTTGTGAGTATCAGAATTTCCGAGCACTCTTTCCTCATCATGTGTCCTAGAAATTTTAACTTTCTTTTCCTGATGTTAAGTATAAGTGTCCTTTTTGTTTCCATTTTCTCTCAAACTTCGTCATCGTCCAGATATTCAGTCCATGGAATCCTCAGCATCCTTCTGTAGAACCACATTTCTATTACTTCAAGTCTTTTCTTCATCTTTGAGAAAATTATCCAGCATTCAATGCCATAGAGGAGGACAGATATGTACCAATTCAGTACTCTTTTCTTTGTTTCTAACGAAATTTTTTTCTGTTTTTTAATACTCTGCTTAGCTTTTGAAAGGCACCTTTCGCTATCCCAATACGCTTTCGGATTTCAGTGTCGCACTTTCCGTCCTCTGATGAAACATTTTCCACGTATTTAAATTTTTGCACCTGCTTGATTTTTGTATCTCCGATTTATAATTTGCATTTTTGGACTGTTTCATTTGCATTCTGTCATCTTGCAATTGTTAAGTATACGTGTCCCATTTTCTATAAATCTTCGTCGTTGCTTACATGTTCAGTCTATGGTATTCTCAGCATCCTTCTGAAGGACCCGTTATCTGTTGTCTTAAGTCTTTACTGTACAGATATCCAGCATTCAGGCTATAGAATAAGACTGATATTGCATACAGGTTCATTACTCTTCTTTTTTTTTCGTTTCTAATGAAATGTCTGTTTCTTAATACTTTACTTAGCTTTTTGAAGGCATCTTTCGGATTTTGGTGTCGCACTTTCCATCCTCTGTTAAAACACTTCCCAGATATTAATTGTTTGTACTTGTTTGAATTGGGCATCTCCTGTTTGTAATTTGCATTTTGGACATTCTGTCCTCTTGAAGCTCATTTGTAATCCTTTCTTCTCACTTTCCTTCACTGATTAGATGTTTTCTAGTTTTCTTTCTGTGATTTGTGGTTTCTAGTTTTCTTCCCGTTTTTTCCGTGTTAGCAGACACGGAAAAACTACGGTTGTTATATTAAATGTAAATGGAGGGATCTTAATGCACAGATAGTAGTAGTAGACATAGTAATAATAATAATAATAATAATAATAATAATAATAATAATAAATGTATAATAATAATAATATGTCGTAGATAAGAAATGCAGACTGAGGTACCTACCACCACTGTTAACGGTACCCGCCCCCGTAGGTCAAAGAGAGGGCGTCTGGTGTGCTGTCTGTAAAAAGAAAGCAAATGACTGTCCTGCCAGAACAGAGCCGATGAGGACCCCGGGATGTCTCGGTATGAAGAAATAAAATATCTAGCAGCTCCCCCCACGAAATAGTCGGGGCAGTGAGCGAAGTAGTGTTAGTTATACAAATGATTCGTTTTGCTAGCCAACAGCTAAAGTTTTAGGCTACAAAAAAGCAGGCGAATTTCCTGAGAAGAAGCAAAGTGCAGACTGCCATGCTGAGCGTGTGACGTGTTTGCCGTATTGAGTGTGTGCCGTGCTTCCCGCGCTGAGCGTGTGACGTAATTGCCGCGCTGAGCGTGTGACGTAATTGCTGCGCTGAGCGTGTGACGTGATGTCGTGCTGAGCGTGTGACGTGATTGCCGCGAATACATATGATTTCTCTCTAAATAGGAGTTTTACCCAAGCCAGCGTCACCTGATATTCGTTCGTCTTTGTTTGTGTTTCCAATGTCTCAGTTTCGTTCCTCGCTTAAGTGTGGATGTCCTGTTCGTCTTCATCTCATATATATACGAACAAATTTCAGAACACAAACAAGGACGAACGAATTATCTATCTATCTATCTATCAAAAAAATATATATATATATATATTTTGTCATCCACAGACAGACTGTTTCGCAGCTCATCAGTGGGGCTAGAAGTCCGGTTGCCTCTAGCTAGGATCGAAACCCGACTGAATTTGCGTCAGTCGAAACTTCTCCCACTAAGCCGCCGGCACACGGCAGGAATGAAGGTGAATTTTAGCGTGTTTATTTTTAGATTTAGATAAACACACAGTGACTGACAGTGACTCAATTCTGCCGAAGAGTCGTGCAATATTAGCTTAAATAGTCACTGTTTACAAATTCACACCTCAAACCAGAGTGCTCAACCGAAATTAATTTTTCAGGAGCCAATATATATATATATATATATATATATATATATATATATATATATATATGCGTGTGTGTGTGTATGTGTGTGTGTTTGTGTGTATATAGAATAAAAATAAAAAATCTCATGAATTTGAAATTGATATAGAATAAAAAATGCAGTAAAATAATCAATAAAAATATTTTGAATTTACTGAAATACGTATACACATACACAGACAATTTAATTCCCTGAAGTTGGTCTCAGATGAGACTGAAAGTACTTGTGAAAATAAAAATTATTTGAAAGACAATTTTGGTATTTTTTTTAATCATTTTTCTATGGTCACCAAGAAATTGGTTCATGGACTTGAAAGGATTAAAACTAAAATAAATAGACATAGTATGTTTAAATTATTTAACCAAACCTGTTTGAATATATATATATATATATATATATATATATATATATATATGTGTGTGTGTGTGTGTGTGTGTGTGTGTGTGTGTGTGTGTGTGTGTGTGTGTGTGTGTTCATAATAAAATTACATATGTGCAGATATTGAATATAAGAAAGACAGAAAGAAAGAATGTTTAGACTGAAAAGAAAGACAGGAAGGAAATGTAGAAAGAAAGAAAGAAAGAAAGAAAGAAAGAAAGAAAGAAAATGACATGATGTGATAAAATGAAATCTGTGAACAATTTATAAAGTAAATTACTTCTAAGGGCGCCCGTTATAGAACCAGCCCGTTTAAATATTGTATAAACACATGCATGCATAGATGTATTAGTAACTTAATAATCCTGCACACGCACGCCGTATGTGCGTATGCATATGTATGTATATATGTATGTGTGAGTGAGTGAGTGAGTGAGTGAGTGAGTGAGTGAGTGAGTGAGTGAGAGAAGGAGAGAGAGAGAGAAAGAAAGTGTGGGGAAATGAGACTTGTAATATGCTTGATAGCGGTAAGTAATATCCGGGACATGGCCGTCCTCATCACAGCCCGCGCCAAACCGACCTCCCCGTTACCATGAGCACCAGACTCCACCTTTCTCTGCATCAATCCTCTTCCTAAATCTTTCCTCCCCGCCTATCTCTACCCATTGCTGTGTTTTCGATCTCCGACTTGGGGTTTTAAATGTCAACAGTGACATTTACGATAAGATGCTCCTAGTCAGTTACCGCTTTTAATTCTACTTCTTTCTTTCCTCTTTTATTTAACATTGCCATTAATACTACTTCTGTTACAACTACTACTACTATAGGTAATAGTATTGGAACTTGGTCTTGTGTACCTAAATCGAACAGCAGACCACTCAGTCCCAGTATCTGTTCCCGTTGCCAATATTCGTTTAATTTAATTTTCCACCCAGAGAATAAAACACTGTTACATCTTTTTACGACATTGCACACTGTGTTCCATTATCTGTTTACGGCGGGGTTTCGCCGAAGTAGTCGATATCAATATGCAGGTTTGATGGAACAATCCTAGAGGTCGATAAATTCTTGGTGTTAAGATGGGGTAGATAAATAAATCGTGGTGCCTTACGAATAAAACTCACCAATTTCCCGGCAAATGTCAATGCACTCGCTCCCGAAACACATATTTGACTTTAATAATGCCAACCAATTAAAAAAAAATGTATATTAATTTATTTTTTAAGTATTTATTATTACTTATATCATTTGTGAATTTTTCTCATTATTATACTTATGGCCGTATCACGTTGAAATAACGGTTCTCGTATGATCACCGAAGTTAATCAACGTCAAGCCTAATTGAGGAAAGGAATGACAAAAGGAATTTGAAAAGTAAACAATCATGAAGGCATTTCTAGCCATAAACAAAAAATAATTATCATTGATATATATATATATATATATATATATATATATATATATATGTGTGTGTGTGTGTGTGTGTGTATATATACATATATATATATATATATATGCTGATACATATTTTATTATTCTGAGTACTTTCGACATTAACACAATGTCATCCTCAAAGTGTGTTTTCAAGACAAAAATGTAATGTTCATTACTTCCAAAGACGAAATTGCTATGTTCATCTGAAAATAATAATTTTACGTGTAGAGTGAGGGCCGCTAATTTTTGTACCATGCAGTGTATGTTTAGCTCTAGGGGAGGTAACTAATTATGATCTGTGAAGAGATCTTTTGTAAAAAAAGAAAATAGCATGAGAAACTATTAATATTAATCTATCGTAAACATTTTAGAACATATGTGCTATATTCATACTTGTGTTATGGTTTGGTTTAATTTTTTTAATATAGTTAGCATCAAGGATTTTTAGTTTATATTTCTTATTTTCATGAAAAAGTATGGATATATTTTCGACAAGAATTTTTCTAAATTGAAAATGGGGGACAAGCATGTTTTAAATGTTTAGAGATGTCAGACATATCATTCAAATGAAAGCTCAACCGCCGAGACAATGTGCTTGTAGTATGGACAACATAAATATTACTTTTTTCCGTTGGAGATACAGGGTATATATATATATACGTAACAGTTATGCAATGTATGGGATGATGGAGGACACCTATTCTACATGAATCATGGGACCCAGTGTTTCCTAGTTGCTTCAACACTCCCATCGGTTTATAGTTGCCTAGGCAGTTGACCGGTTGGCAATGCCTGGTGTTGTAAGTTTAGATGCGCGAGTGGTGTAGTGGATAACAACATAGAATTGAAAATCGTTGCGCCGGGTTCCAATCCAAGTCGGGTTCGTTATATTCACTTACTCGCAAACACCATTGGGAAAGGTATTAAGCCATTTCTTCTCTCTCCAGCTATGGGTTAACTCGTAGGGCTTGTATCAGTAAATCATTATTAACCCCCAAAAGTTCTTAAAATCTAAAACACTTCGTGGCTTTAAATAACCTGCAAAATCAATTATCATTATTATTATTATTATTATTATTATTATTATTATTATTATTTGAACAAACGCATCTATTATCGGAAGAGAAATAGAAATTGATAAAAGAGTAACGAAACGTAAAGCTAATATAAATCTTATTGAGAAAGTGTGATAAATGAAAAGACCGTTAAGAATTCCATGAAGGGGGTCAATGGACTTAAAATTCTCTCAACCCCCGATTTACGGCTTATATGGTTTCTCGAATATAAGTGTTAGGACCAAATTTAAGATTTCAGTTGGAAGGTATGATAATAAATGAATAAATATCTCTTTTTGTTTTCATGCGCCATGTCCTTTCTGGGCGTAGGCGATCATGGCTTTCCACCTCCCTTTATCCCTTGCAGCAATTTCCTACCCTCTGCTTCCTCCCCCAGACCACGTTCTGTCATCCACTTGCTTATGACCACCAGGTATGTCACGCGTTGTTTTCCCTTGTCTCTCTTTCCATCTATGCGACCAGTGAGTATCAAATTCTCCAAGCCATCCTTTCTCATTATGTCCCAGAAACTTCAGCTGCCTCTTCTTGATATTAAGTATAAGCCTCCTCCTAGTCTGCAACCTCTCATCGTTGTTCACACGCTCGGTCCATGATATCCTTAGCATCCTTCTGTAGAACCACATCTCTGTCAGCTAGAGTCCCTTCTTCATCCTTGAGGAATTCGTCCAACATTCTCTGCCGTAAAGAAGGACAGGTGTCACGTGGATATTCATGATCGCAAAAAAGATCTGGATGTTTGTTCATGACTACCACACAATCTCAATGCCAATGATACGACGATATACGGGCGCATCTCTAAACGATTAGAGATTGGCAACTGAACCGATCTAACACTAACTTCCCAGTGGGGAAAAACTGGCCGGTTACATTCAATGCCTCTAAAACCAAACTGGTTACATTCCATCACCGAACTACCACCAGTCACGATCAACAGATATCCCCTCAAACTCATATCCGACCTCAAGTGGATTTTTATATACAATCCATCGCTTAAGGTGCAGGTAAAATGATCGGCTCAGTAAGTTCCTGACTCCTCTTGCTATCCTCTAAGTTTATGAGAGCTAGATCAGACCGAAAACGGAGTACTGGTGCAATATTTGGGCGGGATCTGCCTAGACCTCACTTTCTAGTCTTGATAGAGTTCAAAAGTGTCTCCGTGTCCTTGTTGGAGAAGAATTATTTTTCACCCTCCAACCTCTCTCTCACAATCGGGATGTGGTTGGTCTCTCACTGGTCTATCGCTACTGCCATGGAAAGTGCTCACACGAACTGCACCTACTGATACCACCAGGCCTGTCCTCCACGGCTAGGACCCGTCATTCCATTTACATAGTAGCAAACCATTCAACTTCCCTTCGTATTCCATCAGCGGGGAGTAAGTTCCACTAAAACAATTTCTTCTCGCGAACTGCCCTATGGAACAGACTACCAAGTGGATGTTTCCTTGATCGCTACAATCTTAACTTGTTCAAGCCTTGAGTTAACCGTTATCTTCCCCCTCCTATCCATATAAACTACCCCTTAACGTAACCCACTATCTTGAGTGGCCCCCGAGCCTTACACCAAAAATAAAAATAAAAATAAAACGAAAGAGAAACAGAGGAAGAAGAAACAAGTATTTCTATAAGTAAAGTTTATTTCTTTTTTAATATTTTGCCGAGTTCTGTGACTTTATTCTCAAACAAATGAATGTTATAGTTTGGAAATTGTTACTTAAAAAATGAAAAAAGAAAAATAAAGAGGTATTTTCTCCGATCTTAACCTGTTCAAGTCAAGAGTCAACCGTTATCTTCCTCCCCCTATCTATATAAACTACCCCTTATCGTAACCCTCTACTACGAGTGGTCCCCAGGCCTTGTACAGGGTGAACCTTAATGTAAAAAATACACGGGAGAGCCAAAACATTACGAGCAACAATCGAGAGAATGACATTTACTGTCTTATAACAACTGCGCACGTCAGCGCCAGAGATATATAAGTCGATAATCCAGTATCAAGTTTTTATTTTTCAGGTATTGAATTGCACATTTATGAATAAGAAAAAAAAATACTTTGATAAAGTTCAAATTGTTATAGGCATAAAGCAATCTCAGGTTATTTTCTGAAACAGCACGTGTTTTGGTTATTCACGTTCAGGCTGTAACGATTACTTATGCGTAGGGGTCCGAAGAGAAAAATCAACAAATACCAAAAATGCATTGGATGAAGCCAAGTATGATCCAACAGATTAACTAGTGGGGAATAAATTACAGATCTTTAATATATTATGAAATGGACTAAGTCCGACAATTATTCTAATATATTTTCTGTTTATACGTTCATTTTATAGATACAAATATTTAAGTAAATGTTCTGTTTATAATAAACAGTATTAACAACATGTACCGGCCTGAATGCCCGAGAAATTTCATAGAAAATATATCCTTCGGCAGTAATCGAACCTGTATCTTACACGGAACCGTCATATAGCCTATATATATATATATATATATATATATATATATATATATATATATATATATATATATATATATATATATATATATATATATACGCTTCGAGCAGATATGAGCATTCGAGAGAAATCATGGGGGATTTGTAGTTTAGAAGAAGTAATTCGAGCTTGCTAACCAGACGCTTCCTCTCTAGCTAAATGGTGTAGCAAGTCAGGTTCCGTGTAGGATAGAGGTTCGATTCCTGTCGGAGGACATATATTTTCTATGAAATTTCTCAGTCCGGTAAATTTAGTTAATGCTGTTTATTAGAAACAGAGCATTTACTTAAATATTTGTATCTAACAAAAATAACGTATAAACAGAAAATATATCCTTAATATATAAATGATTTATCATTAAAAATAAAGAAATGTCATAACGCACGACATCATTTCTTGTTGGGGATGGTATTGTGTAACAGATGTATCAGAGTATTCAGGTTAAACAACTTTTGGTGCCAAAGTCTGTATACGTGGGCGGTGGGACTGAACTTAGAATTAATAAAAGAAAGAAAAAGCACGTATGATGAGTCTTGGTTTCGTTGTAAATTGATGGTACCAGGTTACACCGCGGGAATACGACAAACAAGTGGGAGTGTTGAAACGTTTAACTAGGAAATACTGGGTTATATGATTTAAATAGAACAGCGGACCCCAAATTTTGTAGACATGACATCAGTTATTTCCTGAAGGGGTCGACCCTTCAGGAAATAACTGATGTCATGTCTACTTCCAGGCATTTACAAAATATATATATATATATACATATATATATATATATATATATATATATATATATATATATATATATATATATATATATATAGATGTAAAAGTGAACATTGAAGTCAATACTCAGAGGCGACAGTCTGTTTCATGCTAGACGCAATCGTCAGGCCACGAGTGCTGTTATTTTTCTCGGCTATTTATATAAACGGGTCAGTGGAGTATTGTGGGTAGTCTATTTTGGCGGTTATTTTACCAGAAGTCGTTTATTTATTTATTTATTTATTTGGGTTAAATTATTTGGCTTGTCATTATTTATTTTTATTTTTTATTTTTATTTCTTAACTTATATATTTATTTTTATTTTAATCGGTGTTTTTATTAACGTAGTAAAAATTGTTTATATCGCTTATTTAATAGTTTTGTTTTGGTTTGGGAAGATAAAGCTATTTATTCAATTTTGGGATTGATTGTTGTAGTTTATTCTAACTATTATTTTGGCGGTGCAGTTTTTAATTTGTTTATTACTTCATGTATTATTTGGATTGATTATCTTTATTTGTTTTTTCTAACGGTTAATTTATCGGGATCGGTTTGTTAGTTTATTTATTTATTTGGATGAATTTAGATTAGTTAATTTTACTTGTTTTTTATTATTTATTTGTTATACTGTATATTTTTATTTACTATTTTGGGTTTTTGATTTTTAAGTAAGTAGTATTTTTTATCGTTATATAAGTTATAGCAATGTTTTTCGTCCGATTTTTGGTTTGATTTTTATAGTCTAACTAATATTTTGGTCATAATGGTTTGTTAATTTGTTTATTATGTACTTTATTTATTTGGGTTCATTGATTTTGTTTTATTTTTTATTTATTTATTCTATTTCGTCTATTCTAACGGGTATGATTTGGTAAATTGTTTGGGTTAATTTATTTTACTTATTTTATTGTTATTTTGTTTATTTATTTTTTTTATTTTTTATTTTTTCAGTTTTCGATTTTTAAGTAACAGAGTAAAAATTTGTTTTCATGTCTGCATTTTGAGATGAGCTCGGATCTTTTATTTAATAATTTATTTTGGTCTGGGAAGGTAATGATAGCTATTTTTTCCTCCAAGCAAATTTTGGAAGTTTTTGATTGGTTGTTGCAGGCTAATGATCTTTTCCTTATTTTCCAAGATATTTTTGGTGTGACGTGCGTTTTGTTTTTAATTTCCCAGATATACTTAGAAAGCAGTGTGCTGTTCGCATATACACTATTTGTGAAAAATGTTTTGTGTGCATAATTTCTTTGTTTCCAGGGTCCTTCAGTTACTCCAATGTATACTTTTTCTTCATTATCTGGTGATTTTATCGTGGCTTGGTAGATTACGTTGTTTTGTAAACAATTACTGTTTAAGGGATATTCGTTCTTTATTCTACAGTTACACGTGGGTTTAATTTGTTCGTGTGGTTTGTTGATAATTTTCCTGTTGTGCTTTTTTTATTATTTGTGCTATGTTCTCGATGCAACTGTAGCTGATTGTTACTGCGTTTTTGTTAAAAATTTTGTGTAGGGTGCTTGATTCCAGGAAGTGTTTGTGTAAGAGTATGAAGAATATTTTTTCCTACGTTTGTTTTTACGTTTTTGCTGTACGGTGGGTTGAACCATATGATATTTCTTTTCCTGTTGGCCTTTTTTTTGTGTTCTGTGGTGAGTATATGAGTGTTGCTGGGAATCCACTATCTTTTAGGGCTGTTTCGTAGTCTTTCTTAGCTTTGTTAAATATGAATTCATTGGAGGAATTGTCGGAAAGCCTGCGGTTAATCGATTTTGGTATCTGTTTGATTGTAGAAGGCAGGTGGTTGGAAGATGTGTGTATATAGAGTAGTTTATCATTGGGTTTTCTGTATGGTTTATATGTGTGCCTTTTCTTAGGTTGAAAATAAACAAATAAACTACTTCCGGTAAAATAGCATAAAAATATATATACATATAAATATATATATATATATATATATATATATATATATATATATATATATATATATATATAACGTAATATATATATATATATATATGTGTGTGTGTATCAATTACATTTTGTCATTTCTTTCCTCAATTACTATTTCTATTCCTATACTAAGCGTATTTGTTCGAATAATAATTATAAGAAACTTTCATAATATAAGTAATAATAGACACATAAATGAACGGCAGATTCTGTCTGTCCGTTTGTGTAACTGAAACCCCTCTAACTCGGGCCACACTTGCTCTACGGTTACATCTATTTGGGAATCGTGATGTAACCGGAATTGAAAATCTGCCCTCTATTTGGTGCTTGAACTTGCAGCATTGTGATTTGTGTCCCGATCATGTCGGAACAGTTAAAAAATCATTTTTTTTAATAACTGAAAAAAATTAGTGATTTTAAAAGTTTTTAATTTATATTAAGTTTTAAGTGACACTAAACTTTGCGAATTTCATTTTTTTATTTTGTCTGTTTTAAATCTAGGTTAAAATATCTCCAAAACTTTATGAATTGAGGAAATTAATTTTCTTTCTTCAAAATGTCAAGAAACCAGAGGTAAAGTGAATGGTTTTTTGATGTGAGGTTTTGAAGTTCTCAGAGTTTGTGATTTGAAGAACTCAGTTTTCGGCCCGAATCGGACCTTTGGACCAAATCGATCTTTTGGCCAGAATTGGGCTTATAGAATCAGAGTTAAAGTAAGGTTTTGAAGTTCCATGGAGTGAATTGAGAAATTCAAATTTATTTCTTCAAAATTATCCATTCTGTCATCTATGACGGACTAGAGATCCCTTTAGTTTTATGTCGGAAGACTAAAATGCCCTTCGCAGAAGCACGCTTAAAAGTAAGCAAGGAATGTGACTTTTAAGCTTCTTCAAAATAAATTAATAAGCCTTTTTATTGAATTGGTTGATTAATGGGAAGGATGTGTTTGATAGAACGTCTGATTTCCTCTCGTGCAGGATGTGTGCAATACATTATCAGTGGCATCATTCAGCTGACCCCAAAACGAGCAAGTGAAGCTCATATGGTACACGGCCATCTTGACTGACAAGCGCTTGGAAAATAATCGCCCTGATATCTTATCTGATCTGGTACTCCTGCTATATATCTCGAGATTCTCAACAAAATCCAAGGAAGCGTCTGTAATATTATCGGTCATTTTAACACAGCCATGACATAGCTTCCGACTGTCTTTTCTATAATTATTTTCTTGGTAATTGTTCTAAGAAGCTCTCCTCCTCAGTACCTCGATAGCATGTATTTAAGTTTACTACTTGACAGCATCAGAATAGCAAAAAATGCTTTTCAGAAACTAAGAAAAGTATTAAGTCATCGGCAAATGTCCCCAGTAACAAAGAATATCTAATGTCATTTGTTTTTTTTTTTAAATACATTTCACCCCAAGCAAGTCGGGAATGCCACAGGAGGTTACAGGCAGCGAAAGTGAGAGAAAAGACTGAGTATAGAGAGGATTGAAGAAAGGAAAAAATGAACGGGATTCAAGAAGACAGAAGATGGCGACTGATTTTTGAAGATTGTATTTATCAGGGAAGCAAGTAAACGGAAGAGAATTCCACTGGTGGGAAGTGCGAGAAAAGAAACTGTTGAAGTAGAAGTGGCGGTTGCATTTAGATATTTCAACAGTAAACAGGATAAGACCTAGATGCCAATCTAGTAGCCCGCTTAAATAAATGTAGTTGGGGCAGTTGCCATGAAAATATGTATAGAAAGGACAGAGGGAAGCCCTGTCACGTCGATGAGAAAATGACTGAAATTGAAAGACCAAGTCAGGATCGATTACACTGCAGATCCTTCTTTGGATTTTCGTCAAGAACCTCGCGATGAATAGAAGGAGCACCAGACCAGATATGGCAACAGTACTTAGTGCACGGAAGAATGGTAGATTTGTAACTGTGCAAGACAGACTCTGACGAGAAAGATTTTGTAGCAATAAATGCTCGACAATATCTTCGTTCCTTTCAGAAACTAAGCAACGTAATAAGACATAGGAATATATCGTTAGAAACAAAGAAATAAGTTCTGGACTACTATGTCTAATTTACGATAAGACAGTAAATGCTGGTATTTACGTCACAACTTAAGATTGGTCTTGAAGCGACAGAGATATGATTTCCATGGACAGATAATATGATAAACTAATTTAAGGAGAACAGGAACTAAAAGGAATCTGCTGTTGACACTAACAAAGACATCCGAAAGGAGGCTTGGTGAATTTAACACTCCCTAGGCACGTAAATGAGAAGAAAAGTAAAACAGGGAGAAACCTACTCAATACGTTTGTGTAAATTGATCACGGAACAGATGCCACAACAGATGCAGTGAGAGACCCGCCACATCCTGGGAATGGCGATAAACTATATCCGGCAGCAAGGCCTCTGATTGGGTAATTGAAGGTGTTGGGGAGCGTGGAACAACCTTTTAATTGCTGTTGTTCCCAGGCCCACTAGGACCCGGGGTGGTAGAACCTGTTAGAGCCACAGCTATGTGTAAATAGCGAACCCCCAAATAAAAACACTATAGTTTGGTTTATTTTGTTTTACGGCATATCAACCTCAATGGGTTATTTAATACCGACAAGATTTTTAGGATAGATTCGTATGAATAGAATATGTATTTGTTGTAAGAAATCAGTTTGTAGATCAGGTTTCATTGACATATTTTGGGGTTGATATATTTTGTTTTACGGCATAACAGCATCAATGGGTTATTTAATGTCAACAAGACTTTTTAGGATAGGTTCGTATGAATAGAATATGTATTCGTTGTAAGAAATCAATACTGGAATTTTTTCTATAAAAATGTATTTTTATACTTTCATAGTGGGACCCCAACATGTGTTTCTGTTTATGGGTCCGCTATTTACACATAGCTGTGTCTCTAAGAGGTGCTACCACCCCGGTTGAGAGTGGATTTGGGTATAACAGTAATTAAGTGGCTCCTCAAAACCTCCCGACCGGAGGCCTAGCTGCTGGATGTAGTTTATAGTCATACCCAGGACGGAAAAACACTATGGAAATATGAAAATACATTTTTATATAAAAAAAAATGCCAACAAAACATTTTATATTACCGCTATACATTTTATATTAGAATTGCCAACAATCTATTTTATAGCAATGACCAACAATATATTTTATCTGTAGTTGAAGGCATAAAACTGCGTTCAAAATATTTAGATTTTCGATTTAGATAACCCATTGAGGTTTATATGACACTAAACAAAATCAACCAACCAACCACAAAGACGATTGTAAAGGCGCAAATGTTATCACGACGACCACATGCAGTCGTAGCCACAGCTCACAAAATGATGCTTCTACAACGTTTCTGCAACGTTACATAGGGGTTGCAAAAACTCACCACATCGTGCTGGTAACATTATCTTGTAACGTTGCAAATGCGTTACATTGTCACATTAAATTAAGAGAAAATGGATAAGAATTTTCAAGAAGACATTACAGCATATTTTCATTCCACTAATTTTCCCAACACAGCAATGGAAATGACAGATAATAACGAAAAGGAACCTGTGGAAAGCCATGGTCACCTACACCCTGAATGGATATTGCACTTGAAAAAGACATACGCAAAGACACTAGTCTGTCCGAAAAATATCCTAATATTTAAAAATACTTGAAAAATCTTGTCATGGGACATCACACATTTAACAAAACTTGTCTACAAAATCTTTTTTCCGGATTGCCATTATCCCCCCCCCCAGCTAACAAAATGACGGCGCTACATCGTTTTTGTAACGTTACACAGAGTTTGTAAAATCTAAGGATTCTCAATTTAAGAAATACAAAAAGAAATGGCATAACTTCTATACATATTATATTCTGATCTTATAATCGATCAGTTCGGAATTTTTCGCAATTTTAACAAAATCATGGGGGATGAAAAACAGTTGATTGCATCGTTACAGTAACATCGACATAATGTCACATATTGCCCAACCAAAATACAACCTATCTTGTCTCGTTGGGTGTGTCTAGGGCAAGTTAGTCTGACGAAGCCCAGCCCTCTTCAGAATGGTTTTAAATTCAGCGGTCTCCTTCTCCTAGATTAGCCGTCAGCCAAGGTTGGAAAGACTCGTCTACTCTGCTACCAACCCAGTTAGATGGGAGGCGGGGGTGAAAGATGGATTCATACTTTTCCAAAGATGTTTGTGTGAAAGCGAACGCACGGTCCTCGGGTGGAATTCGAACCGGCCACGCCTATGACACTTTTAGACCGACAACCTCTCCGTCCCGTCCACTTCCAAGGAACAAGCATAAATGCTGAAAGAATAAAAAAAAAAAAAAGCTACAGGAATTTTAGCCATGAGAGGAATTCAATTACTAAAGAACTCTAATCGGATAAAGAATGTATACTCGCTCTCTCTCTTCATGTATATATATATATATATATATATATATATATATATATATATATATATATATATATATATATATATATATATATATATATATATATATATATGCAAGCGATAAAGAATTAATAGTTCCC
>OZ038482.1:109057329-109067329 GCA_964036315.1 Acanthosepion esculentum | reverse complement strand
GAGAGAAAGAGAGAGAGAGAAAGAGAGAGAGAGAGATTCGTTTGTGTGTGTGTAGATACAATGGGCGTTCATATTTTATATATAATAGATAGATCATGAACATAGATAGATAGATAGATAGATAGATAGATAGATAGATAGATAGATGTTTCCGTATATGTATGTATGTGTGCGTGTGCATACGTGTAAACTGAGATGCCAAAAGTCATTGGGGAGTAGTATGTAAAAGTAATGATATGTGGAACCACTATTCGTTGATGCCATGGAAATTCCCAGACCACTATCAGTTGTGCTCTGACATGTGGTGCTTCAGTGTGCGTATCAGCTAGGCTGCTCCTCAATGCAAGGCGGAGTTCGAACGGGGAGTTTCAAGGGTACTTGATAAAAGACATTACCGTCCAATGTAGACAACACAGGACGTTTTTCTAGAACTGTCCGCATTAAGGAATAATCAACTCAAATCACACTCACATTCAATACAGGAAGCATCAGATTCAAAGCCAACAGGTAAATTATTTAGCTTCTATGGAAGACTCTTCAGCAGACACACTCGATAACGCCACGCCGCCGAATAGTGAACATCGCCTGGTATTCGGACGTCGTACATTGGAAGCTAGAGGACCGACAGTGTGTGGGCGTCTGAGAAGTCACTGTTCTTGTTGTTTCGGATTAATTGTAGAGACGCCCTTTGTTAATAAGACATAATGCATGTCGTTCTATAATATTGCTAGGTGCTTTCATTTGACATTAATTAGGTCAGCTGGTATGCATAAACACGTCGTTGACCAATGACTTCTACATTGCAGTGTTATGTGGTTATTTGCACTCAGTGATGGACGACACGTACCCCAACAATGATGGATTATTGCACAAAGTTGATGTGCCATTTTCTCATTATGCGTCCCAGAAATTTCAATTGTCTCTTTCTGATTCTAAGTACAAGTAGCGTCTTTGTCTCTATTTTCATTATAACTTCATCTTTAGTAGTTTGTTTTGTCTATGTCATTTTCTGTATACTTCTGTAGGACCACGTCTCAGTTGCCTCAAGCGACCTCTTCATCTGTGAGAAAATTGTCCATAGATTGTCATATAGGAGAACCAATATTGCATAACAGTCCAGCACTCTTCTTTATTTGTAACGTTATTTAGATTTTGGAAGGCTTCTTTCGTCATTCCATATCGCCTTCGAATTTCAAAGTGATGTGAATTATAAGTGATGTGAATCACTTTATTAATTATTATTTAATTATAATATATTTATAAGTATATTATTATATTATTATTATTATATTATATTATATTTATATTATAATATTATTATATATAATTAAATTATTATTATATTGTTATTATTATTTATTATATTATCATTCATTATATTATTATTATTATATTATTATTATTATTATTTGCTATATTATTATTTGTTATTATTTATTATATTATATTATTATTATATTGTTATTATTATTCATTATACTATTATTATTTACTATATTATTATTTGTTATTATTTATTACATTATTATATTGTTATTATTATTTATTATATTATTATTTACTATATTATTATTTGTTATTATTTATTATATTATTATATTTTTATTATTATTTATTATATTATTATTATTTACTATATTATTATTTGTTATTATTTATTATATTATTATATTATTATTATATTGTTATTATTGTTTATTATATTATTATTTATTATATTATAATTATATTATTATTATTTACTATATTATTATTTGTTATTATGTATTATATTGTTATTATTATTTATTATATTATTATTATTCACATTATTATTATTTACTATATTATTATTTGTTATCATTTATTATTATATTATTATATATATATATTATATTGTTATTATTATATATATTATATAATATAGTTATATATATTATATTATTATATATATATTATATTGTTATTATTATTTATTATATTATTATTACATTATTTTTATATTATTATTTACTATATTATTTATAATTATATTATTAATGATTATTTAACGAAAGTGATGTGAATCAAAGTGATGTGAATTAAAAGAAAATAGGTATTTTTAAAATAAATAATTACCTTGTGAATAAACTTTCGAGGCTTATTTGTTGTAAACTTGTATATTATTCTCATACTTGAATTAATTATTGTAATTCTAGTTTTTAGATAATAATTATTTCGGATTAAAGTATTTACTTAAAAGTAAAAACAAAAGCAATTTGTCAAAACAAAAGCAATTTTCAGGTGTAATTAAAATTATATGCAACAATTTTGATATTTCTTATTTAGTCATTTTTTAGTCATATGTGAATTTATTTATTTATTTTACTTTTGGACATTGCTCTACTTTGTCTTTGTTTACTCGATTTCAAAATTTGGATCCAATTTCGCTTATAAAATTTTATTCGTATTTCTAATCTGACAGTAATGGACAATTAAAAGAAACCTTTATTCAATGGCATTAAATCGAATACCTTTTTTACTATCTATGCAAGAGTCAATAACCCGTTTTAAAAAATATATATATATACATCACTCGTTGTTAAATGCTAACTTTATTTTCGTATCCGGAACATAAAGAAACTAATTTATAAGGATTATTATATTCCATTTATAATCCGATATCATTTCATATTACTACATAAAGTAACCCCAAAAGTCTTTGCCCTTTTTTGCGTCTTGTGGGAGGAAAGTCATCACTCATACGCCAATGAGTGTGCCGGGAAAGCAGTGGGGGTGGGGACATTGCTCTTGACCAATGCAGGTCCGTTGTGCTCATACACCAGTCATAGCTCGAGCAGCGGCGAGGAAACATAGCGATGTGATAGCAGCTCGTTCGGGATTGTCTGCTTTATGCTTTAAAGGTGAAGTTATCTCCAGCCGCATCATGTCGACGAATATGTCAGGCCTCTTTGGGGATAATTCTGTGAATGAACGTACCGTCAAGTATTGCTTCAAGAAGTTCAGGTCGGGAGATCTGTCCTTTTGTGATGAACCCCGCAATGACCGGCCACGAGTCCTAGGTGATGTGACCGTGAAAGCGGCCATATAGGAGGGCAACTGCCAAATCTGTAGTGTGTTTACTGAACGCTTCCAGGTTTCTGATGAAACGGTCAAACTTCACCTGCATCGCGTAGGGTAGGCATACAAGTTGAGGAAGTGGATACCCCACACAATGTCGGATAGCAACAGCGATTGATAGCCTGTCTCTCGTTTCTTTCTTGGCACTCCAATGTACGTATATTTGATCGAATGCTCACCAGAGACAAAAGGTGGGTCCTGTATGACACTCCCAAGCGTGCCAGACATTGGATGTCACCACAGGACCCCGTGTTTCACACCACAAGACCACGTCTACACCCACTCAAGATCATGCTCTGTATCTAGTGGACTAGTCGACAAGTGATGTACTATGAGCTGCTACCAACTGGCCAAACCATCACTACAGATCTGTACTCGTAGCAGTTGGAACGTGTGCAACAGGCAATGAAGCAGAAGGAGACAGCATTAGCTAATCACAAGGGTGTACTGATTTTCCATGACAATACTAGGCCTCGTGTGGCACGGGTGGTCAGCGATACCATACGGCGTCTTAGGTGGGAGACAATGTGCCATCCACCTCACTCCCCAATCTTGCGGAACAAATTACTACCTCTTCCATTCCCCGACCAACCACCTTCGTGGGAAATCCTTCACAAATAGGGCAGACTTACAATAGGCACTCACAGATTTCTTTGCGTCCAAGACACCGGATTTTTACCACCATGGTATTGCGCAGCAGGAGATACGTTGGCAAAATGTTTTGGATACCGAGGGGGATTATCTTGAGGATTAACGGTATGTCAAATTTGCTGTATGTCTTTTTTTTAATAAATCAAAAACGGAAAGGACTTTTTGAGTTACTTTGTATTTAGTAGATACTTATAATTAAAATAAATATATAAAAAGCGTAATTGAACCTTGCTTAGCTGTAAAGTCTGACGTGGCCTAGCAGGCAAATGCATACCTGACCCAACGTGATTACCGCAATATAATGGAGGCGCAAGTTCAAATCCTGCCAAAAAGTAAATTGTTCTTTATTAAAACTCTGTGTGTGTGAGCTAATTTTTGCCATAAAAATGAACTGTTATATGTTTTAAGTCATTTAAATAACAGGAAAATAATACAAGGATATTTTAAATATGTTCTATCGAAAAATACACGAATCGAGGGAGTTCTCAGGGAATCATTTGCACATACGTTCTTCAGAAAAACACGCGAATATTCGGGGTTTCCGCGAATAGCAAGTACATATGTTCTGAAGAAAAATCCGCGAATGTGTGAAACCGCGAATGCTGAAACGCGGATAGGCGGTGGCTGACTGTATATGCGATAAGCGATTTTGCGAGTACGTGTATATATGTTTGTATGCTTGTGTGCGTTTCAACCGCGCTTCTGTGTCTATGTGTGTATGACGAAATTTATTGACTCGGCTATGCGTGGCGCAAAAGACATCTTATTTGGAAAAATGAAATTCCTGTCTACACAAAGGGCGTCACGAAGAATCCAATTTGGTATTCGACACCTCGACTTATACTAATTTCAGAATCCAACTAGAAGCAATGGAAACTAATACTTAGCAAATAAGCTATGTCCGCTACAGTATGCGTATGCGGGTCTGAATATGTGAACGAAAGAATGTGTATGCGCAGAAGCGTACGCACACGCACATGGGTCTTCTTTCGTGCATAAACAAGTCGTTCTATCTCAGCGTTATTTAGCGTCCATGCACGAACACATATTTTGGGGGGACATTATTGTTAATTTGCACATGAGATCGTGCGCAAAAGATTGCAAACGGACATTTTAGCTTTCAGCGGATATAGCTCCGCGGCATAATAGATGACTGATGGTCGAGAGATCGAAGCCAACAAACGGGTGTGTGTGTGTGTTGGATTTGGTTTCTGTTTGTCGCAAAATCGATGAACTTAGAAATGGTAACGCATTTTGCAGTGGAACTATATTTTGCAAGTTTCTTTATTGTTACATTGTTTTGTTCATTCTTCGTTTTTTTTGTTTTGTTTGTTTGTTTGTTTGTTTTGTTTTTTAGGTTTCTTCATAAATACTAACATATTCCAATTAGTATATTACTAGAATTAATAATGCGTGAAATAAAATAAAAATATTGTATTCTGTCCATTAACCCTTTCTTTCTCCCCCATTTCTCCCTCTTTCCACTCTCTGTCTGTCTGTCTCTCTCTCTCTCTTTCTCTATCTATCTATCTATCTATCTATCTATCTATTGCTTACATTTTTTTTATTTTCTCTCGCTTTTTATTTGCCTGCCTCCTCTTTTCTCTTTTCTCTTTTCTCTCCCGCCTTTCTCCATTGCTCTCTCCTTCCACTCACTCGATCTTAGCTTTTTTTTTCGTTTTTGGCCCTCGTATTCATCTTTTCTCTCCCTTTTCCTCTTAATCTTTCTGCTACTTTCCCTAATTCTTCCTCTCTCTCTCTCTCTCTCTCACTCTCTCTCTCTCTCTCTCTCTCTCTCTCTATCTATCTATCTATTGCTTACATGTTTTTATTTTCTCTCTCTTTTTATTTGCCTGGTCCTCGTATTCATCTTTTCTCTCCCTTTTCCTCTTAATCTCTCTCTCTCTCTCTCTCTCTCTCTCTCTCTCTCTCTCTTTCTCGGCGTTTTCTCGCCTTCTCTTTTGTCTCCTTTATCTCTCTTTCTCTTTCTAACTGTTCACCTTTTCTCTATCCCCTCTCTCTTTCTTTTTCTCTCTTGCTCTTCTTCTATCTTTCCTCCTTACTCTTTCATTAGTTTCCATTCAACTAAGCTATAAAAGTCTGCTTTTCTCTTCACTATTTATTGTTTCTAACTTAGCTTTCGTTTTATTAGATTTGATTCTTTCATCAACTACAAAGAACTCTCGCACTAAGGGTTACCGTAATGATCTTCAAAGCTATTGACATTAAGCCTCCTCCACGCTTATTGATTGCTTGATTCAGTCATTTTCTGCGGCTTATCAACACATTGCAGGTTATTTAAAGACAAAAAATATTTTTATACTGTAAGAATTTTTTTTTAGATAATAATGGTTTAGTGATAAAAGTCTTACTAATTAACTCATAGCTGGAGAGAGACGAGGTGGATTCATATCAATGATATTTGCGCCTAAGTGAATATAACGAAACCTACGGGAATTGGAATACGGCTCCCCGATTAACAATTCCGAGCCATTATCCAGTGTTTCAATGTGATGTGACCGTAAGCCATGTCTATGCTTACTACTCTTGTAATGTATCTAAGCTGACTTTGTCCAACTCGTTTCCAGTTCAATATCAGAATAACAATGTTTCAAAGGAATCGCTTAAATCTCAAATCCCACGCAAATTACACTTGTATTCGTATGCATTTACTGAGATTCAGTTGTTTTGTCATTGACCTTTATTCCAAGATATAATCAGTGAGAACTGAACCCGTATCGACACTAAATCAGAGAAGATATTGCGTTTGGCTCTAATAAGAACTAGTATTTGTTGCACTGCAAATGCCGTCTGATATGACCGTGATTACTGGACAATTTCGTTACAAACGAAGAAATTACTTTAGTTAGCTGACATATGGTTCTACCGGAGAATGTTGAAAATATCACTGGCAGAACATGTGTCAAATCAGGAAGATTTAAAGACAATAGGATCTACAAAAGAACACTGTTGCTAACAACCAGAAAGAGACAACTGAAATTTTGTGGACGCATGAAGAGGAAAGAAGGCTTAGAGAAATGAACTTTTACAGGAAAGATAAGAGATAAATCTATAAATAAAGGATTTAAAGTTGCCAAAGATATCAGTGTGTACCTTGTATCCTACCCCCCTTAGTACAATGGGGCGTTATTCCTCTGGGGAGTGACTGCAGTCACTTGAATTGGGATGTTTATGTAATCGTTCCACCAACGAAGGCACAGTAGATTAAGGACTCAAACATTTTTGAAGAGATGGCAGGGAATGCTGGATAATATCATTACAAACGAAGAAGAAACTTGAGACAACAGAAATGTGGTTCTACAGAAGGATGCTGAGGATATCATGGACTGAACATGTGAGCAACGACGAAGCTTCAAAGAAAATGGAAACAAAACGGACACTTATATTTAGCATCATGAAGAGATAGTTTAAATTTATAGGGCACATAAGAAGGAAAGAGGGCTTAGAAACTTTGATACTCACAGGAAAGAGGAAAGCAGTAAATAACCTACCTAACGAAATTGCGTAAATGGCTGGCAAAACAGAGAATAGAAGAGGTAGAAAAAAAGACAAACTTTATTAAGAACTACAGAGAACAAGAAATTGTGGAGAGCCATGATCGCTCATGTTCTGATGGAACACGACACATAGAAGGATATGGAGAATAAGAAAGTACTTTTGTAGATGTACAGTGTGTGTGTATATATATATGTGTGTGTGTGTGTGTTTCATTTCTCATCCAACCTACGAGTGGTGATGGTGCCATCTTCCAGTAATCAGTTCACTCATCCTCTCTCTTATTGTTCTTTTGCTTTCTGCGCACGTTTCCACACCCTTTTGATATATTTCCCGCATTTTACTACAACTTCCGCCAACATCTTTGTAGCCATTTTTCCCGGCGGCACGAAATACGATGCTGAAGAAAAAGGTTACTTTATTATTAAATCTCACTGTCCTCTCTCTCTCTCTCTCTCTCTTTCCTTCTATCTCACTCTCTCACTCTATTTATCACTTCCCTTTCTCTTTCCTTTTTTCTTTCTCCTCCTCTTTTCTGCCTCTTTCCTGATTCTCTAGTCTTTCTGTTTTTCTAAAATGCTAAGCATCAACCAATCAATCAATACGCTTTCCGATATATATATATATATATATATATATATATATATATATATATATATATATATATATGAAGAAATATACTCTTAAGGTGTGCTATATTTATAGAATAAAGTGCTCAATATCAGAGACACAGCGTATATATATATATATATATATATATATATATATATATATATATATATATGAAGAAATATACTCTTAAGGTGTGCTATATTTATAGAATGAAGTGCTCAATATCAGAGACAGAGCGTATGTATGTATATATATATATATATATATATATATATATATATATATATATATATATATATGAAGAAATATACTCTTAAGGTATGCTATATTTATAGAATAAAATGCTCAGTATCAGAGACAGAGCGTATATATATATATATATATATATATATATATATATATATAAACTTCTCTTTCTCTCTCTCTCTCTCTCTCTCTCTCTCTCTCTCTCTCTCTCTCTCCTTTCTTTGATCTTTTTTTCCGTTTCTTTCTTCACACCAACGTAAAGGTCTCGGGAAGGCCGAGTTCCTAAATCTGACTGACCAAAAATTGGATTTCTTTTTTGAATCTCCCTGTGGGTGATGGGGGAACATTTCAGCGCTCCTTCTTGTATATAAACTTATATAGAGCATGAGACAAACGACAAGTCTGAAGGCGAATAGGAATCATTAATACATTTTTTGCTAACAATTGAAAAGAAATAACTGAAATTTTGGGTCACATAATTGGGTAACATAAGGAGAAAAGGGGGTTTCGAGAATGTAACGCACGCAGGGTGCCCAGAGAATAAGAGAAGCAACCGAGTAAGCTACTTGAAATTTTTGAGGAAATAAATGGCGGGGTAACAAGTGCCACAAAAACAGATATGGTCATAATAGAACAAGTTTGAATAAATGTCACGAGAGACCGGATGTTTTGAAGAACTACCGTTCACGCGGAAGAGAAAACAGACAGTTTAAGAGTTCTTTCTTTCTAATATTCAGGTTCTTGTCTTCTCTTTCTTTCCATTATAATCGTCTGCTAGCATTAGCACTCAGCTGTAACAGTGACATACCTATAATGGATATCGAACTCAGAACAGTCCGTTAGAGCTGTGTGGTAATGGTAATATTAACTGTTTCCTTATAAGGAAACATTAGGGTTTTACTGACGGAGCAGCCAGTGACACTGCCAGTTGAAATTTTTTAAAAATTCTTAAAACTATTTTTCAAGCAAACAGGCTTCTCAAATCTAGTAACTTTTATCGCTTTTTCCAATCTTGATCGCGGTTTCCTTCCTAACCTTTTGTTTAAAGTAGTTTGGAATGACAACATCTCCATTATGTTATTATTTTTCTTTTTTTCGTTACATGTTCTATCTATTTTATTTCTAGATGCTGCTGAAAGTCTTCATGTTTTCTGTTATTTGGTAAAGTTCTTTGTGATTCTGTGGCACCAGTTGATAACATTCGAAGAAGGAAATGTCCTCGCTAAGAACTACTGACTTCATTCAGTCGAAGCCATTTCTAGCCATTGATATGAGAAAACGGTGGTATACAACTGACAGTTTAGATATTTCTGAACGACCACCAGGAGTGCAACTCAGTGTGCCTTCTTGGTCTCCTTTTCCACTGACGTGAAGTGGAGTGATTACACTGAATCAATTGCTATAGGTTTTCTTCGAAGAATTTGGTTCACGTCAGAATTAATTTTACACATTTATAAATCTACCTTTCGTCTGTGTATTGAATATTCCTACTATATCTTGTCTGGTGCTCCTGTTATACGTCTCGAGATTCTTGACAGAATTCAAAGAAGGGTCTGTAATGTATTCGTTCGTGAACTGTCATCTCAACTACAGTTACTTTCCCTCCGGCTTCACTGGCTTCTCTCTGTGTTTTCTATACATATTTTCATGGCAATTGTTCTGATAAGCGTATTTCGATCCAAATGACAGAGTGTTGATAACAGGCACAGAACGAAAACGACAAAAACAGAAGGTAGTGAAGGAAAGCCCGAAGAAAGGACTAATTATCAAGTGCAAAACAGAATGCATGGCTGTTAGTAAAAGGTTGAGGCCAAAGTGCGAATTGCAAAAATACCAAACTCAAACAAGTGCGGAAATTTAAATATCTGGAAAGTGT
>OZ038482.1:109029829-109054829 GCA_964036315.1 Acanthosepion esculentum | reverse complement strand
AACGCTCCGGACTTCTTCAGGTGATTGGAATTTCGAACCGAGCACTTTATTTCGTCCATCGGAGTAGATTGTTCTAGTTTCACATGCCATGCCTCTCCCGGACATCGCAGTTTTTCAGTTATTTCCCTTTAGTAACTCAATCCTCCAAGTTTTTTCTCACCTCTGCTGTAGCCAGGTATTGAACTCACAGTTATTTTGAGACAATACAGTAGATTATTTCAACCGACACTTTTATCCGGTGGGCCTTGAACTAGAACAATTTACGCCTGTAGACGAAATAAAATGTTCGGGCGAAACGTCGTGAATTTTTTTAATTTTGTCTCATTAGATACTATTTTACATCCTACTAATACGTAATATATATATATATATATATATATATATATATATATATATATATATATATATATATATATATATATATAGTCATCCACAGACACAACTGTATCACAGCTCCTTAGTGTGGCTAGACGTCCGATTGTTTCAAGCTGGAATCGAAACCCGACTGATTACCTTTTGGCCATCTTCGCACGGCAGAAAGGAAGGGAACTTTAACGTTTTTCTCTATACGAAATACGCCAACGCCTGGGAGAACTCACTTCAATTTTCAAGAGTAATGCTTAATAGCAGTAGGTGCCGCTGTTTTTTAAAATGCCCTTTCCCTAGAGAGCTCAACCAGATTTCCGGGCGCATATATTGTCATCCACAGACAGACTGTTTCGCTGTATCACAGCTCATCAGTGTGGCTAGACGTTCGATTGCTGCAAGCCGGGATCGAAACCCGACTTATTTGACATCAGTCAGATATATAAGCCATCGTCGAACGGCAGAAAGGAAGAGAATTTTAATGTTTTTCTCTATACGAAATACGCCAGCGGCTCGGAGAACTCAATTGAATTTGCATGTATATATATATATATATTGGCGAGTGGTTAACATTAGTATTCCAGCCAAGAGAGCCCGGTTCGAATCTCACTATGCCCGTTTTCTCAATGTGGTTATTCCTTTATAATATCAGACTGAAGTAACCATCCCAAGCCGCGAAACTTGGTAAATACCAAAGAACCATACCATATTGACTCGGGCTTTGTGAATGGAATTGCGAAGACAGAACTATTCAGAGGTCACTGACGGTAGGTTTATCATGAAGTAAACGAAAATTCGACAATACTAGCCTTGTTCACCTGATGAATGAACTCTCTCTCTCTCTTTCTCTTTCTCTCTCTCTCTTTCTCTCTCTCTTTCTCTCTCTCTCTCTCTATCTATCTATCTATCTCTCCCCCTCTCTCTGAAACCATAACTAATGACAGTTGAATATAAATTAAAACATACGTTGTCTCTCTGGTTATTAAAGAACACACACATGTGGCTGAGAAAAGAGTCAGCCACATGGATTACTTAACCACACCCTGTTAGACTCTTTAGTCTCTCCAGACTAGCAGATAACTACTTACAGGGTGTGATGGATAAATAGTCATCTAAATTACACAAAAATGAAAATAACACTAGCATCACATTTTAACAGATATATTTACCAAAATTACATAAAATTGTTCAAATACTATATTAACGTAAACAATAACAACATATTATGAAATGGATTAAGTCCATTAATTATTTAATATATTTTCTGTTTATACGTTATTCTTTATAAATCTAATTTATTTAAGTAAATCCTCTGTTTACGTTAGCAGAAATGATCGATCGAGGAAAATCGTCGGTGTATATTTATAAACAGTAATTCGGACTTTACTAATCAGATGTTTTTTCCTGTGGGTGAATGGTAACAGCATGAAAATCTATGTGTCGGTTCCCATAAGGCTTACAGGTTTGATTCGGAGTATATTTTCTACGAAATTCCTCAAACATTCAGGCCGGTAAATGTAATTAATGCTGTTTAATTAAAAAACAGCATTAAATTATATCTATAAAAAAATAACGTATAAGCAGAAAATATACTGAATAATTGGTCCATTTCATAATGTGTGTGTGTGTGTGTCATAAAATTATTACTATAATATATATATATATATATTATTATGGGTATGATAAAATTATTATTATAAAAAAATATATATATATATTTAAAGACATTTTTATATATATTATGTTTAACGTTCTTTTTATAGATACAAGTATTTAAGCAAATGCTCTGTTTTATAATAAACAGTATTAAATAACATTTACCGGCCTGAATGTCCGAGAAATTTTCATAGAAAATTTTCGCTCTCCGACAGGAATCGAACCTGTATCCTATACGGAACCATCATTTCGCGTGATGTGCCTTAACCTTTCGGCCACATAGGATACAGGTTCGATTCCTGTCGGAGAGCGAAAATTTTCTATGAAAATTTCTCGGACATTCAGGCCGGTAAATGTTATTTAATACTGTTTATTATAAAACAGAGCATTTGCTTAAATACTTGGAACTATAAAAAGAACCTTAAACATAATATATATAAAAATGTCTTTAAATAAATTGTCGGACTATGTCCAGTTCTAAAAAAAAAAATATATATATGTATATATATATATATACATATATACATATACATATATATATGCGTGTGTGTGTGTGCTTACGATAAAAACATACGTATACGCACATATACTTGCACGTACATATATATTTCTTTCTCGGCTGTTATAAAAACAGTACTCAACGTTATATTATATAACAGTGCTATTAAGTGCATAAAAGTGAATTATTAAGTATATATAGCTATGAAGTATATATAGCTAAACCATACTATGGAAAGGGCGTAGATGTAACTTTTGTTTGTTGGAGAAGCTGATTATATGAAAACACTTAAATAACACTAACTTACGTCGCTACATGTATCCTTAAAACCAAACACCTACTCAAGCACATTGACCTCGATTAAAATAGATTTCAAAATAGATTTCTGAATATATATATAATATGTAACACCTATTCATAGAAACAATCATTAATTGCATATTTTATATATCTCTGCACATATATAATTACATATTATCGTACTCGATTAATTTATGACGTGTGTATATGTAATTTCACCTTTGGAGGTATAAGGTTAGATTCCAAAAAGTATTAAATATATAGTCTTAACCTATTATTATATTTCATAGGTGTTAAGTTTATTCCCTGAGTCTTTACTCTAAATATGTTATAACGATGGTATTTTATGCAAAAAAGAGAGTTATCTCCCTTGATGCATAACGTGTTTACATAGATTTAATTTTTCTTTTTATTTAAAATAATTGTTAAATTTTTTAATTCTTTGTCTTTCGAACTTAAGAATTAGAACGATAGAAATTATAAATAACTAATTAAAATATTATTGCCAACATTAAAAAATTAAACAATTCTTAAGAAACATTTTTAAATGCTCACCACGAGAACGCGAATTTCATAACGCTCTAACGGTCAATAAGTTTTTCGCAGCGGAAGATTGCACGTACGTACGTGTGTGTGTGTGTGTGTGGTGTGTGTGTGTGTGTGTGTGTGTATTATAAATTTACTAATTTGAAAATATGATCTCATCGCTACACAGGAATTACCATGTTTCAAAAACAGAAACTAAAAACTCTAAATTTAATTTTAGAATTAAATTAAAATCCTTAGTACTGTTTCATTTCCAAGCGATTTTTTTCTGTTTTTGAAATATGGTAGTTCCTGTGTAGCGATGGGACCATATTTTGAAATAGGTAAATTTATAATATTTATGCTCTGCAGAATTGTATTGAGCACTGATTTATTTAAAATAAAAATAATTAATAAGAACACCACATTATAAATCTCAGTTCTTTATCATTATTTTGATATATATATATATATATATATATATATATATATATATATATATATATATATATATATATATATATTACAAAGAGTTACTCATACCTTGAATCAATTAGCAATATTAATGCGATTAATGGCGGAATCCCTTCGCTAGTAGACATAATTATAAGCATTATACTACTAATAATCCACTGAATGAGATCCTTATGTATAAAATGGATATGGTGTATTTTTTAATTCAGCTAGTACTTTCAAATGCTTCATGCATTCATCTTCGGGCGGTATTTTTTCCTTTAGAATCAAAACTGGAAAACGAAATAAATGTTTTTCCGACTGAAAGATGTTTTTAAGAATGAGCTATTTATTAACGGCTATGTAGTGTTGGAGCGTGCAAATCATATATATATGAATGTCAATATACATCTATTATTGAACACAGCACTGAAGTTAAAATATAATATAAAATCAATTCTTCTTCATATGTTGTGTCCCCTCAGAACGGAGGCGTCCATGGCTTCCCACAATTTCCTCGCCTTTGTAGCTCTTAATAAATTTTGCGTTTTTGTTATTTCTACAAAGACTTCTCTGCCTTACATTTAAACAAACTCACTATGTTATACGTCCCTTTTACTTTCATTCTGCCCTGTGATTTTCATATTTTCCAATCCCTCTTTTCTCATTGTGTCCTAGAAATTTCAGCTGTCTCTTCCTAATATTACGTACCTTTTTTGTTTCAATGTTTTCCACGTTGCCCACGTATTCGGTTCATGGTGTCCTCAGCATCCTTTTGTAGAACCACATTTCTGTTGCTTCACGTCACTTCCTCTTTGAGGAGCTTGTCCAGCATTTACTGCCATACAGGAGCACATATATCACACTGTACACATATATATATCACACTGTACACTTTTCTTTGTTTCTCACCAAGTTTCCCTGTTTCTTGGTACTCTGCTTAGCTTTTGGGAATCAACTTTCCCTATCGCAATGCGCCTTCAGATTTCAGTATAGCACTTCCGGTCCTCTGTAAAAACACTTTAAGATATTTAAATTTTTGTACTTGTTTGATGTTGGTATCTCCGATTTGTAATTCGCACTTTAGACTCATCCCTTTGCTAACAACCATGCATTCTGTCTTCTTGCAGCTGATGTTTAATCCTTCCTTTTTGTTTTCCTTCATTACCTTCTGTAGGAGTTTTTTTTTTATAGTTTTCTTTCCGATTCTATCATCAACACTGTGTCATCCGCATATTTTATGTTGTTAAGACTATGACCGCCAATAATGAATAGTAGTACTTCTAATTCTCTCAGAATTGCCTCGCTGTACGGGTTGCATAAATCCGATGAGTAGCCGCATCCTTGTCTGACAGCACTTTCTACTTTTGTATATCTGCTGGATTTATTTCCTATAATTATACAGTCGCTCTGCTGTCAGTACAGGTGATTGGTTATTCTACAATCCTTCCCAAATATCTCCAGGTTGCTGAGCAGTTGCAAGAGATCTTTTTGGCGTACTTTATTGAATGCCATTGCGTAATCTATAAAACGCAGATACAAGTATTTTTGCATTTGGATTTCTCTTTCTGATAACATTCTGAACATAAATATCGCTTTCCTTGTTTCAATGTCTTTGTTCTTGTCTTATTTCCCGTTTGATTTCGCTTTGAGTTCTATTCATCAGAATTCGTATGATAAAGTTTTATTATATGGCTCTTAAGGCTGATTGTCAGATGGAGACCACATTCGTTTACACCCGGCTTCTTAGGCAGTGATATGAAAATAGATTTACTTATATCTGATGGTATGTCATCACTCTTGTAGATTTCATTACAATATAAAAATATACTTTACCTAACTTTTACTGTATCTAAGGAAAACATATATTAATAAGCATACTTAAACTTAAATAAATAAAATTATATAAGTATATTAAATTCTTAAACTTAAATAAATAGATTTAAATAAGCATATTTATATGAGTATATGTAGATAAATAAATTTAAATAAGTATATTCATGTGCATTCGTAAATTTAAAAATTCTGAAAAACTAACGACATTTTTCCCGCTGTTTATCAATAGTTGTTGCATAAAAATTCTTACATTTGCCTTCATTTAGTCCATCGGAAGACGAAACAGATAAGTTTTCCATATATATCTATAGCTGGCCACTCGTATTCAAGGACACCCGTCTACTAGGGCAACCAGCCAATCCCTATTGCAGACGCTTGATCAGGCACATTTGTGTTTGGTCAAGAACCACAGAGATCACCTGTGGTTTATACCTGATGCTGAGCAGACCTTAGTTATAGTTCCTGGGAAAGAGCGAGTTATCTAGCGTGATCAACAATCTGATTAAGGTCATCACGCTCAAACCCTCTGTCAGGATGACTTCGTGCTAACACAGCTATCGACTGACCCCAAGGGTACCGTCTACCCAAATTCACTCACAAGGCTTGGATCAACCCGTGGTATGGTTTTCAGACACTTTCCCTATATATATATATATATATATATATATATATATATATATATATATATATATATATATATATGATTATTTATTTAAATATTATAACATAAATATGTTATAAAATCACTACAAAAATAGCCATTTTGTTTCAACACTTCTGGTGTCTTATCAAGTGATGATGTTGAATGTAGAACCAACATTCAACATCATCACTTGATAAGACACCAGAAGTGTTGAAACAAAATGGCTATTTTTGTAGTGATTTTATAACATATTTATGTTATAATATTTAAATAAATAATTATACCTGCTCTACTCTGTATTGAGCACTCTTTTAAGAATAATAATTGTTGGTTATTGGAATTTATTCCGTATATACCAATCCTATACTTGGATATATATATATATATATATATATATATATATATATATATATATATATATATCAAGTATGATTGCATCTCTCCTCCTCCTGCTATGGATAAATAACTGCACAGACAGGGTCTTGTATCTTTGGGTGGCAACGCGTCTAGAAGAAAAAGAACACTGAATTCAAAACCTGATGAGGGGTGTTTGGAGACCTTGTTACACGCTGTTCGCCAGTGCTTTGCATTCAGCTCCTCCAAAACTTGTGTTGTTTCTACACAGCTCTTCACCACTATAATTATATGAGCGAGTAGTCTGGCCTGACCGTTCGGTTCTAAGATCTGAACTGATGGACCCATATATGTTGAATAACGATGGGAGATTCCTCTCTCTCTCTCTCTCTCTCTCTCTCTCTCTCTCTTTCTCTCTCTCTCTCTCTCTCTCTCTCTCTCTCTCTCTCTCTCTCTCTCTCTCTCTGTATATATCTATATCTATAAATGGAATTCTGTTAGTGTGTCTGTGTGTCTGTCGCCTTGTTACCTCATCCTGAGCAAACCGTCCGTCCGATTGGCATGAAAATTTACACAGAAATCGGAAATGTACGGCATTCGTACTTGACGTCTTCGGATTTTTCGATTGTTCCTCCGATTTTGGAAAAAAATCGATAAAACCGATAGGGGGTCGTATATTGATTAAAAAAAAATTCATCAGTTTTTCAGTGATAGTTTTCACAAATTACAAGTGATATCCACCAAACTCACGTTGAGCAATGTCCTTACTTATAGTTTTGAGGTGGTGTTCTTTGTTTTTAAAAATTGATATCAGTTATCAGAAAAATCGATAAAATCGATCACTTTTGGACATCCGATTAAAATCCAATGTAGCTGATTTTTGGCAAACTGCAAGGAATTTTCACGAAAATCATGTTGAGCATTAGTTTTATCAACAGTTATTAGTTGCTGACCTTTTTCTTCAATATCGGTATCAATTATCGGAAAAAATCGATAACATCATGTCACTTTTGACTTCCAATTCAAATCCAGTCAAGCTGATTTTTGGCTATATTTTTCGCAAATGGCGAAGAATTTCCACCAAAATTACGCTGGGCGTTGTTTTTGTCAACAGTTATGAGGCGCTGACATTCACTTTCAATATCGATATCAATTACTGGAAAAAACCGATGCAATCGATCACTTTGGGACATCCGATTCAAGTCCAGTTTAGCTAATTTTTGGCTATATTTTTCGCAAATGGCGAAGAATTTTCAGCAAAATTCCCGTTGAGCATAGTATTTACCGACAGTATTGAGGTGCTGACTTTCGTTTTCAATATCGGTTTCAATTATCGGATAAAAATCGATGAAATCATACCCATATTGACTTCCCATTCAGATCGAGTTTTCCTAATTTAGTGATGTTTTTCGCAACTTGCTTGGGATTTTGATTAACTTTATCGGCTGACAATTAAAAACTTTTGTCCTGTGACCAAGTAATACCTGAGGGAAGTCGATACAATCATGTCTTCATCGGAATTAGCGAATACACCAATCAACCGTATGTTCAACTGAGACGTCTACACTACAGACTCTACAGCTGATTGTTATCTACACACGCGTGACCATGCTTGACATAGCGGTATCTCATTGGCTGAGTGCAGTACGCGGTCACTGATTGGTCTTCGAGAACCTAGGACGCCCGCTGATTGGCACAACCGATTGGCCAGTAATACTTCGCTGTGCACAGCTGTAGGACGAAGGTCTCACTTCTGCTCCTGTTACGCCGCCATCTGGTTGATACGATAGGCTCCTTCAACTGATCATTTCTCCTACCGCAAGTTGTTTCTTACGTTTTTGTTTTCCGTTTGTCTGTTTAACTACATTTGTTCAACTGACATAAACAATTTATTCAGCTGTTTTACTTAAATACCTGCCTTCCCGATTCTGGCTCACGCTTTGCGATACTAAGTTAGACTGTACATGCATGAACGCACGCATGACGCTATGACATACGTTAGGCAATATGGTCGGCCAGACTTATTTATAAAGTTTACCTGCAACTCCAAATGGGTTGAGATAACGCGTGAACTCCTACCCAGACAGGATTACACTCACAAGCATGACATTACTGCCCGCGTATTCCGCTTAAAACTGGGAAAACTTATGGACTTAATAGTGAAGGGGTGAGTCCTACAGTGAAAACGCAACCACTATTTTACATTGCCAGAATTAAAAATCTTGACCGATTATGAACGGGTAGCAGTCTTCGGGTAAGCAGGGAGCAGCAACACAGCAGCCACCTATTGCCACCGGCTGCCCTTGATCTCATTGATTTTGCTACCAATGAGATTCCCGGTCTATCAGTGACCTCAACAACTGCGGATACAATAATTTCAATAATTCAAACCCCAAAGCAATTTAACTACATAAAACCTCGAGCAACGTCGGGCTTTACTGCTAGTATATATATATATAATAGATCCGATGGTATATAATCCAGGTGGACCTTTGTAATATCAGATATCGACAGAGGACTCAATGTATTTATTATAACATATATATTTTATACTGATTGACACAGGGATCAATGTATTTATTATAACAGATATATATTTTATACAGCAAAAAATCCGAAATTACCTCATGTGGGTATAGTCTATTTCAAACTAGCACTGCTATGTGCCAGATGCTAAGCCCAAAAACTGCAATACATCATGGGATAGAAATATATAAAATTAATGTCGGTAAAATGACAAGGAAGGATTAACTTTCAATTATAAAAAGAATGCATCCCAAAAGCAACAACCCAATTTTCGTACTTACTTGATTTTGGCACCTGTAATCTTGGGTTGTTACACTTGCTGACAATCATACATTCTGTCTTCATATATTCTTATCCTATGTGCTGTGTCCCTTCAGGACGTTGGTGATCATGACTCTCCACATTTTCTTATCTTTGTAGCTCTTAATAATTTTTTTTCTTTTTGTTATCTCTCCTAAAACTTATTCTGTCATCTATTTACTCAAGATCGCTAGGTAGGTGATGCGTTGTTTTACTCTGTCCCTCTTGCCTTCAATTTGTCCCGTGAGTATCAAATTTTCCAAGCCCGCTTTCCTCATTATGTTCCCTATAAACATCAATTACTGATGTTAATTATAAGTTTCCTTTTAGTTACCATTTTCTCTAAAACTTGGACGTTGCTCGCATGTTCGTCCATGGTATACTCAGCATCTTTCTGTAGAACTAAATTTCTGTTACTGCAAGTCTCTTCTTCATCTTTGAGGAGATTGCCCACCATTCATTGCCACATATGAGGACTGATACTACTTGTTAAATTAAATTACTATAATAAAATACGTGATTGTAGTATAAGCGTATTTTTTTTCCATTTGTACTCCTCTGTTTCTTTCTAAGATTGGCTTATGGATACGCCTATATAAGTCATATTTGAAGGGAGTGCCGTGAAGTTCAGGACACACTTCCCAAAAGTCTGACCAAACGACAGAATGGATTTAAGAATTACATCTTGGTTGGGTTGTGAACGTTTCGCAATGCTTTTCGTAGATGTAGGCACAAACCCATTCACGTCGCAACATGTAACTCTTAAAAGGCTGAAATCGAGGACATATGAACTCAAACTGACAAATATGCATAGAAAGAAAGATTAGTAACCATGACAAGAAAACTATTATAAGCCGATCATTTTCTTCTATTTCCACTGAAACGTACCTGTCAACTGAAGCCATTCGCCTGGATTTCAGATTATCGAACTGAAAAATAAAAGTGGTATTTAATTTTGTGTGTTATCAATAATTAAACAATAACAGACCGATTGATCCGTCCTTCCTTCATTCGATATTCTTGTAAGTAGAGAAGTTTCATTCATTCCTTGTAAACAACGATACGCCGACCCCCATCCTTACATTCTGTTTATTACTTCCTTTTGTCTCTGAAAGCTTCCCTTCCTGTTATTGATTAATCGTTAAAATTCACGGCACGTAGACAACGAACTGATTGATCGGATCTTTCACTACTCAGTCGGAGAGGATGTTTTAATATTCGAAGAAAGTAGACAGGGATTCGATTCATACGTTCATTTACGAACCAGAATAATTCCTTTCCTTTCGTTTTTTTTTTCTGTTCGTTATGTCTTAATATTCCCCCAAGGGCGCGGAAGCAAGCGACACAGTCTTAACAATCAAGACTACGTATTCTGTTATTTACTAAGTTTTGATACTTAACCGATGTTGTACTAACCAAATCAATGAGGGCGGCCTTAGTAGTCGCTGTCGTAGGTATCGATATTTACGCAAACATTAAAAACCGAAATAATAAAAACGGCTAGAGATAAACGGAAAGAATGTAAATAAAGTTTTCATTTCAACATGCTTACAAAGTATAGAAATGCATCACATGCCTCCTCCCCGACCCTGAAAAGTAAAGCAAGCGAATATTACAACAATTCTGTCTTTGCTCACAAATCCAGAAGTTGTATTTTTTCGAATCGTTCGGCCATCATCATCTTTTCACGGCATCTATCCCAAAATTCTTCTCTGTAAGACAGTAGGGCGCACTTACTAGCGTTATGGGTCACATGACTAGCCAAGATGAATACAATTAAGCAACACAAACGTTTTTTATATACTAACGTTCACCCGATACAAGACCCGAGAGCTATTGAAGGTAGATGGTTACTGTGTGGTGTAGAATGAGCGTAAGAAAGGGCAAAAAGTGACAAATAGGCTATTCAAGAAAGATAATGGTTAACCTTAGCTTTGAGGTAGCAAAGATTGTATTGATGGAAGACATAAACAAAGAAAAAAATGAAAATAAGAAGGTGTTGAACTTAATATTTGTTAAAGTATCTTGAATATTTTAAAAATGAAATATAAAAACGCTACAAGGTAAGCATGTTACCGCTTCGGAAATAAATCGTTTTATTAGTATTTAAAATCAACCAGTTGATTAGTATTTAAAAGTGAGTTTATTAGGAATGTAACCTTTCTAATCGTTCTTTTATTAATCTGCATGTCAAGTTTGTAGGTGTTTAACCTTTGAATTGCTTCCATGAAATGATCGAAAATTTTAGGTGATTCGATCTTACCATTACCGTGATACCTGCTATAGTACCGTTAACCCCCATGTGTAATACGCACTTTTTCTAAAAAATAATAAGAAAAATTACTGGTGCGTATTAGGCACAGCTACAAAAAATCTTCAAAAAATTCCCGTCTCATAGGTCGATTTTAGTTGTGAAATGCCTACTCACCACAAACATACGACAATTTGACACTAACATTCGTCGATTGCGACCCCATAAGGATGTCAAATACAATCATATACCTAACAATATTTACAAATGTAAAATAAAATAAGAATTATCATAAAGTTAAATTAGAATAATATTATTGTATGTTTAAAACCATATTTTGTGAAAAAATACATTCAGATCTGGTAGATTGCACATTTTATCGAACAAAAACAGGTTAATGAGTCTGCGCAGTAGGCACAATATAGGTATTTCCGTTTCCTTTTAGAATCGTAATGATCGAACATTTTTATAAATATCTTCAATTACAGCTTGAATAAGAGTAATGTAATTAAAAAGGTACAATTTATAGGGTTTGGTTACAAAAACAAGGGGTGCGTATTATGCGTAAGTAGAAGCATTTTCCCAGACTTTCAGAACAATTTTAGTGGAGCGTATTTTGGATGAAGGTGTATTATACATGGGGAATTACGGTAATTTAGTAATAAATCTGTGCCCTGCTCTGGTATGTCTATTAATAATTGTATTTTCACGAGATGTCTTTCCATATTTATTTATCAATGTTTTGCATTTTGTTTTCCTTCCATAACAATAAACTGGCCCGTTGACAGTAATTATTAGCAATCTGGTGTCACTTTGGAATAAACAATGAGGCGTCTCGATATTATGGTCACACAGGTCATGTTCGGTGCCACTCGAAGTGAGAAAGTTTCAAGTTAGCATGAGAATGGAATTTGAAAAATAGAAAGAATTTAATGTTATAAAAGTATAAACATTATAAAATATAAAATTGGAAAAAAATATTATAAAACTTATCATTATAAAACCCTCATTATAACACAAGAACTTAGGACACCTCGGCGTGGTGTAATGGTGAATAAGCTTGTCTCGCTAAGACGGTTACGATTGAATAGTGAATTCGATCCTCACTGGATGACCCATACTTTCAGCTTTGTGCCACATCTAAGCTACGCTTAGAAAATCAATATCACAAGAACCTGAGTCATATTCTTAAGTGGCTTCGTCTGATTTAGACTCTCTTATGGAAGGCATGCATGGTACTGAACACATTTAGTAATGTCTAAACTATGACCCTTAGGGAGATGCATGAAGCCATATCTCTTTCCCTCAATTATTGGTTAAATAGTGGAATTGGCATCTGGAGAAATCAATGTTATCTCCAAAGAATTGTTAATGCAATATTTACTCGGAAAAAAATTCTTACAATCCAAAATATCTTTTGGCCTTAAATAGCCCAAAAAGTCTGAATAAGCCGTAAAGAAATGAATTAACCATTTGCTCAATGACTATGCGATATTTGTTTTCTCTTTTAAAGTTTTATCTTTTTTACAACCAACTGCAATCATTATAGATCGATAACTAAAAAATAATATCCTATATATCTATATTATTGTATATATTTATTTTTAATATTATGAACAGTCATATATATATATATATATATATATATATATATATATATATATATATATATATGTGTGTGTGTGTGTGTGTATATTTATTTTTAATATTATGAACAGTCATATATATATATATATATATATATATATATATATATATATATGACTGTTCATAATATTAAAAATAAATATACATATATATATATATATATATATATATATATATATATATACATGACTGTTCATAATATTAAAAATAAATATATACAATAATATATATAATAATAATATTTATTTTTAATATTATGAACAGTCATATATATATATATATATATATATATATATATATATATATAACGGTTCATAATATTAAAAATAAATATATACAATAATATTAAAAATAAATATATACAATAATATTCATATTACTGTATATATTTATTTTTAATATTATGAACAGTCATATATATATATATATATATATATATATATATATATATATATACAGTGCTGTCCGATAAAAGTGACTCACCTGATTTTTTTACTAAATGTTCTCTTCTCCGATGAAACGAAAGTTGAGCTAAATTCAAAGGATAAGCGATCTGAAATCCAAAAAAGAAGCTTTGAAAGCTCTTTGAATTTAGCAGTAAGTACTGTCAAGCATCCGTTCAGTATAATGTTCTGGGGATGCTTTTCTTTACATGGAACTGGTTTCTTAAAACCTATTGAAAAGACCCTCAGGAGCAAGCAGTACAAGAGAATTTTAGAATCCTGTCTGCTCCCTTCTGCTGAAAGGGTTAAATCGACCCCACCAAGTTCATTTTTATTCAGGATAATACTTCCTGTCACAAATCAAAATTGATGAAGGAATACTTTGATGAGAAGCAGGTGAGTGTTATGACATGGCCGTCCCAATCTCCTGACCTCAACCCCATAGAAAACTTATGGAGCATTATAAAGTACAGGCTCTCGAAAAAGCAGTTGAGCAAGAAAGAGGATTTGATTGTGAATTTCATATCCGAATGGAATTCAATGCTTGGAGATGAGATTTGCCAGAACCTGATCAAGTCAATGCCAAAAAGGGTTGAAAAGGTTATTCAAAATAAAATACATATACAATAATATAGTTACTGATATTATTTTTTAGTTATCGATCTATAATGATTGCAGTTGGTTGTAAGAAAGTTAAAACCTTATCTGTATATATATATATATATATATATATATATATATATATATATATATATATATATATGTGTGTGTGTGTGTGTGTGTGTGTGTGTGTGTGTGTGTGTGTGTGTGTGTGTGTGTGTGTGTATGTATGTATGTATGTATATATATATTACGTGTTCCAATAACTTGGGCCGATTTTAAATCTAAATTATCTTTAAGCGTCTAATGATTTTTTCTCTTTTTCTTTTAGATTGAACAACTTAAGTCTTTGGCAATTTCAATCATGGAAAGATTAAGAATCAAACAACGTGTTAAAGTTATCGAAGCCTATTACTAAAATAGACGTCTAAACAGAAATGCATTTCGCGCACTTTTCACGATTTTTTGCGTCAACATAATCGACCAACCGAGATTGCAATTGGAAACGATGTAACATTGATGTGGAGAGGTTCAATTCCTGCGCGCGATGACGAATAGAGGTGTCTGGATTTTCGGCCACATTCTCGTGCACTGCAGCAATGTTTTCAGATGAACGGCGTAAACAAGCACGCAATGGTGTTTTCACATCTGCCACCGACCGAGTTTGTTTGAATTTACGAACAATTTATCCAATTGCACTCTTGAAACTTTAACACGTTGTTTGATTGTTAATCTTTCCATGGTTGAAATGACCAAAGACTTAAGTTGTTAAATCTGAAAGAAAAAGAAAAATCATTAGAATTTATTTAATCTACTCCTATAGATTAAATAAAAGTTTCAGTATGAAATTCCCTGAAGGTTACCTGAAGATGGCCAGAAGGTAAAATTTATAATAAAAACATAAGCTTAAATACATATAGTTTTTAATCATTTTACCCTAAGTAAGGCAATAAAGCCACTAGGACACGTGGGGCGGATACCGAGTGTTAGAGAATAGGAGAACAACTACTATTAACCCTTTTAGCCCTGACTACCTCTTTACCGGTGGTAAAAAAAAATGACATAATGCCCAGCCACCGGTTGAACGATGGGTAAACACTTGCGTCGTGTTTTGCTATTGGTTTTCTTATTTGGGTAGACTGGGACAAAAAGAAAAAAAAATCTGGCCATAAACTGAAGGCATGAAATCATACTCTCTCCCTGTTAAGTATAATGCTTATAATTTTTGTAATTATTTTTATATCTACCGTGAAACATGTACCAATTATTTGCGAATTTTGACTCAGGGGCTAAGGCAGAAAGGTTAAAATTGTTCAGGAACGCAGGGATCAAAGGGTTAAGGAAAGGGAATAAAATAATTAAGAAGACAGAAGATAACGATTGACATTGCATTTGAATTTTTGAAGATCAACGTTGACTGGGATGCAAGAAACCGGAAGAGATTTACACAAGTGAGAAGTACGATAGAAGAAACTGTTAGCATAGAACTTACGGTTATATCTTGTCATTTCAACTGTAAAATGATGAGACCTTGCCGCCAATACAGTACTGCGATTAAATTCATATAGTCTAGATGCCATAGAGGAAAGTTCATTAGAATAATTACCATGAACATATTTATAGAAAAAACACAGGGAAACTACGTTACGGAGGTGGGATCGGACTGAAGCTGAGATGCCAGGTCAAGACCAGTAACATTGCAGATTCTTCTTTGTATTTTATCAAGGATCTCTAAATACATAACAGGAGCACTAGACCAGATTTGGCATCAATATTCAAAGCACAGACGAATGGTAAACTTATAAATATGTAAGATAGATTCTGGCGAGAAAAATTATCTACCATGACATGGTGAGCCGACTTTCCTAGCAGCAGACTTAACAATTGAATTAATATACTCTTTCTACTTCATGTCGGCTGAAAACGTTAGTTCATATGACATATTTTGCATATAAATATAAGTATGACCTAAAAATGTTACCAACGGTGGTTAGTTAATACTCATTTTATTATGAACATATTGACTTATATAATAAAATCCGACATAGTTAAATGCGTGTTGCTAGCCACTTCGGCAGTCAACGGCGCAATTGAGAGAGAAAAAAAAGTATAAGAGACATAGAAAAAGATTCAGCGAAAATATTCAAAATAAAAAAGAAAGAAAAAGATTCAAATAAAGAGGAGACTTGAAAGAAAGAAAGAAACAAACAAACAAAGGTGACGAAAGGCTAAAAGAAAGACAGATTTCAAGAAAGAAAGAAACAAAAAAGAAACAAAGAAACGAAGAAAGAAAGAAAGAAAGAAAGAAAGAAAGAGATTCAAAGAAAGGAAAGAAACAAAGGAGAAAAAAGGCTAAAAGAAAGACAGAATGAAGGCTTAAAAGAAAGAAAGAAAGAAAGAAAGAAAGAAAGAAAGAAAGGAAGAAAGAAAAGATTCAAATAAAGGTAAAATCCGACAGAGAAGGAAGGCTCAAAAATGAAAGAAAGAAAGAGAGAAAAAGAAAAAAATTCTTTGCTTTATCATTTACTACCCAATATCTAGACAAATAAGATGTAAAGAATAACATGTTTTTTCATTATTAAAAGAAAATTATCAAAAAGCTAAGACCACGAAAGAAAATTAAATTTGTTATTAAAAACATCATCTTACTCTCTGTCTGTCTGTCTGTCTGTCTCTCTGTCTCTCTCTCTCTCTTACACACATAGACGCGCATACTCGCACACGTACGCACACACACACACTCGTGACCACACACATTCAAACAAGTGCGAACGCGGGCTTTAAGTCTTTTCATTCTTTTTTCTTTTTTTCAAGAAATTATTTTTGCATTAGTCTTTACGCTAAGCATTTGGAAGATAAAAAAAAATTTCATCTTGAAATTTCATAAATCTAAAGAGAATTGTGATTTTTGGAAAATATATTCTTTAACACAAGAACTCTGAATGTCTGACAGCATCTTAAGTCTTAATCGTTTCATGTGCATCTACATAATGCCCAAGATTATTCACGTATACATATATACTGAATAAATACTACCCTGTCTAAATTATTGGATTTCTCCGTATCCTTGGAAACAAAAAATTATGAATTTTATGTACGGTCAAAACTCAGTAAATTTAAAAATAGGTTATTCCAAAATTTGTTTGAAGATGAAACAGAACTAATGCTTTTAATTTAACTATATAATTAAATTTGAAGGTTTTAGCTTCGGTTTTTGAAATATGGCACTTCCTGTGTAGCGAAGGAACCATATTTTTAAAACAGTTAATTTATGATATATATATATATATATATATATATATATATATATATATATATATATACATATATGAACCAAAATTACTTTTACAAGCTTCAGTTGCCTGACGATTGCACTAGCATGAAACAGACTGTCGCCTCTAAGTGTTGACTTCTATGTTCACTTTTATATTTACACACGCTCTATCTCTGATATTGAGCACTTTATCCAATAAATATTGCACACTTTAAGACTATATTTCTTCATATATATATATATATATATATATATATATATATATATATATATATATATATATATATATATATATATATATATATATTACAAATTGCTATTCACTTTTGGCAGTATAAGAAAGAAAGAAAGAAAAAAGAAAAAAAGAAAGGAAGAAAGGGTGTCACTAGAAAGAAAGAAAGACAGAGAGAGATAGAAAAGGTGCGTCTAGAAATATATATATATATGTGAGGGGGCGTATACATATATATATATATGTATACGTCACAGATTTTTCCATATCGATTAAAACATAAAAATACGAAGCAGTATATGAAGAGGACAAGAAAAAATGTCTTACTACCATCATCCAGGGTCAGCCAAACAGCAACTGTCGAACTCTAAGCAGCAACTGAACCAACGTACTGTCAAGTGACTCTCAAAAGTCCCTTAAGATATCAGTAAATTCGTCCTCTGAAATGGAAAATAATCACTTTCTATATGTATGCAAAACTAAACCTTTTGCTGTTCGGTGCTTCAGGCACAAATTTTGTTATTTTCTTCAAAAATCGAAAATGATTTATACATGATTGCACGCCCTCGAGTCAAAGACACGGGGCTGACATACATGAAATTGGCTCGTTCCCGGATGATCCCCTAAGTTAAGCGACGTCGAAACCGGTCTGTATCTAAATGGGTGACCGCTTGAGAATGCCAGGTGCTCTAAGCTTAGATGTGCGGATGGTGCAATGAAGAATGGCTCGGAATTGATAATCGAAGAGCCGAGTTCCAATTTCTTCTGAGTTCGTTATATTCACTTACGCTCAAAAACCTTTGGGAAAGATATGAATCGGTCTATTCTCACCCTAGCTATAGGTTAATAAGTAAGACTTGTATGACTAAAACTATTATTTACTAAAAAAAAGACAGAAAAACTAAAATAAAATTGCGGGCAACATATATTGACCTCAGCATTAAATAAACCATAGAGGTTGAAAAGGCCCTAAGCAAAAACAACCAACCAGCTTCTTTTGTCAATGCACTTAATCTAGTGCTGAATATGGATAACACAGAGTCGACATTATACACTGAAAACTTTAGATCAAAATACGCATCACGCTGCGGATTATTGATGCATTCTTGTATATAGGGCATAGCATTTGTGCTGTATTTTGTTCTTTTTCTTCGTTTCCAAAATTTGGATGGTTACCTTATAGATACATCAAAGTGTAAAAATGCAGTCATTGCTTGTTTATTAGCTATAGATTCCACGTGTAACAAAAACGAAGCGTTTGTTAATGATGTAAGCGGCTGCTTGGAAATATAAAAAAAGAACGAATCGCCATCAGGTGGGAAGAGGCTACTTAGGAACTATAAAAAAACTTCAAACATTTCGCTATATTCCTACAAGAATTCACTTTACGAGCTGTCTTTAAAGTATTATATACAAATGAATTTTACCGTTATTCGTGTGGCAAAGAAATCCACTTCAAAGCCAGAAAGGGGTACAAGGAATTTAAACTCCGTAACTAAGTTACAGCTAGACTGACCGCGCGGGGAGCATAAACAGAACGCGCTTTCTTTTTGGCATCGAAAGTTATCGGGCAAGCACCGAACTGGTACTTTATCGCAAAATCCTATTCACTTTTGGCAGTATTAAAAAGAAATAAAGAAAGAAAGAAAAGCCGTATTTAGAAAGAAAGAAAAAAAGAACGAAAGGTGCGAATAGAAAGAAAGAAAGACAGAAAGACAGAAAGACAGAAAGACAGAAAGACAGACAGAAAGAAAGAAGAGTTAGCCAAGAAGTAAAGAAAGAAAAATAAAGAAAGAATATAAAAATTGTTACAAGAAAGAAAGAAAGAAAGAAAGAAAGGCCGTATTTAGAAAGAAAGAAAAAAAGAACGAAAGGTGCGAATAGAAAGAAAGAAAGACAGAAAGACAGACAGAAAGAAAGAAGGGTGAGCCAAGAAGGAAAGAAAGAAAAATAAAGAAAGAGTATAAAAGTGTTAGAAGAAAGAAAGAAACAAAAATTGTTACAAGAAAGAAAGAAAGACAGAATGAAAGAAAGAAAAAAAGAAAGAAAGGAAGAAAGAGACGTTAAAGTGAAAGCAGTAAAATTCTAGGAAGTGGCACAAAAGAAATAAAGAAAGAGTAACGCAGCAAGAAATAAAGTCGGTTCTGAAAGAAAGTGAGAAAAATTTCTCATTTCAAATTTGTGTTCTTCTTTTCCGTGCCATATGCTTTGAGAATGTTGCCGATCATGTATTCTCCACAATAATCCATCCTTTGTAACTCTCACTAAGAATTGTTTTGTTTTTTGGGGTTTTTTTTTTTGTTTTGTTTTTAACTATCTTTCCTACTGACTCTTTCTGTCATCCATTTACACAAACCCGCTCGGTAGGTGACTCTCTGTTTCCCTCAGTCCTTTAGTATATACCCTGTGAGCGGCAAAATCTCCAACACCTCTTTCCACATTACGTGTCCCCAAATTTCCAAGTGTATCTTTCTGATTCTAAGCCTCCTCCTTATTTTAATTATCCTACATCTATAGTATCCCCAGCATCCTTCTCTAGAAACACATTTCTGTTGCTTCGACTCTCCTTTGACATTGGGAGAAAAGTACTCAACATTCACTGTGTTATACCCCGAGCGGCGAGGTGGACTCGCCCGTACGTCTATAAATGAGAGAACGAAACATGGGACTGGGGGGGGGGGGTAGCAAAACCCTCTCTGTTTGCAAATACTCTGCTTGTCGATCTCTGCCTCCGTGCGGAGGGGAACCCAGACGAGGCTATGTTGAAGGGCAGAGTCTCGTCTGGGGTAGTAGACAGCTACCCGATCCCTACGGGCTCGGAAGGCCCCACGTAAAAAAATTGACCTTGTGCCACATCCCGCCTGGTGGAGAGGTATCGGGTAAATACGAGGTAGCAAAACCCCTATGTTTGCAAATACTCTGCTTGTCGACCTCTCTGCCTCCTGGTGGAAAGGAACTCTGACGAGACTATGCCTAAGGACAGCGTCTCGTTTGAAAAGGTAGACAACAAACCAACCCCGTGTATACGGGGTCTACGGGCAATTTTTTGCCCGAGACTACGGGCTCGAAATTGCCCCACGTTAAAAAACAGTCTTGTGCCACATTCCGCATTGTGGGGAGGTCTTGGGTAAATACCGAGACAGCACAAGCTGTATTGAGCGGCCGTGTGAGAAAATACAGTAGGATGTGTAGGTCTCTTTAGTCTAAAAGTGACTGGACTCATGTAATAATAGGCAAATTACAACACATTCCATATAGAACTAATATTACATAGAAGTTCAGATTTGTTTTCTAACACTATTTTCTTGTTTCTTTATACTTTGTTTAAATTTTGGAAGGCATGTTTCTCTATTCTAAACGCCATTAGTTTTCGGTATCACGTTTTCCGTTCTCTGTTCAAGGATTTTTTTTTAATATCTGCACTTGCTTGATCTTGGCATCATAAATACGTCGCTGTCAAAATCAAGCAAGGACAGAAATTCAAATATCTGGGAAGTGATTTTCGAATGCACGTTATTTTTTTTTTTAAATATGAGCGAAAGAAATGGATTTTTACGTACGCCAGTAGCGATATACGATTTATGAAACTACAACGTCATTTATGACAACTCAAAAAACGCCTGAATAAACAAAGAAATATATAATTAAACACCCAAATGTATTCAAGAGATATAGTGCACCTCAAATACGCATTGTCATGTGAAAAATTCTCATAATTTTCAATGTCTATCTCTTGATGAAGGGAGGTAAATTAACACCATAAACAATAAAAATGCTTATTAGAAAACACCTGCAAATTTAATAGCCTATATCACGCGATATAAATACATGTATATGATTACATATTATGATAAACTACATTAGGATATATATATATATATATATATATATATATATATATATATATATATATATATATATATATATATATATATATATATATATATATAATAGATATGTTAGCTTGACGGCAACAACATTATCATGACGTCTTATACTCCATTTCTCAGACACAAGTTCTATCGCACTAGATTTAAAGACACATTCCTGTCCACTTTCACAATACAGGAAAATATTTGTTAACAACACCAATACACTACACGATGAATAATGATAAACTTCAAATTATCGAGGCCCTCTATATCAAAAGCAATCAACCAACACTGAACAAAATTTATTACGAGTAGAGTAACAATGTTTTAAAATGCATTTGTGCTGGCTAACAATTAACATCTCTGATTACCCCCTTGCATTGGGAACGCTTCTTTACAAAACATCGTAAACACAACGGTTAATGTTATAATAATTATAACAGAGCGTGTTCATGCGTATTTACAAGAATCGCCATCACAATGATTACAGTTAAATTAAGTTTGTCTTTGCAATTCATCACTGAGGATGATCTCCTAAGAGATCGAAATTAGTTGGGTTAACAAAAATATGGCGCCTTCCTTGGGGAATTTCAACTTAACAAGTTGAAGATAATTAGAGAACAAGAAAGGATTATTATGAAAATAAACGAACATAATATGTCTATATTATGCTGCCAATATATATATATATATATATATATATATATATATATATATGCGTGTGTGTGTATGAAATCGCGTACAGAAAGTTGCCAGTCCGTGCCTGACGATTGGCATCTGCATGAATTTCAGTTGTACCGATGAGAAACAATATACATATATATATATATATATATATATATATATATATATATATATATATATATATATATATGTATATTTGGGCAGCAACCTTTCTGTTAAGCATCTTTAAATATGTAGGGCCAAGGAGAATTTAATTAATTTTTTTTAGTTTTTCCAGGTCATTTATTTTTCAGTCTTGGTGGCTGCAATGGAGTATATATATATATATATATATATATATATATATATATATATATATATATATATATATATATATATATATATAACGAAAGTAAAACACTTAGGGAAAAGGCTATCATTCATCTTTCTGCCAATATTCCTATCATTTTGTTGTCTTTTTATTCCTCAAATTTCATTAACCGGCCTCTATACTCAGCTTATCTTCATCTAGTATAAAACCATTATTATGCGATATTCATTTCGACTCGCACTCACTACGGTAGGAATCTGCGTCTAGGTTAACTTAATAACCATTATTCCATTGCAGGACACCATCTTTTAAGTAGGCAGAAGGTCTCACACGCAAACACACGTACACACCTAAACACACAAACACACAGAGGAATATAGATAAATCTCTGTGTGTGTGTGTGTGTGTGTGTGTGTGTGTGTGTGTGTGTGTGTGTGTGTGTGTGTGTTTGGGTGCTGCTCGCTGGGAGGAAATAGATTATTGGAAATTTCTATTCCATAATTGCTGCAGTAATGCGAACGGAGCTAAATACCACCGAACGACGTCGTTGTTGATTCAATGCAGGAAATCGATAAATTGGGTCTTCGAGATGGTGTACTTGGCTGAATGAATATTGGAATGTGTTCAGATAAATGGAAACGACGCTTAACGGAATGGATTACTCGTATTACGCACATACATAAGTGAATCGATCGATTGGTATGAATATATATGATAAGTTAGATAGATAGATAGATAGATAGATAGATAGATAGATAGATAGATAGATAGATAGATAGATAGATAGATGGGATGGAAAGAGGCATTTTCGCCCTGTGGTGATTGCACCTTTTATATGTAAACCTGCAAGAGATGCAAGAATATTGTGTGGGGTGAGTCGAGGGAGGAGCTATAGGAAATTATAAAACTATTTCCGATTTTAGAAGCATGTTCATAGTTAAAAAAAAAAAAAAGATCGGACTGATGAATAAAAAGATCAATCGAGAAATAAATGGCTTATCTCCATACAAATGGTATAAGATAGGAAAACAATATATGTGTCTGTGTGCAGTTAAACACATACGCATACACGAGGACATAAACACGCACATACACACACACACATATATATATTTAATTCTCTATTAAAAGTAGTATTACATAGATATGTAGGGAAATGACGGTTCTTTACTAGAAGAAAGTAAGATAAAAAGAGATAATTATATACCTACTTTTATATATATATATATATATATATATATGAGTGTGTGTATGTGTGATTGCATATCTACATGTCAATTTATATATAAATATGTGTGTGTGTGTGTGTAAAGAAAAAAGGAAAGCAACACGCACATACACACACACACACACACACACACACACATATATATATATATATATATATATATATATATATATATATATATATATATATATATATATATATATATACAGGGTGATTAAAAAGTAACTACTTAATTTATGATGGATTCTCCCGCCTAACTATAATTTTTACAAGACGGGAGAGTACATCATACATAAAGTAGAGTTATTTTTCAATCCCCCCCACACATATATATATATATATATATATATATATATATATATATATATATATATATATATATATATATATATAGAATCGTCTGTTAAAAATCGCATTACATAGATACATCGAGGAATAAAGGCTCTTTGATAGAAAAAAATTTGGTTAAACATACTGAGATAATTGTATATTTATATAAATATTTATATATATATATATATATATATATATATAATTACATACGTTCATGTAAAGTTATATGTGTGTGTGTGTGTGTGTGTGTGTGTGTGTGTGTGTGTGTGTGTGTGTGTGTGTGTGTGTGTGTGTGTGTAGAAAGGAGAGCTGGCATGCCTGGCAGCATAACTTCCTCGTCTCGTACTTGTTTTTGCTATTGTTGCATATGCCGCGTGTCCCGATCACTCCTTCCCACTGCTACCACCTAACCGATCGCCAAAACCATCCAACCCCCGAATGAGATACACTTGATCTCGGCCGAACACGGGACTGCGATATTTAATGCCATTTGAATGCAACAAGGGATTATGTAGATCGTATCAAATTCGCTTTCGTTTCTCTCCGACACTCATTCCCATTTTCTTCCCGCTTCAACGCCTTTTCTCTCTTCCTTCTTGCCATTACGTTCACTCGTCACACTCTTTATCTCCCTTTCTCTTCCACTTCTCTTTTCTTTCTCTCTCTCC